>JARQOC010000005.1:317808094-317821431 GCA_033576535.1 Allobates femoralis
CGCGGCCTATTCCAGGGGCCACTGCGATCTGCTCTTGATATGTATTCCTGGCGTAGCACAGTGACAAGTTCTCAGGCTAAACTACATCAATGGCAGCAGCGGGCAATCCGAGGCCAGGAACTGACGTGACACACCGACATCAGCTGCTGACAGCTGATTGGCTGGTGGTTGCAATTGATGTAGTTGAGCCAGAGAGTACTCGTCTATGTGCTTCTCCTATAATACATATAGAGAGCGGACCGTGGCGTCCCTTGGAAAAGGAACGCGATCATCAATGTGTTCATGGTGCCAAATAATGAAGCCCCAGGGGCCACATGCGGCCCACGGTCTGCGAATTTGAGACCCCTGTTGTAAACTTTAGTGAGGATTACAATGATTTTGTATCGTTTCTAATGTCCATATTCCTACAGCTACATAAGGTACTAGGAGAAAAGATGAACAATACAGCTATTATTGAGAAGCAAGTCCTAGAACTTTGGGACAGACTGTATCACTCTTGGGTCACAAAGGTAATTTTATTTTTAATGAATTGTATGGTTTTCTTACGCCTCAGACTTTTACAATGTGACGTTTTTAGTAAAACTGTAAAATTGCACCAGATATTTTGGTCAGTTTGATAATTAAGTCCTATTATGTGTATTATTTTTCATTAAATAGTTGTACTATACTGTATATTAATGTTGTTGATTAGCAAAACTGTATTCATGCACATATGCAGTTTACTACTTATATGCAGGTTATTTGTCATAACTGTAAGACTCCTTCCTTTATATGGTAATTTATATCTGTGTACAGTACAGACCAAAAGTTTGGACACACCTTCTCATTCAAAGCGTGTGAAAATTGTAGATTCACACTAAAGGCATCAAAACTATGAATTAACACTTGTGGAATAATATACTTAACAAAAAAGTGTGAAACAACTGAAAATATGTCTTATATTCTAGGTTCTTCAAAGTAGCCACCTTTTGCTTTGATTACTGCTTTGCACACTCTTGGCATTCTCTTGATGAGCTTCAAGAGGTAGTCACCAGAAATGGTTTTCACTTCACAGGTGTGCCCTGTCAGGTTTAATAAGTGGGATTTCTTGTCTTATAAATGGGGTTGGGATCATCAGTTGTGTTGTGCAGAAGTCTGGTGGATACACAGCTGATAGTCCTACTGAATAGACTGTTAGAATTTGTATTATGGCAAGAAAAAAGCAGCTAAGTAAAGAAAAACTAGAGGACATCATTACTTTAAGAAATGAAGGTCAGTCAGTCTGAAAAATTGGGAAAACTTTGAAAGTGTCCCCAAGTGCAGTTGCAAAAACCATCAAGTGCTACAAAGAAACTGGCTCACATGAGGACCGCCCCAGGAAAGGAAGACCAAGAGTCACCTCTGCTGCAGAGGATAAGTTCATCTGAGTCACCAGCTTCAGAAATCGCAGGTTAACAGCAGCTCAGATTAGAGACCAGGTCAATGCCACACAGAGTTCTAGCAGCAGACAAATGTCTACAACAACTGTTAAGAGGAGACTTTGTGCAGCAGGCCTTCATGGTAAAATAGCTGCTAGGAAACCACTGCTAAGGACAGGCAACAAGCAGAAGAGACTTGTTTGGGCTAAAGAACACAAGGAATGGACATTAGACCAGTGGAAATCTGTGCTTTGGTCAGATGAGTCCAAATTTGAGGTCTTTGGTTACAACCACCGTGTGTTTGTGCGACGCAGCAAAGGGGAACGGATGGACTCTACATGCCTGGTTCCCACCGTGAAGCATGGAGGAGGATGGTGATGGGGTGCTACGCCAGATGATCTGGCCTCCACAGTCACCAGGCCTGAACCCAATCGAGATGGCTTGGCGTGAGCTGGACTGCAGAGTGAAGGCAAAAGGGCCAACAAGTGCTAAGCATCTCTGGGAACTCCTTCAAGACCGTTGGAAAACCATTTCTGGTGACTACCTCTTGAAGCCCATCAAGAGAATGCCAAGAGTGTGCAAAGCAGTAATCAAAGCAAAAGGTGGCTACTTTGAAGAACCTAGAATATAAGACATATTTTCAGTTTTTCACACTTTTTTGTTAAGTATATTATTCCACATGTGTTAATTCATAGTTTTGATGCCTTCAGTGTGAATCTACAATCTTCATAGTCATGAAAATACAGAAAACTCTTTGAATGGGAAGAAGTGTCCAAACTTTTGGTCTGTACTGTATGTCTTTTGCAATTATAAATATCTTTGGCCAGTTACACAAAAGGCCTAACTCATACTAAATAATTAAATCATATACAAATGAGTTTATAGCCAAAAGCAATCCAATATATATTCTAATCAATTGTAAGACCATAGTAAAATCAAGGCTACACCAATGAAATAAATCCCTCTGATAATATTTCATACTCAAAATATATAAATATGAGGACATGGGGGGAAAAAAACGATAAAACACAATTATAATGCAGAGAAAAATTATACAAAAGTTGATAAATGCATGTACGCTGAACATGCAAGAGGACAAAATAGAATTAATACATGTAAAATACCAAAAATTGAATTGATGTGGTTCAGATAACAAACCACATGAGGAATTTATACAGGCAAAATATCAAAAATTGATGTTCAAATAAACGACCACAAGAGGTCCTCAGAGCACAGGCCAACTAGATAATACAGGTGCAGCTCAATTAGAGTATTATCAAAAAGTGAATTTTCCTCAGTAATTCAATACATAAAGTGAAATGCATATATTATATAAAGTCATTACAAACCGAGTGACCAATTTCAAGTGTTTATATCTGTAAATGTTGATGATTATAGCTTACAGACAATGAAAACCCAAAGGTCATTATCTCACAAAATTAAAGTAGGGAGTTTAAAGCGAGTGTAAAGTATGGAATTTAAAAACAGCACTGCCGTATTCCACGAGGCATCAAAGTGTGAACATAATATCAATTTATTAATCAACGTGTTTAAGGGCTCCCTGAGACACATGGAAACATGGCAATATGATATTGATTTGTCCTGAGGAAGGGACCAGGGAGCCCTGAAATGCTAATTGACTAATAAATCATTGTTATATTCACCCTTTGATATCTCATGGAATACGGCAGTGCAGTTTTTAACCCTTCATCCTCCCTACTCTACATGTATCACGCTGGGGACTATAGCAGCCATGATATGCTTTTATAGTGGTTGTGACTCTCACAACCACACAAGGTAAAGCCTCTAATATCTATTTAGGTAATATTTTATCTCTCAGACCATTCATCCTCTCTACTTTAATTTTATGAGATAAGGACCTTTAGATTATCATTGGCTGTAGGCCATAATCAACAACATTAATAGGAATAAACACTTGAAATTGATCACACTGTTTGTAATGTCTCTATATAATATATGTTTCACTTTGTGTATTGAATTACTGAAATAAATTAACTTTTTGATGATATTCTAATTCATTGAGATATACCTGTGTATGCTACAAATGCAAATTAAAACAGCAGAAAAGGTAAACCACTGGAGATAGAAAAGAATGTTCACTTAATAAAAGAAAGTGTGTCAAATACTATTGCACCTAGCTCCAAGAAGGTGCAGAAAGATTATACAAACGTTTATAAATGTATGTATGCTGAACTTCCAAGAGGGCAAAATAGAGTTAATACATCTAAAATAATTGATGTGGTTCAAATAGCAGACCACAAGAGGAATTTATACAGGAAAAATACTAAACATTGATGTAGTTCAAATAAACGGCCACAAGAGGTCCTCAGAGCACAGACCACAAGAGGAATTTATACAGGAAAAATACTAAACATTGATGTAGTTCAAATAAGCGGCCACAAGAGGTCCTCAGAGCACAGGCCAACTAGATGTAATTTGCATTGGTAGCAGATATTAAGAACAGAAAAGGTAAGTAAAGCACTGGAGAAAGTAAAGGATGTACACTTACTATCTGACACACTTTCTTTTATTAAGTGTACATCCTTTACTTTCTCCAGTGCTTTACTTACCTTTTCTGCTCTTAATATCTGCTACCAATGCAATTACATCTAGTTGGCCTGTGCTCTGAGGACCTCTTGTGGTCTGTTATTTGAACCACATAAATTTTTGGTATTTTACAAGTATTAATTCTATTTTGTCCTCTTGCACGTTCAGCATACATTTATAAACTTTTGTATAATTTTTCTCTGCATTATTCACATTTTTTTTCTTTTTTTCGCTTTTTGTCTGTGTCCTCATGCTTATGTATTTTGGGTATTTATTTTATTTGTGTACCACAATTTTAATATGTTTTTATAATTGAATAAGTAAAGAATATATATTTTTTGTTTTCGGCTATAAACCCGCTTCTTTTATAGTCTTTTACAATTATAAATAATTTGATCATTAGGTAATAACTGTACAATCACTTCTACCATTGATAGAACGTGACACACTCGGGAAGGCACAAGGGTCAGAAGATGCCCATACAGCGTCAGAACAGTTGGCTGGGTGATATTTTGGACTGGCAAGATATTGCATCTTTTGTTCATGAGAACATTGAAACTTTCCTGTCGGTAAGACTTAAGAATTTCTGCCATGATATTTCCTCATTGGTTATGTAGACCCTTGTGGCTGTATCTGTAACCAATACATAACTAAAGCACCAAAGACTACAGCCAATGTGACATCCCATCATTACACAGCGCATGCAGTTATTAGCCATTTATTTAGTACGTATTCTGCCCTTGGCTTTTCATTCATCGTCCTAATACAGATGTTATACAATCAGAGTATACTGAGTTATAAGGCACTTACCAGCCAAGGTCTGGAGCCTAAGGCTTTCTAGTCATTATGTAACTACTACTCCTAACCTCCGCTGACTTATAAGGGAAGTTTTCTAACAGCTGGAGAACCTCAGGTTGCAGACCAATGGTGAAGGAATGTTTTCCTAAAATACAATTGTTTCTTTTAATACATTATTAATCATAATGACATGAATGTTGTGAATTGGTGGCCTCAAAATACAGTCTATTTTGACATTGTGTTGATATGTATTTTCCTTTCTCTCTTCCCATTAGATATTGGAGTCCCTCTGGGTTGTTATGAGCCGCAATTTAAGTTTACTTTTTACCACAGTAACAACACTATTTACCGTCATCTTCTACAGCGGCACAGCACTCCTTAATTTCGTCTTGTCTTTGGTATGTGATACAGTTTCTAGTTGACCGTCTGTGTGCAGCATAGCCTTTAGCTGTATTTGTCGTAGCCAAGCTATTTCTATTGTCATTTATAATCATGTTTGAGGCTCTTTACTGCCCAAAACATAATTGAATTTCCCCTCGTGAGTAACCGCTTTTTAATATGCCCTAACTGGACATGGGAACAATGACAAAGGTGTTTACCCCACTCAGAACAGCAACTTATTGGCCCGAACAGAGCGATGCTGCAAACCTCAGTATGGTCATGTAAGAAAAGGTTAAATGAAAATGTAGTGAACACCGGAGCTGGTTGACCAGAAGTGTTTGAGTAGATAGCTATCCACCTTCTGTTGGTTATGTTGCTGTTTTAAGGTCCTAGAGTAGTACCGTGTTTAACCCCTCTTTGATATGTAATTAATTATATATGATTGTTGAAAGACCCAGCACTAATTTTATACCAATTTACCCTAAAAAAGATTTGCCGAATTACTTTTGTCTTTGACATGGAGTATCACATCTCAAGGATATATCAAGCCTTTAATTAAAGTTATCATAACCTATTGGGTCAGATTAACATTTTTACACTTGTCTTCAGCTATAAAGTGGTTCAAAATAGAGATATCCAGCACCAATGTATATGAAAAATGTCTATTGCCTTATCCTAGTATTCAAGTTTGTGCCAATACGTAAGAGTAAAATTAAATGTTCAGGGAGCCAATAGGACCATTCATTAAGAAACACATGATGGTGTGTAGCATGGTTAACTGCTCTACTAAAATGGTCTTTAAAATGTGACTTTGGAAACTACACGCACGTTAAGTATAACAGGCCTGAATGATGCATTGTGTAAAAGCTGAAATATGAAAGCATAGAATGTAAACAATAAGATCCTGTGCTGTGGGATATAGCTTATCCAAGAAATATCCAGTATATTAACCTTCCAGTGCAAAACTGACAATTTTTCACTGTTTGAAAAGACAAGGAGGAATTGTCACCATTTTGCTTCCTCTTAAAGTGGAGAAATGCTTCAGTGGTTGCATTGTACAAACCTCATATTGTCAAATGTGCATGAGCCAAATTATGTGCTAGATTTCAGATATTATTTGTTAAAGCATTATTAGTTGAATAATCACAATTCTTAGATGTTTGGGCAGTCCGCCTTTGCCTCAACAGAATGCAGTTGTGTAGCTGAGAGACACACATTCGAGCTGCTCATATAGGAGGCAGGAACTGTTTGTTGCCATCTCTGCCTTCTCGATTGCTGTACAAATAGCACTGAATATACACTGCATATGCAGTAAAAGGAAGTGCTAATGGCACGTCGTCCTCCTGACTTAGCGGTCAAGTAATTGCTTCGTCTTATGAGTGAGCAGGTGAGAGGAAGCCCAGACAGCTCTGCTATGCAACTTGGAGGCTGTATTTCCACTGCAACTGGGGCTATTATAACAGTTACAGGGAAAATCCGAAAAAATCAAAAAGTATTTAATTGTTGAAATGCTCCACAAAGGTCTTTTATGACCTTATGGGGTCATAATATGTGAAATGAATGAAAAAAATAAATAAAGGCACCACCAGATTCATTATGTTACCTGGTGAGGAATTTCATGCATGTTACACTAGGAAACAATTTCATAGTTGCATGTCGTGTGAGAAATATAATAAATGTTTTCATATAGTCAAATCAAATATGATTCAAAAGTTTAAATACTATGTGTAATGCCTCAGTTTTGTCTCGTCAAACTGCAGCCCTTAGTACAGTCTGTACACCACTGCACTAAGCCATTTGAAGTGCAGGGGGGAGATTTATTATAACAGTCATAAAATGTAGATTACATTACACTGCATTTTATGGGAAGAACATACCATATCAGAGTGACACATGCCATATGAAAAGTGTATAAAATCTTGTGAGCCAAGTGTGGAGACACGGGGTTCAGTGGGTGCTCTCATCCGCTGGCCCGGCCACCTTCAGAAAGATCACATGGACCAGGCCTCATCTCAACTGAACACCCGAACTCCTTGACCGTGGGCGGAACACGACTCAGACAACACAGGGTGAGGGAACCACACAATGGTATGACTTTATTGGATCCTCAACAATTAATGGCATATAACACATAACTAAGCAAAACACACAATGTAACAGGCAACAGAGTCTCACCCTTCCACTGGCCCACCAGGGATCTGAATGTTCGTGCATTCAAGTTTCCAGGGCCAACCACTCCAATCCAGAAGCACCCCGCTTTTGGTGGGCACCCACTGAGAAAAGAATAGCAGCAAGTGTAGGAAACTGGTTGAGTGCAACAAAGTCTGTAGCCAGGTGTCTGAATTGTCCCAACCTGAGTATCTTCCTTACGTAGTCTCTGGTATGATGACACAATGTTATCCTGGCAGCCATAATCGAAATTCCTAGGCTGAGGTTATGGTCTTCCAACCGGGACCGCAGCCCCTAGATTGAAACTATGTAGCATATGAACTCATGGTGAATGGAACAGGCCCCCCTTATATATCCCGAGCACTCATCTGAGGGCATTGTGGTCTTTCAGGATTGGTAGAATAAGGCTGTGCTCTTATTGGCTGGATTTCAAGCCACATACATAATTTTCCTTTGAGTAATGTAGACAGAGGGGGTGAGGTAATTAAATTGGCAATACACAACCTCAGACAATGGGACTTTGAATTTATATGTCAAGAAACAATGTCCCAGCAAACATGAGATAACCAACAAAAGACCAGTACTGGCCAAGTTGTATTACCCATTCCAAACATTGAGAAAGCTGTGTTGTTACACCATGTTCAACACTTCATTTTGAAATCCCACGTCTGCTTGTTTACTTTACAGCAATATTTTTGCCCAAAAAATGTCTTGCATGCCCTCTATCCTAGCCCCATTCTCTAGACTCTCTTTAAAACTGAGTAGTAACATGAAAGGTATCTAAAATATATTAAACTTTATGCATGACATTTGCCAATTTTCTGGTGCATTTGGCTTAGCAAATCTCCCTTATTGTTGCATAACTGATTATTCCACCACATAATAATGTGTATTTTTTTTTAAATCACATTAACTTGTAATTGGTGCTTGGAAATCTTAAAAAATTGACTCGTTATTTTGTGTGAGCAAACGAATAATGTAAATTGTTTGTTTCAGGTAATTTTCCTTACAACGTTGTTCTATCTACTGAGCTCTAGTGATGAGTATTACAAGCCAGTAAAATGGGTTATAAGCCTGACTCCTCTCTCTCAACCTGGCCCATCCTCCAATATAATAGGGCAATCGGTAGAAGAGGCTATAAGGTAGGATAAAACTGAAATCAATAACATTATTTTGTAAGTTACAAATAAATAAGCTCTTACTGAATGTCTGACCACACCACTATGATTTTTATGACTGCACAGTCCACAATGTAGCTCCAACCATCTGGCCTCAGGCACAGATCATGGATGAGCCCTCATAGCAGTGCCTGATTGGCCATTTTTGATATAGGAATACTGATGTTGGTCAGAAGGCTCGCTTCCTTCACCATGACTCTTTTTCGCGACCCCGGCTGGTTTTAAAATGGTGTTTCTTATCTGTCTCCTTTTTTTATTCCCTTACATATTGTAAGTCCTTGTGGGCAGGATTTCTCTCCTACTGTATATTTGTTACGCTCAGGTTTTGCATTTAATAATGTTTTCAAGGTTATAAAGATATAGAAAATTATATATTTATATGTGACTTAACATTTGCCAAGTGATACCACTGTGAATTAAAAGTAGATCTTTTTCATTTCAATAATTCTCTTGACCAGCTCTGTGATGCACTTTAGTTTAGGTGCTGTGGTGGCATTACCATGGACTGAAATTTCATGATGTATCTCCTCTCTGTCCTTGCCTTTGTTTACAGATCCATCTATTATCCTATATTATAAAGTGGAAGATAGTTCTGTACCTACGAACTGTCTTCACACACCAAAGATCTGCTACGGATACATTGCCTCCCAGACATCTGCTGAAACACCATGCTAAGTATGATGCCCTTCCTCTGAAGGAGTCACAGAAGTAATACACCTGTGATCAGGGTGGCATGGTGGTTCAAGTGGTTAGCACTGCAGCCTTTGCAGCACTGAGGTCCTGGGTTCAAATCCCACCAAGGACACTAAGGACAACATCTGCAAGGAGTTTGTATGTTCTCCCCGTTTTTGCGTGGGTTTCCTCCCACATTGTAAAGACATACTGATAGGATATTTTGATTGTGAGCCTCAAGAGGGACAGCATTACTCACGTATGTAAAGTGCTAAGGAATTAATAAATGTTATTATTATATTATATTAATATATGTGACTTCTAGCACCATATAGATTCCCAACTGGTCCGAGGACAGGACATTACACAAATAGGAAACAAACACCAGAATCATCACATGTGACTGCAAGGGAGACTGACAAAGGCATCTTTGCTACTGATACCACATATAGAAGTTACTAATATCACTGCAGTTACTAATATCACTGAAGTTACTAATATCACTATACAGTTTTAAAAGTTTAAAAAGATCTTTAACCCTTTTCTGCACAAAGCACCCTAGTAGGTAATGGCATTGTCTGGGGGAGTGTTTAAAAAGAGAATATAAAGTACTTAAAGGGAACCAACCAGCAGGATTTACATATATGAAGTAAAGGCAGTGCCACACTGGCACTAAGATAGTGAATAAAATCATACCTTTGGTTTCTAGATCTTATACTTCAGTAAAATGTTTAATCAAAGGTCCTGAAATCACAGAAGCATTTGATTGACATAAGCTGCAGTGGCATAACTATGTGGGTCAGGTCTTTTTTTTTTATTTTTTTATTTTTTTATTAACCCTCCCCTGTGTGTTCTGCTTGTCTCTATGTAATTAGTTCCCTACCCACCGCCATTATACCTGAGTCAATGTTGATGAATTTTATTCATACTTCACTAACACAGCATCTGAGTCGGTGCATGTGCAGACCACTGTCTCCAGTGCCACTTTAATGAAGATGCTGTCCTGCTTTGGTCATGTTTGCTTTGGTATTTACTGCATTTTCCTGATCTACCCAGTCATCAGTAGATTCTCTCATGGAAGGAAATTAAGTTAGTCTGACATGACTCATTAGTTTCAAACCCATGCTGACTCTGGCTAATCACTTCTTTCTCATCCAGGTACTTCTATACATGTTGTTTAATAAATTTGTTCAAAGATCTTTTCTGGTATAGAAATCTGGCTCACAGGCCTATAATTCTGTTGGTCCACCTTCTACCCATTTTTTAAGATAAGCGCAACATTTGCTCTTCTCCAGTCCTCAGGAACTTTTCCTGCTTTCCAAGAATTTTCAATGATTATGTAGAGTGGTTCAAATATTTCCTTTGCTATTTTCTTCAGTACCCTGGGGTATAGTTCATCTGGGCATGGAGACTTGAATTAATTTACGTTAGCTAAATATTCACTCACTATCTCTCTGTTTATAGCTAGCCTAAATTATTCTATTCCATTGATAGGACAGTCTATAATTAAAATTAAGGAGACAAAGCGAGGCGCAGATTGTGCCTATCACGTATGACACAAACAAATCAAGAGTTAGATACCAGCTTGCTCACCTGGTTTGGTTGTGATAACCCACAACCAGCTTGAACGCCTGAGTTACAGCTGCTGCTGAACTTCCACGTGCACATGGGAAACAGATAGCTAGAAAGGAATGGTGTCTCACGGTTCGCACTGCTGCTTCAAAAGATGCACTGGGAAGACATTACTTCATTCATCACCTCCTTTACTCCTCCACACTCCAACAACGCGTTTTCGGTGCACACTTTGCACCTTCCTCAGGGTATATTACATATTAACATACAGCATCAGCTTATATATCTACCCAGGGCGGATGTTACTCTCACAAAAAATTTTTTTTCAACAACGTCATCTGTGACGTCAGATTGGAAGAAACTGCACTATCCAAGTCAGTGGTTTCCTACCATCTGACGTCACAGACGACGTTGAAAAAAATTTTTTTGTGAAGAGTAACATCTGCTCTGTAAGATATATAAGCTGATGCTGTATGTCAATATGTAATAAACCCTGAGGAAGGTGCAAGGTGTGCACCGAAATGCGTTGGTGGAGTGTGGAGGAATATAGGAGGTGATGAATGAAGTAATGTCTTCCCAGTGCATCGTTTGAAGCAGCAGCGCGAACCGTGAGACACCATTTCTTTCTATCTATTGATAGTACAGTGAACATCAGTTGATGTGACAAAAGCAGATGCAAAATTGGAATTTAACCTGTTCTCAACATCATCTTGTACCACTTCACCATTTTCATACTGTTCAACTTCTATATCATCTTTTGTCTTTTCTGTTACTTTTCATATACCCACAAATCATTATCCACAATTCATTATCCACTTTAGCTAATCTGACGCGTGTTCTACAGACTACATTATATTCTTCTTTAGATATGCCCCCTCTTTCCATTTAAGAAACATTTTTCTTTTTTTAGCATGTACCGTATATACTCGTGTATAAGCCGAGTTTTTCAGCCCAAAATTTGGGCTGAAAAGTCCCCCCCTCGGCTTATACACGGGTCTATACGGTACCACCTGCTGTGGTGGGGGCTGTGGAGGCTGGAGGAGGCGGGGGGAGGCTGCTGTATGAGCGGCCCCGTCACGTGGGGCCGCTCATTATATATGCACTGCTTCCCCCTGTCAATCAGCGGCAGGGGGAAGCAGTGCATATGGCCCCCCAAAAGCTGGCACTGTCCCCCCTTGTAAGAGCCCCCCCCCCCCCCCCGCTGCTTATACATTACCATCCCGGTGTTCTGATCGGCGCCGCTCCTCGGTGCTGCGTCTTCATCCTCCCGTCCGCGCTGGCTGCATCCGGGATCTCCGGCTGTCGCAGCGATATGACGTCATCGCGCGACCGCCGGAGATCCCGGATGCAGCCAGCGCGGACGGGAGGATGAAGACGCAGCACCGAGGAGCGGCGCCGATCAGAACACCGGGATGGTAATGTATAAGCAGCGGGGGTGGGGGGCCTTACAAGGGGGGACAGTGCCAGCTTTTGGGGGCTGTTGGTACCCCCAGGGGGCTGCTGGGTACCCCCAGGGGGCTGCTGGGTACCCCCTGGGGGCTGCTGGGTACCCCCTGGGGGCTGTTGGTACCCCCTGGGGGCTGCTGGTACCCCCAGGGGGCTGTTGGTACCCCAGGGGGCTGTTGGTACCTCCAGGGGGCTGCTGGGTACCCCCAGGGGGCTGCTGGGTACCCCTGGGGGCTGCTGGGTACCCCCTGGGGGCTGTTGGTACCCCCAGGGGGCTGTTGGTACCCCCAGGGGGCTGTTGGTACCCCCAGGGGGCTGTTGGTACCCCCAGGGGGCTGTTGGTACCCCCAGGGGGCTGTTGGTACCTCCAGGGGGCTGCTGGGTACCCCCTGGGGGCTGCTGGTACCCCCAGGGGGCTGCTGGCTACCCCCTGGGGGCTGTTGGTACCCCCTGGGGGCTGTTGGTACCCCCAGGGGGCTGCTGGGTACCCCCAGGGGGCTGCTGGGTACCCCCTGGGGGCTGCTATATGTACCCCTGGGGGCCTGCTGTATACCACTGGGGCTGCTGTATACTACCACTGGGGCTGCTGGGGCCCCTGTATACTACCACTGGGGCTGCTGGGGAATCTGTATACTACCACTGGGGCTGCTGGGGCTCCTGTATACTACCACTGGGGCTGCTGGGGAATCTGTATACTACCACTGGGGCTGCTGGGGAATCTGTATACTACCACTGGGGCTGCTGGGGAATCTGTATACTACCACTGGGGCTGCTGTATACTACCACTGGGGAGGCCTGTATACCACACTGCTGGGGGCTGTATACCTGTGCTGGGGTCCACCCTCGGCTTATACACGAGTCAATAGGTTTTTCCAGATTTTTGGGGCAAAAGTAGGGGGGTCGGCTTATACACGGGTCGGCTTATACACGAGTATATACGGTATTTAAGTTACCGTATGTGTTTATCCATCATTGTTTCCTTAAATACTTCCTATACTTCCCTCTTTTCAGGATTGTTAACGATTGTGCTTTTAGTATCTAATTTTTTAAATTTCCCATCCTTGGTGGACATTTCTGTCCTTAAAGACATCTAGCCATTGGATTTTTCCTATTCTCTTTTCGAGTCCCTTAAAATATGTCTTTCTAAAACCCCAAC
>JARQOC010000005.1:317821531-318204192 GCA_033576535.1 Allobates femoralis
TTGAGATGGCGAATCCTGTCTCCTCCTCTCCGGGCAAGAGGGATGTGTTCAATGACCAGGAGCCTGAACTGATATATAGTATGGCCCAAGGAAATGAAATGGTTTGGAATCAGCAATAAGATGTTCTTGCGCTGTATCGCTAACTTCTGTTAGCTGATCCAGTCTCAGGTATGCTGGGTAGTCTGCCCAACATATCGGAGACCACATGGGCATTTGATCAGGTACACTACGAACATTGAGTCAGATGAGAAGAAATCCTGTATGTGGTAAATTTTGCCAGACCTTGGGTGAGAAAAAGAACTCCCTGTAACCATATTTGAACATTGCATGCACCCCAGACAGGAAAAATTAGCCTGTCGTGGGGTGCTCAAGAATGTTTGCCTTGGTTTAATCTTTGTGGAGCTAATGTCGGCACTGACCAATCTATGACTTAGGTTCGGGTCCTGTTTGTGGCAAAATAATGGGAACTGCTGGAATTCTTCAATCTCGGGATAGGATTTAGTTAAAATTGACCAATGTTGTTTAACGATGACTTTGATCATTGGTTGACATGGGTGATATGTACTCACAAATGTTATTTTCTTGTTGTTGTCCTCTCTACGTGTCACCTGATGTGTTCATGGTCTGGTAAGTTCTGGTGGATATCCTCTAGCCAATAATTTTTTACTCATTTTCTCATGCCTAAACAAGAGTGTTTCCAGATCAGAGACAATTCTCGCCACTCTCATATCTTGAGAATGTAGTAAGGATTAGTGATGAGCGAGCATGCTCGCCACTACTCGGTACTCGCACGAGTATCACTGTACTCGGGCTACTCGGCGAGCACCGAGTAATCTCGTGATACTCGTGCTGTGCTCGTGGTCGTCATCTCTGCATGTTGGCGCTCTTTTGAGAGCCAGCCCACGTGCAGGGATTGGCTGGCAGACCACTGCAATGCCACAGCCCTGTTAGTTGTGGCATTGCAGTGATTGGCCGGCCTGAACAGCGTGACCGAGCCTTTATAAGACCCGGCCGCGCTGTGCTCTGCACACAGGCATCCAGACAGTGAGTGTAGGGACAGTGTCTGCTGCTGCTTAGGGACAGATTTGCGGCCCTCATAGGTAGATCCGGAGCAGGGCTGCAAACTGCTGCTGAGCTGACCACAACAGTCCTTCTCAGGACTAATCTCGGAGAATATAGGCGGGGTGATCCAGATCGGAGTCCAAGCTTTTCTGTGACCATTACAGTCACCAGACTGTTGTACTTACTAGCTTGATCCAGGTTAGGACATAGGGACTAAAATCCTCATCTCCTGTGACCATTAGAGTCACCAGACTGGTGTACGTACTACCTTGATACAGGTTAGGGACTAAAATCCTAATCTGTGACTATTAGAATCACCAGACTGGTGTACGTACTACCTTGATACAGGTTAGGGACTAAAATCCGAATCTGTGACCATTAGAATCACCAGACTGGTGTACGTACTACCTTGATAAAGGTTAGGGACTAAAATCCTCATCTCCTGTGACCATTAGAGTCACCAGACTGGTGTACGTACTACCTTGATACAGGTTAGGGACTAAAATCCTAATCTGTGACCATTAGCGTCACCAGACTGGTGTACGTACTACCTTGATACAAATTAGGGACTAAAATCCGAATCTCCTCTGATCTGAACAGTCACCAGACTGGTGTACGTCATACCTTGATACAGGTTAGGGCCTAAAATCCTAATAATCTGTGACCATTGCATTCACCAGACTGGTGTACTTAATACCTTGATACAGGTTAGGGCCTAAAATCCTAATAATCTGTGACCATTACAGTCAGCAGACTGGTGTACTTAATACCTTGATACAGGTTAGGGACTAAAATCCTACTCTCCTGTGACCATTGCATTCACCAGACTGGTGTACTTAATACCTTGATACAGGTTAGGGCTTAAAATCCTAATAATCTGTGACCATTACAGTCAGCAGACTGGTGTACTTAATACCTTGATACAGGTTAGGGACTAAAATCCTAATAATCTGTGACCATTGCATTCACCAGACTGGTGTACTTAATACCTTGATACAGGTTAGGGACTAAAATCCTAATCTCCTGTGATCTGAACAGTCACCAGACTGGTGTATGTCATACCTTGATACAGGTTAGGGACTAAAATCCTAATTTCCTGTGACCTCTACAGTCACCAGACTGGTGTACGTCATACCTTGATACAGGTTAGGGACTAAAATCCTAATCTCCTGTGACCTCTACAGTCACCAGACTGGTGTACGTCATACCTTGATACAGGTTAGGGACTAAAATCCTAATCTCCTGTCACCTCTACAGTCACCAGACTGCTGTACGTCATACCTTGATACAGGTTAGGGACTAAAATCCTACTCTCCTGTGACCATTGCATTCACCAGACTGGTGTACTTAATACCTTGATACAGGTTAGGGCCTAAAATCATAATAATCTGTGACCATTACAGTCAGCAGACTGGTGTACTTAATACCTTGATACAGGTTAGGGACTAAAATCCTACTCTCCTGTGACCATTGCATTCACCAGACTGGTGTACTTAATACCTTGATACAGGTTAGGGCCTAAAATCCTAATAATCTGTGACCATTACAGTCAGCAGACTGGTGTACTTAATACCTTGATACAGGTTAGGGACTAAAATCCTACTCTCCTGTGACCATTGCATTCACCAGACTGGTGTACTTAATACCTTGATACAGGTTAGGGCCTAAAATCCTAATAATCTGTGACCATTACAGTCAGCAGACTGTATACTTAATACCTTGATACAGGTTAGGGACTAAAATCCTACTCTCCTGTGACCATTGCATTCACCAGACTGGTGTACTTAATACCTTGATACAGGTTAGGGCCTAAAATCCTAATAATCTGTGACCATTACAGTCAGCAGACTGGTGTACTTATTACCTTGATACAGGTTAGGGACTAAAATCCTAATAATCAGTGACCATTACAGTCAGCAGACTGGTGTACTTAATACCTTGATACAGGTTAGGACTAAAATCCTAATCTCCTGTGACCTTACAGTCACCAGACTGGTGTACGTATACCTTGATACAGGTTAGGGACTAAAATCCTAACTCTGCCATTACAGTCACCAGACTGGTGTACGTCATACCTTGATACAGGTTAGGGACTAAAATCCTACTCTCCTGTGACCATTGCATTCACCAGACTGTGTACTTAATACCTTGATACAGGTTAGGGCCTAAAATCCTAATAATCCTGTGACCATTGACAGTTCACCAGACTGGTGTACTTAATACCTTGATACAGGTTAGGGACTAAAATCCTAATAATCTGTGACCATTACAGTCAGCAGACTGGTGTACGTATTACCTTGATACAGGTTAGGGACTAAAATCCTAATAATCTGTGACCATTGCATCACCAGACTGGTGTACTTAATACCTTGATACAGGTTAGGGACTAAAATCCTAATATCCTGTGACCATTACAGTCACAGACTGGTGTACGTACATACCTTGATACAGGTTAGGGACTAAAATCCTAATCCTGTGACCATTACAGTCACCAGACTGGTGTACGTCATACCTTGATACAGGTTAGGGACTAAAATCCTACTCTCCTGTGACCATTGCATTCACCAGACTGGTGTACTTAATACCTTGATACAGGTTAGGGACTAAAATCCTAATCTCCTGTGACATTACATCACCAGACTGGTGTACTCATACCTTGATACAGGTTAGGGACTAAAATCCTAATATCTGTGACCATTACAGTCACCAGACTGGTGTACGTCATACCTTGATACAGGTTAGGGACTAAAATCCTAATCTCCTGTGACCATTGACAGTCACCAGACTGGTGTACGTAATACCTTGATACAGGTTAGGGACTAAAATCCTAATCTCCTGTGACCTTACAAGTCACCAGACTGGTGTACGTCATACCTTGATACAGGTTAGGGACTAAAATCCTAATCTCTGTGACCATCTACAGTCACAGACTGGTGTACGTCATACCTTGATACAGGTTAGGGACTAAAATCCTACTCTCCTGTGACCATTGCATTCACCAGACTGGTGTACTTAATACCTTGATACAGGTTAGGGCCTAAAATCCTAATAATCTGTTTGTGACCATTACAGTCAGCCGACTGGTGTACTTAATACCTTGATACAGGTTAGGGACTAAAATCCTAATAATCTGTGACCATTACAGTCAGCAGAACTGGTGTACTTATACCTTGATACAGGTTAGGGACTAAAATCCTACTCTCCTGTGACCATTGCATTCACCAGACTGGTGTACTTAATACCTTGATACAGGTTAGGGCCTAAAATCTAATAATCTGTGACCATTACAGTCAGCAGACTGGTGTACTTAATACCTTGATACAGGTTAGGGACTAAAATCCTAATCTCCTGTGACCTACAGTCACCAGACTGGTGTACGTCATACCTTGATACAGGTTAGGGACTAAAATCCTACTCTCCTGTGACCTTGACAGTCACCAGACTGGTGTACGTCATACCTTGATACAGGTTAGGGACTAAAATCCTAATATCTGTGACCATTAACAGTCACAGACTGGTGTACTTATACCTTGATACAGGTTAGGGACTAAAATCCTAATATCCTGTGACTCTTACAGTCACCAGACTGGTGTACGTCATACCTTGATACAGGTTAGGGACTAAAATCCTAATCTCCTGTGACCATTGTAGTCACCAGACTGGTGTACTTAATACCTTGATACAGGTTAGGGACCTAAAATCCTAATCTCTGTGACCATTACAGTCACCAGACTGTGTACTAATACCTTGATACAGGTTAGGGACTAAAATCCTAATATCCTGTGACCATTACAGTCACAGACTGGTGTACTTAATACCTTGATACAGGTTAGGGACTAAAATTCCTACTCTCCTGTGACCATTGCATTCACCAGACTGGTGTACTTATTACCTTGATACAGGTTAGGGCTAAAATCCTATAATCTGTGACCATTACAGTCAGCAGACTGGTGTACGTCATACCTTGATACAGGTTAGGGACTAAAATCCGAATCTCCTGTGACCTCTAACAGTCACCAGACTGGTGTACTCATACCTTGATAGCAGGTTAGGGACTAAAATCCGAATCTCCTGTGACCTCTACAGTCACCAGACTGGTTACGTTCATACCTTGATACAGGTTAGGGACTAAAATCCTAATCTCCTGTCACCTCTACAGTCACCAGACTGGTGTACTCATACCTTGATACAGTTAGGGCCTAAAATCCTATCTCCTGTGACCATTACAGTCACAGACTGGTGTACTTAATACCTTGATACAGGTTAGGGACTAAAATCCTAATCTCCTGTGACCATATACAGTCACCAGACTGGTGTACGTCATACCTTGATACAGGTTAGGGACTAAAATCCTACTCTCCTGTGACCATTGCATTCACCAGACTGGTGTACTTATACCTTGATCCATTGCATTCACCAGACTGGTGTACTTAATACCTTGATACAGGTTAGGGCCTAAAATCCTAATATCTGTGACCATTACAGTCACAGACTGGTGTACTTAATACCTTGATACAGGTTAGGGACTAAAATCCTAATAATCTGTGACCATTACAGTCAGCAGACTGGTGTACTTAATACCTTGATACAGGTTAGGGACTAAAATCCTAACTCTCCTGTGACCATTGCATTCACCAGACTGGTGTACTTAATACCTTGATACAGGTTAGGGCCTAAAATCCTAATAATCTGTGACCATTACAGTCACCAGACTGGTGTACTTAATACCTTGATACAGGTTAGGGACTAAAATCCTAATAAACTGTGACCATTACAGTCAGCAGACTGGTGTACGTCATACCTTGATACAGGTTAGGGACTAAAATCCTACTCCCTGTGACCATTGCATTCACCAGACTGGTGTACTTAATACCTTGATACAGGTTAGGGCCTAAAATCCTAATAATCTGTGATCATTACAGTCAGCAGACTGGTGTACTTAATACCTTGATACAGGTTAGGGACTAAAATCCTAATAATCTGTGACCATTACAGTCAGCAGACTGGTGTACTACATACCTTGATACAGGTTAGGGACTAAAATCCTACTCTCCTGTGACCATTGCATCACCAGACTGGTGTACTTAATACCTTGAACAGGTTAGGGCCTACAAATCCTAATAATCTGTGACCATTACAGTCAGCAAAACTGGTGTACTTAATACCTTGATACAGGTTAGGGACAAAAATCCTAATAATCTGTGACCATTACATCAGCACACTGGTGTACTTAATACCTTGATACAGGTTAGGGCCTAAAATCCTAATAATCTGTGATCATTACAGTCAGCAACTGGTGTACTTAATACCTTGATACAGGTTAGGGACTAAAATCCTAATAATCTGTGACCATTACAGTCAGCAGACTGGTGTACGTCATACCTTGATACAGGTTAGGGACTAAAATCCTAACTCTCCTGTGACCATTGACATTCACCAGACTGGTGTACTAATACCTTGAACAGGTTAGGGCTAACAATCCTAATAATCTGTGACCATTACAGTCAGCACACTGGTGTACTTAATACCTTGATACAGGTTAGGGACAAAATCCTAATAATCTGTGACCATTACAGTCAGCAACTGGTGTACTTAATACCTTGATACAGGTTAGGGACTAAAAATCCTAATAATCTGTGACCATTACAGTCAGCAGACTGGTGTACTTAATACCTTGATAAGGTTAGGGACTAAAATCTTACTCTCCTGTGACCATTGCATTCACCAGACTGGTGTACTTAATACCTTGATACAGGTTAGGGCTAAAATCCTATAATCTGTGACCATTACAGTCAGCAGACTGGTGTACTTAATACCTTGATACAGGTTAGGGACTAAAATCCTAATAAACTGTGACCATTACAGTCAGCAGACTGGTGTACGTCATACCTTGATACAGGTTAGGGACTAAAATCCTACTCACCTGTGACCATTGCATTCACCAGACTGGTGTACTTAATACCTTGATACAGGTTAGGGCCTAAAATCCATAATCCTGTGATCATTACAGTCAGCAGACTGGTGTACTTAATACCTTGATACAGGTTAGGGACTAAAATCCTAATAATCTGTGACCATTACAGTCAGCAGACTGGTGTACTCATAACCTTGATACAGGTTAGGGACTAAAATCCTACTCTCCTCGTGACCATTGCATTCACCAGACTGGTGTACGTTAATACCTTGATAACAGGTTAGGGCCTACAATCCTAATAATCTGTGACCATTACAGTCACACACTGGTGTACTTAATACCTTGAATACAGGTTAGGGACAAAAATCCTAATAATCTGTGAACATTACAGTCAGCAGACTGGTTATGATACTTATAATACCTTGATAACAGGATTAAGAGACTTAAAAATCCTACTCTCCTGTGACCATTGCATTCACCAGACTGGTGTACTTAATACCTTGATACAGGTTAGGGCCTAAAATCCTAATAATCTGTGACCATTACAGTCAGCACACTGGTCTACTTAATACCTTGATACAGGTTAGGGACAAAAATCCTAATATTCTGTGACCATTACAGTCAGCAGACTGGTGTACCTAATACCTTGACACAGGTTAGGGACTAAAATCCTACTCTCCTGTGACCATTGCATTCACCAGACTGGTGTACTTAATACCTTGATACAGGTTAGGGCCTAAAATCCTAATAATCTGTGACCATTACAGTCAGCAGACTGGTGTACTTAATACCTTGATACAGGTTAGGGACTAAAATCCTAATAATCTGTGACCATTGCATTCACCAGACTGGTGTACTTAATACCTTGATACAGGTTAGGGCTTAAAATCCTAATAATCTGTGACCATTGCATTCACCAGACTGGTGTACTTAATACCTTGATACAGGTTAGGGACTAAAATCCTAATAATCTGTGACCATTACAGTCACCAGACTGTTGTCGCTGTATACAAGCAAAATGCTCAAGGGCGTTGGCAAGGAACAAGGAAGTGAACGTGATGGTGGTGCAGGCAGAGGCCGAGGTCGTGTGCAAGCACTAATTTTGTAACAAGAAAGGGGCACATCTACTCGCTCACACGTCCTGTCCCAAATTCTTGGGGCCCGCTGCAGTACACCGCTCTTGAACCAACACCAGTGTCAACAGGTTGTTACTTGGATAGCGGATAATGCTTCAAGTCAGATTGGCACCTCCACAAACACCCTGTCTTCCAGACGGTCAAGTGTCAGTAGCCGTGATACTGCACTGCACATTTCCCAACCTGATCCTCCTTCCTACCACCAGGCCGAGTACACGTCCACGGACATTACTGATCCCACACTTGGACACTCAGAAGTCCAGAAGTGTGTACCCATGGGTGAGTGGAGGTACATGGCAAATTCCCATAACAAAATTTAAATTCAGTTGTCATTTGTTGGTGGTGTGGTGAAGTCTGGCCCAATCCAACCCTTGTTCATCTTGATCTGAGTCAGCCTGTCAGGATTTTCAGCTGACAGGCAGGTGCGTTTATCAGTAATGATTCCACCTGCGGCTCTGAAAACACGCTCTGACAAAACGCTAGCGGCAGGGCAGGCCAGGACTTCCAAGGCGTAGAGAGCCAATTCATGCCACGTGTCCAGCTTGGAGACACAATAATTGTAAGGCACAGAGGAATCTAGCAGTACAGTTGTTTGATTTGCAAGGTACTCCTTCAGCATCTGGCCAAACTTAGCATTTCTTGTGGCACTACCCCGCACCTCAGGGGCTGTGGTACGTGAGGGGCTGAGAAAACTGTCCCACATCGTAAAGACTGTTCCCCTACCTCTGGCGGATTGGACTTGTGCCCCTCTCGGCCGTACGCCTTGGTTGTCCACCGATTCCTGACCTATGCCGCTAGCGTTTTGTGAGGGGAATGATTTGCCTACTTCCGTGACTATGGCCTTCTGGAAATGCTGCATTTTGGCTGACCTCTCCGCCTCAGGAATGAGAGACATAAAGTTCTCCTCGTAGCGTGGGTCTAACAGTGTTGCCAATCAGTACTGATTGTCGGCCAAGATGTTGTGAACGCGAGGGTCACGAGCCAGGCAGCTTACCATAAAGTCAGCCATGTGCGCCAGACTCTTAACAGCCATCACTTCAGTATCCAGACCAACAGGATGACTGAACATGCTGTCCTCCTCCTCCTCCTCCTCCTCATCTCCACTGTCCTCTGGCCAGCCACGCAGAATCGATGGTATGACTGGTGTGCATGTCATATCCTCAATTTGGCCAGAGAGTTGCTCCATGTCTTCATCCTCCTCCTCCTCGTCATAGTCCTCCATTGCACGTTGTGATGAGTTGAGGCTGGGCTGTGTGTTTTCACCCACACCCACTACTGTTTCTTGCTCCAAGTCATCGCGCTCGGCCTGCAATTCATCCTCTTTGTTTTTCAGCAGAGACCGTTTTAGAAGGCAGAGTAGTGGTATGGTGACACTAATAATGGCGTCATCGCCGCTCACCATCTTGGTGGAGTCCTTAAAGTATTGTAGGACGGTACATAGGTCGGACACCCATCTCCACTCCTCAGGTGTTATGTGTGGAGTTTGACCCATTTCTCGACGGCTTAGGTGATGCAGGTAGTCCACAACTGCCCTCTTCTGCTCACATATCCTCACCAACATGTGCAGAGTTGAATTCCAACGCATGGGGACATCACACACCAGTCTGTGGGCCGGAAGACGCAAACGGCGCTGAAAGCCGGCAAGGCCGGCTGAAGCAGCAGGTGGCTTTCGAAAATGTGCAGACAAACGGCGAACTTTTGCCAGCTGTTCAGACAGCTCTGGGTATGACTTTAGAAACCTCTGAACCACCAGGTTGAGCACATGGCCCACGCATGGAACATGCGTCAGCTGGCCTCGCCTGAAAGCTGCCACCAGGTTCCGGACATTGTCACACACGACCTTTCCTGGCTTTAGGTTCAGAGGTGTGAGCCAGTGATCTGCCTGCTGTTTCAGAGCTGTCCACACCTCTTCTGCATTGTGGGGTTTGTCACCTATGCAGACTAGCTTCAGCACAGCCTGTTGCCGCTTCGCGGAGGCAGTGCTGCAGTGCTTCCAGCTTGGGACTGGTGTGGAGGGTACAGTGGATGAGGATGAGGAGGAGGAGGAGGATGAAGAGCATGACATTCCGGAGCTGTAGAGTGTCGGTCAAACCCTGACAGAGGTAGGGCCTGCTATCCTTGCTGTGGGAAGGACGTGTTCCGTCCCTCGCTCAGACTATGTCCCAGCCTCCACAATATTAACCCAGTGTTTTGTCAAGGAGATGTAGCCGCCTTGCCCACAAGCACTTCTCCACGTGTCTGTGGTTTGGTTGACTTTGACTGAAACAGCGTTGTTCAGGGCACGTGTGATGCTGTTGGATACGTGGTAATGCAATGCGGGGACGGCACATCTGGAGAAATAGTGGCGGCTGGGGACCGAGTAACGTGGGACAGCAGCCGCCATCAGGTCGCGGAATGCTTCCGTCTCCACCAGCCGGAAAGGCAACATTTCTACCGCTATGAGTTGCGAAATGTGATAATTCAGGACTGTGGCATGTGGGGCGTTGGCAGCGTATTAGCGCCTGCGTTCAAAGGTTTGCTGAATGGATAATTGAATGCTGCGCTGGGACAAGGACGTGCTTGATGGTGGGGTTATTTGTGCGTGGGCAACTTCAGGTGCAGGCCGGAGGCTTGTTCGCGGCCAGCATGTACAGTGGATTGGCTCGCACGCACAACACGCGAAGACGTAGCAGTGACATCAGCAAGCACCGCTCCTCGACTCTGTTGTATTTCCCACAAAGTCGGGTGCTTGGCTGCCATGTGCCTCATCATGCTGCTGGTGGTCAGGCTGCTAGTTTTCGTACCCCTGCTGCTGCTGGCATGGCAGGTGTTGCAAATGGCCTTTTTAGAGTCATCTGGAGCCAACTTAAAAAACTGCCAGACTCGGGAACACCTAACATTTGCACAGGCACCTTGTGTCGTGTTGTTGTTCCGGGGAACGATTGCCTGCCTTCTGCCTGTGGACCCGACCCTGCTTCGTACTGCCTGTTGGGATGCTAAGCCTCCCTCCCCCTGTGCACTGCTGTCCTCGCTCTGCATATTCTCCTGCCAGGTTGGGTCATCTACTGGATTATCCACCACGTCGTCTTCCTCTTCCTTGGCTAATCGCTGGATGGCTCCTCCTTCTCCTCATGTGCCACCATGATGACCGTTACAATAGTTAGGCTGTTGTTTCAGGTATACCCCCAGTGGTAAATTTTTACGCCCATTCTTTTTGAATGGCCATTACAACGACAGGATACCCGCTCCTTTTCAATGGGAAAAATGTTTTGAGGCCCTCATGCACGTCTCTATCCAGGGACAAGGTGGAGCCTCCCAATTTTTGGCTGCCCTGCCAAAGGGCTATACTACAATACACCCACTTGAGGTTTACAGGCCCTCCTGCATGTCTGTATCCAGGGTCATTGTTGAACCTCCCAATTTTTGGCTGCCCTGCCAAAGGCCTATACTACAATACACCCACTTGAGGTTTACAGGCCCTCCTGCATGTCTCTATCCAGGGTCATTGTTGAACCTCCCAATTTTTGGCTGCCCTGCCAAAGGGCAATACTACAATACACCCACTTGAGGTTTACAGGCCCTCCTGCATGTCTGTATCCAGGGTCATTGTTGAACCTCCCAATTTTTGGCTGCCCTGCCAAAGGGCAATACTACAATACACCCACTTCAGGGTTACAGGCCCTACTACATGTCTGTATGCATGGGTCATTGTTGAACCTCCCAATTTTTGGCTGCCCTGCCAAAGGGCAATACTACAATACACCCACTTGAGGTTTACAGGCCCTCCTGCATGTCTGTATCCAGGGTCATTGTTGAACCTCCCAATTTTTGGCTGCCCTGCAAAAGGGCAATACTACAATACACCCACTTGAGGGTTACAGGCCCTACTACATGTCTGTATCCAGGGTCATTGTTGAACCTCCCAATTTTTGGCTGCCCTGCCAAAGGGCAATACTACAATACACCCACTTGAGGGTTACAGGCCCTACTACATGTCTGTATCCAGGGTCATTGTTGAACCTCCCAATTTTTGGCTGCCCTGCCAAAGGGCAATACTACAATACACCCACTTGAGGGTTACAGGCCCTACTACATGTCTGTATGCATGGGTCATTGTTGAACCTACCAATTTTTGGCTGCCCTGGCCAAAGGGCAATACTACAATACACCCACTTGAGGTTTACAGGCCCTCCTGCATGTCTGTATCCGGGGTCATTGTTGAACCTCCCAATTTTTGGCTGCCCTGGCCAAAGGGCTATACTACAATAAACCCACTTCATGTTTACAGGCCCTCCTGCACGTCTCTATCCTGGGACAATGTGGAGCCTCCCAATTTTTGGCTGCCCTGCCAAAGGGCTATACTACAATACACCCACTTGAGGTTTACAGGCCCTCCTGCACGTCTCTATCCAGGGGCATTGGTGAACCTCCAAATTTTGGACTGCCCTGGCAAAGGAAAATACTACAATAGACCCAGTTCCTCAAAATGGGCACATTATTTCAAGACAGGGCTTCATGTACGTCTCTTCTCAGGGTCATCGGAGTGCCGCACAATATTTTCACGTAAAATGTTTCAAAAAGTAACATACACCAGCTGTATCTCACTATTGGGTATGTGCCCTTAACATTTCCACCCTAAATATTCATTTTGGTATCATTTTGGAAGGTTTTCTGGTGACTCCGTAAAATTGGCGTGAAACTCGGACAAGATTGTTCACAGCTGTGACTTTTGAGTGAGAAATGCTTCCAGGGGTCTTCCCCATGGTGTTGCCATGTCATTTCAGCACTCTTCTGAGACTTTTGTGACATTTTTAGGGTTTTTCCATGCTGCCGGCAGTCATTTCATAAAAATACTCGTGTCTCCCATAGGATAACATTGGGCTCGGTACTCGGGCCGAGTACACGAGTATCTCGGGATGCTCGGCCCGAGCTTCGAGCACCCGAGCATTTTAGTACTCGCTCATCACTAGTAAGGATCTCTTAATGTGTTTAGGATGGCAGCTATTAAAGTGCAACAAGCTGTTCCTATCAGTAGATTTAGAGAATAACTGAGATGTCACCATCTGGACTCAACTTTATGAGAGTATTCAAAAACTAATTTTCTTTTTGTCATAATGAATAGTAAAGGATAGTCCCCACAACCTTATACCCATTCACCCAACCCCAGTCCCCCTGTCTGGAGCGCTCTGGAATGCCCGCTCAGTGTGCAACAAACTCTCCTACATCCACGACCTCTTCATCACCAATAAATTCAAATTCCTCGGCATCACCGAAACCTGGCTCACCCCCGCTGACACAGCCTCCCCTGCCGTCCTCTCCTACGGCGGACTCACGCTTTCCCACACACCACGCCCTAACAGCACCCGCGGGGGCGGTGTGGGCATACTCTTGTCCGACAGCTGCTCCTTCATTCCTACTACACCGCCTCCCTCCGCCTCCTTTCCCTCCTTCGAACTGCACTCTATTCGCATTTTCTCCCCCTGCAACCTCCAACTCGCGGTCATCTACCGACCCCCGGGATCCACCACCTCCTTCCTTGACCACTTCAATACTTGGCTTCTCCACTTCCTCTCCTCCGACATCCCCACCATCATCATGGGCGATTTCAACATCCCCATCGACACCCCCGACCCACCTACCTCCCGACTCCTATCTCTGACCACCTCCTTCGGCCTCTCCCAATGGTCCTCCTCAGCCACTCACAAAGACGGCCACACGCTTGACCTCATCTTCTCCCGCCTCTGTTCCCTCACCGACCTCTCAAACTCACCCCTCTTCCAATCCGACCACAACCTGCTGACCTTCTCCTCCCTCTTTCCCCCCACCTCACCCCCCCCTCTCCGAAAACTCAGTCATCCACGCAGAGACCTAAAAGTCATCGATTTCAACTCACTCTCCCACTCCCTCCTCCCTCTTACGGACCTTGCCTCCTCACCCGACGTTAACACTGCCGCCAACCTCTACAACTCCACACTAACTGCGGCCCTCGACCAGGCTGCCCCCCTCACACACACCAAAACCCGCACATACAGACAACCCTGGCTCACCCCTCTCACAAAAGAGCTTCGCCGAACGTCCAGGGCCGCTGAACGGAGATGGAAGAAATCCCACTCCACGGCCCACCTCACAATCTACAAGCAATCCCTCTCCAACTTCAAGGACGCTTTCACTGCCGCAAAACAAACCTACTTCTCTTCTTTAATCAACACACTGTCCCGAAACCCCAAACAACTATTCAGAACCTTCAACTCCCTTCTCCGTCCCCCAGCACCTCCTCCTTCCCCCCTCATCTCTGCTGACGACTTCGCCACCTTCTTCAAACACAAGATTGATCAAATTAGAGAAAGCTTTGGCCCAACGTCCCCCCAACCCACCACCATTACCGCCCAACCCTCCTCGACCAAAGGAAGCTTCTCCAACGTGACCGAAGCCCAGCTCTCCACCCTCCTGTCACGATCTCACCTCACCACCTGTGCCCTCGACCCTCTCCCTACCCATCTCATCCCAAACCTCACCACCGCCCTCATCCCTGCCCTAACCCAACTCTTCAACCTGTCACTCACTACTGGCGTCTTTCCCTCTTCCTTCAAACACGCCTTGATCTCACCCATCCTCAAAAAACCCTCCCTCGACCCATCATCCGTCGCCAACTACCGCCCAATATCCCTTCTCCCTTTCGCCTCCAAACTACTCGAACAACACGTCCACTCTGAACTGTCGTCCTACCTATCCTCCCGCTCCCTCTTCGACCGCCTGCAATCTGGTTTCCGACCTCATCACTCCACCGAAACTGCCCTTACTAAAGTCACCAATGACCTCCTGACCGCAAAGAGGAAAAAACACTACTCCGTCCTCCTCCTCCTCGACCTATCCGCCGCCTTCGACACAGTCGACCACTCTCTCCTACTCCAAATCCTAGAATCCCTTGGCATCACCGACCTCGCCCTCTCCTGGATCTCCTCATACCTTACGGACCGCACTTTCAGCGTCACCCACGCCGACACCTCTTCCTCGTCCTACCCCCTTACTGTCGGCGTCCCCCAGGGATCGGTACTTGGACCGCTACTTTTCTCCATCTACACCCTCGGCCTAGGTCAACTCATTGAGTCCCATGGCCTCCAGTACCATCTCTACGCCGACGACACCCAGATCTACCTCTCCGGGCCCGACATCACCTCCCTTCTGTCTAAAATCCCCCAATGCCTGTCCGCCATCTCATCCTTCTTCTCTGCCTGCTTCCTCAAGTTGAACATGGACAAAACAGAGTTCATCGTCTTCCCCCCCAGCCGCCCTCCCCCTCTGCCAGACCTGTCAATCAGAGTCAACGACTGCTCTCTCTCCCCAGTCCCCCACGCAAAGTGCCTCGGGGTCACCCTCGACTCCTCCCTCTCCTTCAAGCCCCACATCCAAGCCCTTGCCACCTCCTGCCGACTCCAACTCAAGAACATCTCACGCATCCGCCCGTTTCTCAACCATGACACCGCCAAAACCCTCGTCCACGCCCTCATCATCTCCCGCCTTGACTACTGCAACCTACTGCTCACCGGTCTCCCTGCCTCCTCCCTTGCACCTCTCCACTCTATCCTGAACTCAGCTGCCCGTCTAATTCACCTGTCTCCTCGCTACTCCCCTAGCTCCCCTCTCCGCATGGCACTTCACTGGCTCCCCACCCCCCAAAGATCCAAATTTAAAATCCTAACCCTGACTTACAAAGCCATCCACAACCTGTCCCCCCCCTACATCTCCGACATGGTCTCCCAATACCAACCTGCACGCAACCTACGCTCCTCACAAGAACTCCTCCTCTCCTGCCCCCTCATCTCATCCTCTCACAACCGCATACAAGACTTCTCCCGCGCCTCCCCTAGACTCTGGAACTCCCTCCCCCAGCATGTCAGGCACTTGCCTACCCTCAAGAGCTTCAAAAAGAACCTAAAAACTCATCTTTTCCAACAAGCCTACAACCCAAGATGAGACCCAGCGCCGCTCCTCCAACCGCTTGGCGCTTACCCCCCCCCCTAACGTGTCCTCCCCCGCCCCCGTAGACTGTGAGCCCTCGTGGACAGGATCCTCTCCCGTCGTGTATCAGCAAGCATTGACTGCTCATATGTTCTGTACCTGTCCTTGTTACCCCCACTCCTTATGTAAAGCGCCATGGAACTAATGGCGCTATATAAATAAATAATAATAATAATAAAAGTATTTAGGGAATCAAAGAAACCTCTCAAGTCTACGATTGTACCAGTCCAGATTACAAAAATATCGTCAATATAATGTCTCTAAAGGAGTACATTGGAGATGACATAAGGATTTTGCAAAACATATTTATTTTTTAAACTAGCCATGAATATGTTAGTGTAGGGGGGTGCTACATTTGAACCCATAGTGGCCCCCCTATGCTGAACAAATAATTGTTATTTTTCAAGACAATGCGTAAAAGGTTAGTGCAAAAAGTTTTTCTAGTATCCTCAAAGTTAGTATGGGATTCAGAATCCACTGAACCGCCTCAATTTCTTCCTCATGTTTAATGCTATTATATATTATTATTATTATTATTATTAAAATTATTTTTATAGCGCCATGAAATTCCATGGCATTTTACATATGGAAAAGGCAGACAAGGACAAGTACAGTATGTATGGACAATCAAGTCACTCAGGTACTGGAGGGGATAGGAACTCATCCATGAGGGCTCACAGTCTATGAGGGATGGGTGGGGATACAGTAGGAGAGGGAAGTGCTGATTGTGCGATGGTTTCGATGGATCGGGTCTCATTGTAGGCTGTAGGCTTGTCAGAAGAGATGAGTCTTCAGGTTTCTTTTGAAGTTCCCAGGGTAGGTGAGTGTTTGATGTTTTGGGAGAGAGAGTTCCAGAGTATAGCAGATGCATGGGAGAAGTCTTGTATGCGGTTGTGAGAGGAAGAGATAAGAGGGGAGTAGAGAAGGAGCTCATGAGAGGATCGCAGGGTGTGTGAGGGTAGGTAACGGGAGACCATATCAGAGATGTATGGAGGGGACAGGTCGTGAATGGCTTTGAATGTTAGGGTTTTGAACTGGGACCTCTGAAAAGTGGGGAGCCATTGAAAGGCTTGGCAGAGGGAAGAGACTGGGGAGTAGCGGGGAGACAGGTGGATTAGTCGGGCAGCGGATTTTAGGATAGATTAGAGAGGTGCGAGGGAGGTAGCAGGGAGGCCATAGAGAAGGAGATTGCAGTAGTCAAGGTGGGAGATAATGAGAGCATGAAAAAGTGTTTTTGCAGTGTCATAGTCAATGAAAGTGAGGATCCTGGAAATGTTTTTGAGCTGGAGTCGGCAGGAGGTGACAAGGGCTTGGATGTGAGGCTTGAAGGAGAGTGAAGAATCGAGGATTACCCCAAGGCACTAGGCATGGGGAACTGGGGAGAGTGAGCAGCCATTGACATTAATGGATAGATCTGGCAGAGGGGGAGAGCGACTTGGGAGGAAGATGATGAGCTCGGTTTTGTGAATGTTCAGTTTTAGAAAATGAGTAGAGAAGAATGAGATGGTGGACAGACATTGTGGAATTTTGGATAGTATGGAAGTGATATAAGGCTCAGGCAGATAGATCTGGGTGACGTCGGTGTAGAGATGATACTGAAGGCCATGGGACTCAATGAGTTGTCCTAGGCCAAGGGAGTGGATGGAGAAAAGTAGGGGACCAAGGACCGAACCTTGGCAGACACCAACAGATAGGGGTAGGGCGAAGAGGAGGTGTGGAAGTGGGTGACGCTGAAAGTCCGGTCCGTTAGATATGAGGAGATCCATGAGAGGGCTAGTTCAGTGATACCAAGAGATTCCAAAATCAGGAGGAGGGAATGGTCTACAGTGTCGAAGGCAGCAGATAGGTCAAGGAAGAGGGGGATGGAGTAGTGTCGCTTGATCTTGGTAGTCAGTAGGTCATTGGTGACTTTGGTTAGGGCTGTTTCGGTGGAGTGATGAGATCAGAAGCCGGATTGTAGGTGGTCAAAGAGGGAGCAGGAGGAGAGGTGGGAGGAAAGTACAGGATGGACGTGTTGTTCTAGTAGTTTTGAGGCAAATCGGAGAAGAGATATGGGGGGATAGTTAGAAACAGATAATGGGTTGAGGGAGGGCTTTTTGAGGGTGGGTATGATCAAGGCATTTTTGAAGCATGAGGGGAAGACACCGGTAGTGAGTGATAAGTTGAAGAGGATGATTGGATTAGGGTGGGGATGAGGACTGTGGCTAGGTTCAGGATGAGGTGGGAGGGGAGTGGGTCAAGTGCGCACATGGTGAGGTGTGATCTTGACTGAAGGGAGGAGAGTTTATCCTCTGTCATGGTAGAAAAGCTTCCTTTGGACAAAGGGCTGGGCGGCAATGGGGAATGGCCGATGGGACAGTAGGTCAAAGCTTTCTTTGATTTTGTCGATCTTCCGTTTGAAGAAAGAGGCAAAGTTATTGGCACAGATGAGAGGAGAGGGAGGAGGTGCAGGGAAATGGAGTAGAGTTGAAGGTTTTAAGTAGTTGTTTGGGGTTGTGGGACAGTGCAGTTATTAGAGATGAGAAGTAGGCTTGTTTTGCGGCGGTGAGTGCCGCCTTGAGGTTAGTGAGGGACTGTTTGTACTTGGTGAAGTGCATGTGGAATGTGATTTCTCCCATCTCCGCTCGGCCACACTGGATGCCCAATGCAGTTCTTTAGTAAGGCTGGTGAGCCAGGGTTGTCTCTTTGTGCGGGCTTTGTTGTAGGTGAGGAAGGGTGGCCTAATTGAGGGTTGTAGTTATTGTTGTTTTACAGAGGGTGGCAGCAGCGTCAGCATTATGTGAGGAAGCTAAGTCTGTGAGAGGGAAAAGGAACTCAGAGAATGAGTGGAAATCAATACGTTTGAGGTTTCTGCGGTGATGAGTGAGTTTTCAGAGAGGGGAGCGTAGTGGGAGGGGAGAGGAAAGAGAAAGTCAGTAGGTTATGGTCGGACACAGGGGGGGTGAGTTTAAAAGGTCATTGAGGGAACATAGGCAAGTGAAGAGAAGGTCCAGTGTGTGGCAGTCTTTGAGTGCCTGAGGAGGACCATTGGTAAAGCCTAAAGGAGGTGGTCAGTGATAGGAGTCTAGAGGCAGCAGGGGTGTCAATGGGGATGTTAAAATCACCCATGATGATATTGGGGATGTCAGAAGAAAGGAACTGGAGAAGACAAATGATGAAGTGGTCAAGAAAGGTGGGGGTAGATCCTGGGGGGTTGTAGATGACGGCCAGCTGGAGGTTGCAGGGTGAGAAGATGCTGACAGAGTGCGCCTCAAAGGAGGGGTGGATGGCATTGTAATTGGGGTGAAGGAGCAGCTGTCAGATAGGAGCAGGCCCACTCATCTGCCGTGCTTGTTACTAGGGTGGGCTGTGTGGGAAAGATGATTCCGCCGTAGGAGAATTGCTGTGGGGTAGGCTGTGTCAGAGGGGGTGAGCCAGGTTTCGGTGAGGCCAAGGAGTGAGAGTTTGTCGGTGATGAAGAGGTAAAAAAACTCACCAAAAATTTGCCCGGTAAATACCCATTGCACCTAGTAGCAGGTGCTCCTCTGAGAGGCAACACAGGTGTCTGTATACCGGTGCTCAATCACCTACAACCCACAGATGGGGGCGGTTGTGGCACCAGCGCCCAGCCATGCTGTCAGGGAGGTGACTGGTGGCATTCATAGACACAAGGTTACCATAGGGCTCTGCCACTCAGGTGCATGTGAAGCATAGTGTCGGAGCAGCCTATTGGTCATGCCCTGCTATTAGATCAGGCGGGCTGCTCCGCACTGACTATATGCCTCACAAATGACAGACACCCCCCAGAGGGCCTAGCCTCAAACTGCTGATAAAAAAAGGTGCAACAAAACACTAAAGATGAAAATGTGAGGTGTTAGTAGATATTTTGGGCCAAAACATGATGAAAAGGTAATGGATAAATGAGAGTTTGTTGCTTATGTGGAGCCCACCTGGACGGGGTACTCGGTATCAGACCAGGGTATCACGGGGTTATCACGGCGGTCTTGGTCCAGACCGTGTCCCGAGCCCACAAGTAAAGGGATTATTCAAAGGGGTAGTCGTGATGCCACACATGGGTGGTGGTCAATGGGGGTCCACCACTGCTGCTTTCTTCTGCCAGGAGGATGGATGGTGCTGCAGCCGGATGAATGAGCCCGCCGTGGGTTGGGTTGCTCTTGGCAGGATAAATAACAGTTTAACATGCAAGGAAGCAAACACTGGAGACTCTGGCGGGGTTCACCGGGTTTTACTTGAATTCTTCACACTTTCTCAGTACAGTTCACAGTTCAGCTGGTTCACAAAGTTGTTTCAGTTTCTCACAAATTAACTCCATACTTTCACCTTTAAGTTAGCTCTAGAGCAGCCAGGTTTCTGTCTTTTTTTTTAACCATTTAGTTTTTATTGAAAAATTCAGAAGTTTTACATACATAAAAAATGACATTAGAGGTGGGATTTACTATAAAACTAAGTAAAACATGAAGATGAGAAAAGGGAGGGAGGGGAAGGAAGGGGTGGTTGCAGAGCAGCAATACAAAAGGGGTATAGTCTGAGTACCCAAATTAGAGAAACCATAGTAGGTGTAGGAAATAAGGTCATAATCATACGTAAATGACATATCCAAAGGTTTAACATTTGTTCTGATAGGAGATATGAGTTGTAACAGAAAGAGCAGGTAAATCAAATTCAAATTAACACCTTTCAACTTAGTATAGCTTAGTTTGACTTAGGTCTGCACTGTATTATGTGAAGATGCAGTCCATGGGTCCCACCAGCGTAGGGTCTTTGTTCGTCTTGGGAGGTCATGAGCTAGCATAAGCTCGTACATGCAATGGGTATTGATTCGAGAGGTGATCTCTGATATGGGGGGTGGAGATGGTGATCTCCAGTGAGCCGCTATCGCGAGTCTAGATGCTACCAGGACATTGGTAAGAGTAGGTCTCAGTAATGAGGGAAGATCCTCAGCACCCAGTCCCAGAAGAGCCAGAGGCGCCGAAACGACTATGGGAACCTTCAGTAACTCCTTAAGCAGAGATTCTATTTGGAGCCATAGATGACGTATATGAGGGCACGACCACCACATGTGGACCGCAGAGCCTAAGTCCGTGCATCCCCTCCAGCAGTTGGGGGACGAGGGAGAGTCCGTGGTCCCAAAACTGGCTAATCGGTCAGGAGTTAGATAGCAGTTGAGCATCAGTTTTTTCGATTGCTCCAAATGAGCAGTACATCTAGAGAATTTAGCGGCATGGGCTGAAGCCAGATGCCATTCCTCCAGAGATGCAGTAAAGTTGAGTCTGTCTTCCCATTTAATCATATAAGGTAGTTTCTCAGAGGAGAGTGTTAATTGGATTGCATTGTAGATAATAGAGACTCCTCTGGTGACGTACCCCGATTGCTTGAATAGAACTTGCAAAGAAGGTGACAAATTTGGCGGGTCTATAATGGGGATATCAATGGTGTTTATAAAATGTCGTAAACGGATATATGAGAACAGTGAGTTTGCGGGGAGAGTGAATTTACGGTGGAGAGTTTCAAAAGGTGCCAGGTGATTCTGTTCTAGGAGTGTCCACAGGTAAGGGGGATCTGGTGAGTCTGGTATGTGCCATCGTATTAGAGAGATATCACCCATAAGGTGCTCTATCGCTCGTATAGTAACATACCTATAAAGGAAAGTGAGGTGGGTTCTGGAAAGCCCACGCCAGGTCTGAAGGATTCCCTGCATAGTTGTAAGTGTGAGATTAGGGGGAGTAGCACGTAAGAGGTTAATTTCAAGTAGGAGGCGAGTGGATCCCGCTGGGGCAAAGTGTGACTCAATCTGGAGCCAATGGGAAGAAGGAGACTGAGCCCACCAGGATCTCGCTGAGTCCAGAAGCTATGGCTGTATAGTATAGGGCAATGTCAGGGACTCCGAAGCCTCCTCTTTTATGTGGGAAGGGACAAAGTTTTTAACGCCACTCTAGGGGTCTTATTATTCCATATAAATCTGGTGAGTATGGATTGAAGCGTCCGCAGATATTTTTTAGTGAAGGGGAGGGGAATGCAGCGCAAAATGTACAGAATCTTTGGAAGGAGCATCATTTTCACCCAGGAGAGGTGAAAGGACGAGTAGTCCGAGGTAGCTGTGCGGAGTGAGGATATGAGGCTCTCCAGTTACTACGCACAATATGTTTTGAGTTAGTTATTTGGATGCCTAGGTATTTAAAACCCGTCGATGACCATAGTGCTGGGAAGAGTGAGGCGAGATGACGCTGAGAGTTTGTGGGGAGGTTAATAGGAAAGACTGAGGATTTTGTAATATTTAATTTGTAGAACGATGCATAGAAAATCGGAGAGCACCGAGAGCACTGCTGGGAGAGATATGTTTGGGTTTGTGCATGTGAGAAGAACATCATCTGCATATAGGGTAATTTTGTGTTCCACTGGACCTATCCAAACTCCAGAGATTTCAGGATGTGAGCGAATGATTGCAGCTAGCGGCTCCATGACAAGGGCGAAGACTAGAGGAGAGAGGGGGAAGCCTGTCTGGTCCATTGGAAATCGCAAAGTCCGAGGAAGCAAATCCTCCGGCCTTCACGAATGCACCGGGAGATGTGTATAAAGCTAATATAGCAGATCTTATGTTACCCGTGAAGGCAAATTTGTCCAAGACAGCTGCCAAGAACCCCCAGTGCACCCGGTCAAAGGCTTTTTCAGCATCAAGGGAGACCAGTACACTGGGGGATCCCCTCTTCTCTAAGACCTCAATGAGGTCTATAACTCGCCTTGTCGCATCTCTCGCCTGTCTGCCAGGTATGAAGCCGATCTGGTCTATGGCGATCAAGACGGGAGAACTCCCTTGAGACGGTCCGCCAGCAGCTTCGCATATAATTTTAGATCGCAATTCAGCAATGCTATGGGACGGTAATTAGCTGGGTCAGTGGGTTTTTCCCTGGTTTCAGGATCGTGGAGATGGAAGCTCGAAGGCCTTCAGGTTTGATGTTCCCCTCAAGTTGCCAATGGGTAAAAAGTGTACGGAGACGTGGAGCTAGTAGAGGGGCGAAAGTAGTGTAATATTGAAAAGAGAAACCGTCAGGTCCCGGGGCTGATCTGTTCGTATGACATCGAGGATTTCTTGTACTGAAAAAGGGGCATTGAGAGTGTCTAGTTGGGACTGCGTTAGTGAAGGGAGGTCAGCTTTGGCAAGAAAAGAAGAGATAGTAGTCGAGGAAGGTTGTGGGGTCGAGGGGGAGGCTTGTAAGTTATAGAGACTTTCATAGAACTCACGGAATTGTTCCGCAATTTGGATCGGATTCCGTATTGCTGTACCTTGATGCGTGGTGAGATGTGAAATACGAATACGCGCTTCGGACTTTTTGATCCTACGTGCTAGTAGCGCACCCGCACGGTCTCCCATACTGTAAAAGTGAGATTTGGTCTTTTTTAATTGAAATTCTACTTTAGATAGAAGAAGAGCTCTAAGCTTATTGCGGGTATTCGTGAGGTCCAGTAGTACGGTTGGGGAAGGAGCTGATTTATATAATGATTCGAGGCCTTTCAGATCGCTTAAAAGGGAAGTCAGAGTCATGTTGTACTGTCTCTTCTTATAGGCTGAAAGCTTGATTAAGTGTCCTCTCATGACCGCCTTATGGGTAAACCATAGCGTGTCCGGAGCCACATCATTTATATCATTTAGGTGAAAGAATTCTGTCAGTTGTGTGGAGAGAGCATCGCAGTTATCTTGGGAAATTAATAGCTGTTCATTGAGTCTCCAAGAAGTAAATGGGTTGCGTGGAGTAGAGTCTGTAAAGGTTAGGGTAATAGGGGCATGGTCAGACCACGTGATGAGATCAATCGTTGAGTTCAGACAGAGAGGAACAAGAGAATCGTTGACCAGTATAAAGTCTATACGACTGAAAGAGCGATGTCGAGAAGAAAAGAAAGAGTAGTCACGTTCAGTGCTGTGCTGGTATCTCCAGATGTCGTGGAAGTGAAAAGAATCAAAAAGAGGGCCCAAGTCCGTTCTGTATGTCGATGGAGAGGAACAATCAAGCGAACGTAGGAGGGGGGCATTAAGGTCGCCTGCAATTATGTTTATGTCCCGTCATAGTAGGGGTGAGAGCGTCGAGAGTGGAACGTATGAAGGTAGATTGTCTATGATTGGGGGCGTAAAGGGCGAGTAAAGAAAAAAGGACATTATTCAGTTTACATATTAATAGTAAGAAGCGTCCCTCAGGGTCAGGAGTCACATCTACCAGCTCAAATGTTAATCTGTGTGAGATCAGTATAGCACGCCAGCTACTTTTTCTTCGCATTTGCAAAATAGCGATAGGGGAAGAGCTTCGATTTTATGCGTGTGTTGTCCTCCTCCAGTAAGTGGGTCTCCTGCAGGAGGACAATATCTGCTCGGGATGTTCTAAGCTGGTTATATAACAAGGAGCGCTTCTGAGGTGAGTTTAGACCGTTAACATTCAGTGACAGTACGGATATAGCCATAACATTAAATGTAGGAAAAGATCAGGTAGTGGGTACAGTATTAATAACACTATAAATACATAGTAATTGCGTGCGTCTGCAAAATGAATGAGGGATTGAGGGGGAGACATATAAAGGGTATTGTAAACATCAAATAACACACGAAAGACCACATCATATGAGCTGCAATAAGGGATTGCTCACATAACATGGAAGGAAAATTTAACAGAAAATAGGGGAAATACCAGAGTTCTGGAGGAGGTATCCATCAGAGGGACAGAAGGTCCAGGGATCCGGCCTCCAGAAACTCAGAAAGTAACAAAAGGGGAAACTAGTCCAAACCGTGTGGTAAGGACCTAGGGGAAAAGGATTAAGAGCGATTGATAATAAAAAACAATTCGCTCAACGGGGCAAAACCTCCTTACAATGTTAAGTCAAGGAAGAGGGGGGGTGAGAGGATTAGAAGCTTAAGAAGGGGAAGAGGTGGGAAGGTAAATAGAGGGAAAAAGTTAAGCGTAGAGTGAGGGGGAGGAGGGCGGTAAGTGAGGGAACAGATATTAAAGGAGAAGGGAAGAAGTGAATTCAGGCTAGGGAGGGAAGGAAAGAATAGTCAGATATAAGGAGTGTTGAGTGAGAAAAAGGAGGAGAGAGAAATTGAGTAAGAGAGAGGTGAAGGAGTAAGAGGACCTTGAGATAACCTGGGAGGTGTAGGTAGAAGTCCAGGAAGGCGGAATTCCCGAGAGGCACGCCAGCGGATCTAAGTTCAAAATAAGATGAGGCCACAGCTTCTTGAGAGAAGACGGAGTTCTTCATACGATTTTCCATTCAGGATCTATTCTGCGGGCTTTAGGGATCCGCTTGAGAGGTTGATCCAGTCTTGGTCGCTGATCTGTTACTGGGTCTGTAGAAGGAAGAATGTTCCAGGACCTTAAAAGATGTTCCGCGCGCTGAGGGGTCAAGCAAACGTACGATGTATCCTCCTTCCGGACAATCAAACGGGTAGGACGTCCCCAACGATAGGGAATGTCCTTCTCCCTTAGGATTGTAGTGTAGGGCTTGAATTCCCTGCGGATGGCCAGTGTGGCAGGAGATAGATCTGGGTAGACTTGTATGTCCGCAAACTTTGGGGAGAGGGAAGGCGATGCACGAAGGGCTCGCATGAATTCTTCCTTGGCTTCATAGAAGTGGATTCTTGCCAAAACATCTCTAGGCAGGTCCTCGCGGAGTCCCTTCGGTTTGGGGACCCTGTGAATGCGATCAATCTTTATGTCTCTGGGATCAGGATCAGGAAGGACTTCTCACATAAAGTCCTGGAGGAAGTTTCTGAGTTCCTCTTGTGGGACCGACTCAGGGATGCCCCTCAGGCGAACGTTATTTTGCCTGTTACGATCCTCTAGGTCGGCTTGTTTGGTGCTTATAGTTCCCATAGAATTTTGGAGTGACTCGTGCTCATCCCACAGGTCATTGTGGGATTGAATCAGCTCGGCCATTTTAGTTTCCACAGCGTCTGTTCGGTTCCCCAGGTCTGTTACGTCCCCCCGGAGGTCAGCGACCATGGACCGCAAATCATCCTGTAGTGAAGACCGGAGGTCTGCCAGCAAGGTCTTCATTAGAGAAAGGGTGACGGGGGTCTCCGGAGGTAGGGAGGAGAGAGAAGACTCTTGTATGTGCTGGTCTCTGCGAGACGCGCGCGCCAGCCCTGGGAGACTGCGGCGCCATGTTGGAGGAAAGCGCGGGAGTCTGGGGACCCGGGGAGAAGAAGTCCGAGACCCGCTTAGGAAGAAGGGCCTGCTGGTTCCTCACTTTCCCCATGTGTGGAGGGAGAGTCACTGGAGCAGGGAGCCGGATTCAAGCAATGGGTGAGCAATGTGGCAGCTTAAATATCCACCTTTGTGCCTCAGGGTCCGGGAGCTCCTGGATTATGCGGCTTGCTCCATCGGCAGTCAAGCCATGCCCCCAGGTTTCTGTCTTAACACCCTTCTTCTGCTTAATACCATTTAGGCCCTTCATTACTTCTCCTTTCCTTATGTGCTGTATGGTAGGTCGCCCGGGCTCTTGTTTGGCTTCTCCCTGTGTGGGTATGTAAGTTTTGAGCCCTATATGCCACTGTACCTTCTGCACTTGTGTTAGGAAATCAGACATGGAATCTGTATCTCCCCGCCGGAATGTCTGTGATCCTTCTTGTAGCTGCAGTCACCTCAGAGCCGACTCTCTGGTCCCGGTCTAACCTTCCAATGTCCCTATATTTCAGGGGATCACCAGGCTCCTTCCTACCCGTGTGACTATGGCGTACATAGGGGATCCCTTCCTTCGGTCGTCCTCTGGCAACGCTGCTGTTTTCCTCGCTGGCCCAGCTGTACTGGCCTAGTCCTAGTCTTTACTGATCGGCACCCTCTGGCCTACTACTTAACACTTCCTGGTTTTCCGCTTATGTACTCGGTCTGTCACCTTGCCTACGTCCCACCCACTTGTGACTGGCCCTACCACCCCTTGCCCGCCTAGAGTCCCGGGCTCTGGGTTGGATCTTGTGTCTGTGGGTGTGTTTGTGAAGGTGTTTATATAAAACTGTCTCCACCTCCCTGGCTGCAGTTCTTACCTGTGGCCACCCTGGTCGCAGGGGCGCCACATTCCCCCAGAGTTAAACCGGGGTGTCCCCACGCCGACCGACATGGTTGCCCCTGAAAACATTTTTATTTTTCAATAACATCAATCAATACTTTTCTTACGGTTAAGGAGGAACGGTTCTTAAACGTTACATGAACTATAAATTAACTATATACATTTCAAAACACAGGGTTTACAGTGTACTACAGCTATAAGTGCAGAGGCTTCCAGGCCTTCGGGTCACAAACTCGTGGTCAAGATGTTACTCTCCGTGTCGGCATCTTATACCACACTTTCTTTAACCCTTTCTGGACACGGGTTACAGAGTCCTGAGGTATAACCCTACCGGGTCTCTAACTTTCCAAGCACACCTATTAAGTGCTAAACTTCAAAACATTTAAATATAAAAGTCACATTACTTTCCTAAAAGTATAAAAGACTCCAAAAGTAGGCAAAAGTGTTTAAAAAAACATTCAAAAACACGTTCAACAGCCTCAGTTCAAAGTTCTTTTTCAAAAAGGTGCAAAAGTTTCACAGTCCTGACTGGTTATAAAATCAATAGAGAGCACACAAGACACTCTAAACTATTTACATGAAGCGTTCATATCATTCATTGTCCATGATATCAATGTCTTTCAATAAAACACAAAGGACAAACAGGGGAAAAGGCTATTCATTCATTCAGGGATGGGATGGCGCAATAAGGATTACATCACATTCTCACTTACAGTTCTTGGATGAATCCGGGTTTCTTAATTTCTTCTTCCACGGTAGGACTTCTGGTACTCCTCTCGGGACTGGCATGATTGATTCCAGCGAGCAGTCTGACAAATGAGTGTAAGCCATCTGTGCCCCCGTGGTTGTCATCATCTTCTGTTCTGAACTGGCCATCTCTATGTCATCTGACTCAGTCTGTTCCTAAGATTCCTCTTGCTGTGCTTCTGAGCTGTCTTCAGGTCCAGTGGTAAAATCCAGATATGTTATTTCAGAAGGCTCTGCATCTACTTTTGATCTGAGGGCTAGTCTTCTCACTCTTATGCCATACGGGCCCCTTTCTCCAGGCACAATTATGTAGGAAACCCATTCTCCTACTTCCACTTCCCTGTCCAGGTGGTGTTCAGGGAGACACTCCTCCACATCTCTCCGATTAATAAAAATGTCTCTTTCTGCTCCCAGTTCTCGAACGAAAGCATATCCATCTTTATGCTTAACTTTAACAATTTGGCCCTCACGGCGCGGGGATCGATTAACAGTGAAATCCCGCCGAACAGCTGCTTTGACACTGAGAGTACAGGCAACAAGTTAACTTTTCTGAACTTTTCTTTCTACCTCCTCTTTTTCCCATTTTTGGATGCACTTTTGCAGATACTGGTCACGAGCCAACACTTCCACCGGGCCCACTCTGGAACCGGGGTCTCCAGGAAAGCCCATTAAATCCTCCTCCTGTCCACTGTGCTCCCACCAACAACAGAGTTGTTCTCCGCTTACCTCCATGGACGCGGGGGCCGGGATCAGTGGCTTGGGCAGTGGCAGACATCCTTCCTCCAGGGCTCCAAGAGGATCTGACACAGTGGCTGTACTCCGGGGCACAACTTCAGGTATGGAAACATCCACCAGCTCTTCTGGCATACGGCTCTCCCTGCTCCAGGTGACATAGGGAGCATGGGTCCCGCTGGACTGCACTGTCAGGAGCTGTTGAGACTGGTCACAGCTAGTTTGAGTTTGAGTTCTTGATCCCGTATGAACCCAGGTGGGCTGAAAAGGTAACAGTCTTAGTACACCCCGCCGGGTGTCTTGGAGCTCCTGGATCCTTCCGCCGCATGCTGCCATGATCTCCTGGTCACCGTGCATCTCTCCCTTCCTGGGTTCCTCCACTATTAACTCTTGTGAGCCCGTCGAGATCAACTTGGTTCTCCCAGTCACACCATCCAGCCTGGCGTCCTGCTCTTCCGTCCAGATGTCTCGTAATGGCTGCCGCATGCCATCCTGTTGCTCACCCCGCCTTCTTTGGGCGTTCTCTTCAGCTCCCGCCATATCATCATTGGTCACTGCAGTTTGGGGCAGAGGTTCTTCTTTTGGATTGATGGCTGGCTTCCCTGGAGTTAAGGGATGCCAGGACGGACCTTTCTTTTCCTGCTCTGGACCGGATCGGCCCATGATGGGGGGTCTTGGCACGCCTCCTTCTCTGCACATGGCCTCAAGCTTCTATGGCCGGCATTAAGCACAAGCTTAACAGAACAGTCCAAATCTCGAGTTTTAGGCACACAGAATCTGGTTCTGTTGGACCGGGTCCATCCAGTTTGTGACACCAAGTTGTGGAGCCCACTGGGACGGGGTACTCGGTACCGGACCATGGCATCACGGGGGTTATCACGGCGGTCTTGGTCCGGACCGTGTCCTGAGCCCACAAGTAAAGGGATTATTTACAGGGGTAGTCATGACACCACCCACAGGTTGTGGTCAATGGGGGACCACCGCTGCTGCTTGCTTCTGCCAGGAGGATGGATGGTGCTGCAGCCGGATGGATGAGCTCGCCGTGGGTCGGGCTGCTCCTGGCAGGGTAAATAACAGTTTAACATGCAAGGAAGCAAACAGGGTTCACCGGGTTGAATTCGTCACACTTTCTCAGTACAGTTCACAGTCCAGCTGGTTCACAAAGCTGTTTCAGTTTCTCACAAGTTAACTCCATACTTTCACCTTTCAGTTAGCTCTACTGCAACCAGGTTTCTGTCTTAAGACCCTTCTCCTGCTTAATACCATTCAGGCCCTTCTTTAATTCTCCTTTCCTTATGTGCTGTATGGTAGGTCGCCTGGGCTCTTGTTTGGCTTCTCCCTGTGTGTGGGTATGTAAGCTCTGAGCTCTATATGCCACTGTACCTCCTGCACTTGTGTTAGGAAATCAGACATGAAATCTGCATCTCCCCGCCGGAATGTCTGTGATCCTGCTTGTAGCTGCAGTCACCTCAGAGCCGACTCTCTGGTCCCGGCCTAGCCTTCCAATGTCCCTATATTTCAGGGGATTGCCAGGCTCCTTCCTACCCGTGTGACTACGGCGTACATAGGGGATCCCTTCTTTCGGTTGTCCTCTGGCAACACTGCTGTTTTTCTCGCTGGCCCAGCTGTACTGGCCTAGTCCTGGTCTTTACTGCTCGGCACCCTCTGGCCTACTGCTTAACACTTCTTGGTTTTCCCCTTATGTACCCGGTCCGTCACCTTGCCTACATCCCACCCACTTGTCACTGGCCCTACCACCCTTGCCCGCCTAGAGTCTCGGGCTCCGGGTTGGGTCTTGTGTCTGTGGGTGTGTTTGTGAAGGTGTTTTTATAAGACTGTCTTCACCTCCCTGGCTGCAGTTCTTACCTGTGGCCACCCTGTTCACAGGGGCGCCACACTTACCGAGTAAGTGTTCCATAGTGCTCCAGGTAGGAGGACTGGGGGAGGGGGCCTGGATGAATGGGTATAAGGTTATGGAAGTTGCGGGAGTTTGTGTTGGGGATCAGGTGTGGATTACAGGTGACGGAGGAGATGTGGTCGGGGGACCAGTATTTGGGGATATGTCACTAGCAAGTAGGAGAAGCAACGAGAGGATTAGAAGGTGGGAGTAGGAGAGTTTACTTGATGGGCGTGCATGTCTGGAGACAAGTGACTGTGTGAAAGAACAGTTCAGAGGAGGGGGTGAGATAAGTGGGTGGGATGGAGGGAGAGATCGCTACTTCCTTAGTGGGTGGAGGGATAAGCGGGGTTAGTAGGAAGTGAAGTAGTATGGGGGTGAAGGTGAAAAGAAGAGGAAACATTGCAGGTAGTAGTTATGGATGAAGCTCATCGAGGTGAGCTACATCAGGGAGAAAGTTGAGGCCAGGGATGGGTTGCAACCAGGGATGAGATGCAGTCAGGGATGAGGTGCAGCCAGGGGTGAGATGCAGCCAGGGAAGATGTCTATCCAGGGATGAGATGCAGATGGGTATGAGGTCCAGGCAGGGGTGAGATATAGCCAGGGATGAGATGAGGCCCAGTGGTCCGGAACAGTGCGAGGATAAGCGAGGTTGATGAGGTCGGCCCAGGGTGTTGGTCGTAGGGATGAGGTGCAGGTAGGAATGAGGTGCAGCCAGGGATGAGGAGCAGCCAGGGATGAGAGACAGCCTGGGATAAGATGCAGCAATGGATGAAATGCAGCCTGGGATGAGATGCCGCCAGGGATGAGGTCCAGGCGGTGATGAAATGTAGCCAGGGATGAGATGCAGCTAGGGATGAGATGCAGCGAAAGATGAGGTGCAGCCAGGGATGAGATATAGCCATGGATGGGATGCAGCCAGGGGTGAGGTACAGCCAGGGATGAGTTGCAGCCAGGGATGAGATTCGGCCAGGGATGAGATGCAGCCAGGGATTAGATACGGCAAATCCACACCAGATGAGGACAGATGCACAGCACGCAGGGAGAAGGTGCAGGTGGGAGTCCGTTGCAGTCAGTAGTCGGGAGCAGCTGCACAGGGCCTGGTTCAGAAGTATAGGCAGGAGATGGGAAGAGTCCTCGGTCCTCATGGTGTCAAGGGGGACCAGCCGCTGCACTGCAAGCACATCTGTGGGGACCAGCAGCTGAGCTGTCATTTCCGTGGCAGTCTCCCGCAGTCACAACAGGTCCATCGCCGGGGTCAGCGTTGGGGGCCGCAGCTGCACTGAGGATGGACGTTTGGGGCCCTCTCGATTCCACGGGGTAGGGCGGGCTGTGTGCTGCGTGGACCGGAGCTGCTGGCCGGCTTACAATTCACCAGCACCGGGCTGCGAGCTGATCAGTGGTAGGCGGAGCTTTGGTGGTTCAAGGAGCTTACCACTACAGGCCATGGCTTCATCTGGTGCGGTGAGGGATGAGGTGCAGACAGGGATGAGATGTAGCTTGGGATAAGATGAAAAGAAGAGGAAACATTGTAGGTAGTAGCTATGGATGCAGCACACCGAGACAAGATACATCAGGGGATGAGATGCGGCCAGGATGGGGTGCAGCCAGGGATGAGATACAGCCAGGGGTGAGATGCAGCCAGGGATGAAGTGCAGCCAGGGATGAAATGCAGCCCGGGATGAGATGCTGCCAGGGATAAGGTCCAGGCGGGGATGAGATGTAGCCAGGGATGAGATGCAGCTAGGGATGAGATGCAGCTAGGGATGAGATGCCTGGGATGATGTGCAGCCAGGGATGAGGTGCAGTCAGGGATGAGGTGTATCCAGAGATGAGATGCAGTCAGGGATGAGATATAGCCATAGATGGGATGCAGCCAGGGGTGAGGTGCAGCCAGGGATGAGATGCAAACAGGGCAGCCAGGGATGAGGTGCAGCCAAGGATTGCCGACTTGCAATTCACCAGCGCCAGGCCACAAGCTGATCAGTGGGGGGTGGAGCTTTGGTGATTCAAGGAGCCCGCCACTACAGGCCGTGGCTTCATATGGTGAGCTAGACGTCAGTTCCAGGTTGGGCCCAGATGGAGGGTTGCGAGGCACTCACGGGCTGACAGCCTATGGAGAGTCCTGGAGCTCATGTGCAGGGTGAGGTAGAGGGGGCAGTGGTGGAGCGGTCGTCAGTGCAGGTTACTGCAGCTGGGCCGCTGGGTTGGATCCAGTGGGGGCCACTAGCAGCAGCCACAAGGACAGGGAGGTGATGGCAATGTTCCCTACGTCCTCTGCTTCCGATGGTCAGCTGTATAGGTGACTGGGGGTGCAGCACCCGATGTTCTGGGTTTTGGGGCAGCAGGCTTGCTGGGATCCCCGATGTTAGTGGATGATGAGGAGTGCAGTGTAGCTCGTCCTCATAGCTTGGTGGCCATCTTGAATAATGTGTGTGGATAAACTATTAACCCCTTCATGACCTTGCCATTTTTTGCAATTCTGACCAGTGTCCCTTTATGAGGTTATAACTCGGGAACTCTTCAACGGATCCTAGCGATTCTGAGATTGTTTTTTCGTGATATATTGGGCTTCATGTTAGTATTAAATTTAGGTCAATAATTTTTGCGTTTATTTGTGAAAAAATCAAAAATATGGCAAAAATTTTGAAAATTTTGCAATTTTCAAATTTTGAATTTTTCTTCTGGTAAACCAGAGAGTTATGTGACACAAAATAGTTATGAAATAATATTTCCCACATGTCTACTTTACATCAACACAATTTTGGAAAAAAAAAAATTTTGTTAGGAAGTTATAAGGGTTCAAAGTTCATGAGCAATTTTTCATTTTTCCACCAAAATTTACAAAACCATTTTTTTTAGTGACCACATCCCATTTGAAGTCCCTTTGAGGGGTTTACATGACAGAAAACACCCAAAAGTGACACCATTCCAAAAACTGCACCCCTCAAGCTACTCAAAACTACATTCAAGAAGATTATTAACCCTTCAGGTGCTTCACAGGAACTAAGCAAATTGGAAACAAAAAAATGGATATTTTAATTTTTCTAACAAAAATGTTCTTGTATCCTCAATTTTTTCATTTTCACATGGGCAACAAGATAAAATGGATCCTAAAATTTGTTGGGCAATTTCTCCTGAGTATATCGATACCACATATGTGATCATAAACCACCGTTTGGGCGCACGGCAGGGCTCTGAAGGGAAAGAGAGCAATTTGACTTTTGGAGCTAATTTTCCATTCAAAAAGTGAAATGGCGCTCCTTCACTTCTGAGCCCTGCCGCGCATCAAAACAGTGGTTTATGACCACATATGAGGTATCGGTGTACTCAGGAGAAATTGCCCAACAAATTTTAGGATGAATTTTATCCTGTTACCCATGTGAAAATGAAAGTATTGAGGCTAAAAGAACATTTTTGTGAAAAAAAAGTACTTTTTCCATATTCACAGATCAATTTGTAAAGCATGTGGGGGTTCAATATGCTCACCACCCATCTAGATAAGTTCCCTGGGGGGTCTAGTTTCCAAAATGGGGTCACTTGTGGGGGAGCTCCAAAGTTTAGGCACACAGGGGCTCTCCAAAAGCGACATGGTGTCCGCTAACAATTTGAATGGAAAATCACCTCAAATTGTTAGCGGACACCATATCGCATTTGGAGAGCCCCTGTGTGCCTAAACATTGGGGCTCCACCACAAATGACCCCATTTTGGAAACTAGACCCCCCAGGGAACATATCTAGATGCATTGTGAGCACTTTGAACCCGCAGGTGCTTCACAAAATGATCCGTAAAAATTAAAAAGTAATCTTTTTTCCACAAAAATGTTTTTTTCATTTTCATGAATTAATTTGTGAAGAACCTGGGGGTTCAATATGCTCACCACCCATCTAGATAAGTTCCCTGGGGGGTCTAGTTTCCAAAATGGGGTCACTTGTGGGGGAGCTCCAAAGTTTAGGCACACAGGGGCTCACCAAACGCGACATGGTGTCCGCTAACAATTTGAATGGAAAATCAGCTCAAATTGTTAGCAGACACCATGTCGTATTTGGAGAGCTCCTGTGTGCCTAAACATTGGGGCTCCCCCACAAGTGACCCCATTTTGGAAACTAGACCCCCCAGGGAACATATCTAGATGCATAGTGAGCCCTTTGAACCCCCAGGTGCTTCACAAATTGATCCGTACAAATTAAAAAAGAAAATTTGTGTGAAAAAAAAGTATTTTTACCTTATTATGGCTCAGTTTGTGAAGCACCTGGGGATTCAATGTGCTCACTATGCATCTAGATAGGTTCCTTGGGGGGTCTAGTTTCCAAAATTTGGTCACTTGTGGGGGAGCTTCAAAGTTTAGGCACACAGGGGCTCTCCATACACAACCTGGTGTTTGCCAACAATTGGAATTGTTAGCGGACACCAGGTCGCGTATGGAGAGCCCCTGTGTGCCTAAACATTTGAGCTCCCCCACAAGTGACCCCATTTTGGAAACTATACCCCCCAGGGAACATATCTAGATGCATAGTTAGCACTTTGAACCTCCAGGTGCTTCACAAATTGATCCGTACAAATTAAAAAAGAAAATTTGTGTGAAAAAAAAGTATTTTTACCTTATTATGGCTCAGTTTGTGAAGCACCTGGGGATTCAATGTGCTCACTATGCATCTAGATAGGTTCCTTGGGGGATCTAGTTTCCAAAATGGGGTCACTTGTGGGGGAGCTCCAATGTTTAGGCACACAGGGGCTCTCCATACACAACCTGGTGTTTGCCAACAATTGGAATTGTTAGCGGACACCAGGTCGCGTATGGAGAGCCCCTGTGTGCCTAAACATTTGAGCTCCCCCACAAGTGACCCCATTTTGGAAACTAGACCCCCCAGGGAACATATCTAGATGCATAGTTAGCACTTTGAACCCCCATGTGCTTCACAAATTGAGACGTATAAATGAATAAAGAAACTTTTTGTGAAAAAACATACTAGTCTAGTAGTTACAATTCGCAGCATAGGGGACCAAATACATTTGGGTCTCTCCATGCTGAGGATTCCAGCCCCCTAGCTGCCAAGTTGTACCTGGCTGGCAACCAAAAATACGGCAAAGCTCCATGTCATTTTATTTGTAGAATTAAAAAAAAAAAAAAAATGACATGGGGCTCTGCCATATTTTTGGTCCAGCCAGGTACAACTTGGCAGCTACGGACTGCCACCAGCCCCCAGCTGCCTCATTGTACCTGGCTGGAACCAAAAATACAGCGAAGCCTATTTTTTTTTTATTTCTAGAATTATTTCTAGAAAAAAAATGACATAGGGCTCCGCCATATTTTTGGTCCAGCCAGGTACAACTTGGCAGCTACGGACTGCCACCAGCCCCCAGCTGCCTCGTCATACCTGGCTGGAACCAAAAATACAGCGAAGCCCTTTTTTTTTTTTAATTTCTAGAACTAATTCTAGAAAAAAAATTACGTGGGGCTCCGCCATATTTTTGGTCCAGCCAGGTACAACTAGGCAGCTGGGGGATGGAATCCTCAGCATAGAGAGGCCCAAGCGTTCTGGGCCCCCCCTGGTGCGAATTGCAGCCCGCAGCCACCCAAGAAAATGGCGCATTCATTGAAGCACCATTTTCTGGCGCTGTGCCCACGCTCTTCCAGTTGCCCTGGTGCCAGTGGCTAACTGGGTAATAAAGGGGTTAATGCCAGCTTTTTATTGGCAGCTGGCACTAAGCCAGAGATTCATAATATAGGGCCAATGTTAGACCCGCCATTAGGAATCTCTAGTACGGTAAATAGTCAATAAATACACACAGAAAAAAATCTTTTTATTTGAAAAAAAAAACACAGACACAATTCGGACTCCATCTTTATTATAAAAAGATCCGACGTAGTCCACAACGAAGGTCCCACGACGCCCGATCGCTCCGACGTAGTCCATAATGAAGGTCCCACGACGTTCGATTGTCTCCGACGTAGTCCACAACGAAGGTCCCACGCCGCTCGATCGCCTTTGCTTTCAGATCGCTACTCTGGAGCCCAATCCGCCAGCATGGTGATCGAGCTGCAGAAAGTGATATGACACCCCGGGCGCAGTGACCCACTATGTGCATCACTGCGCCTGGGCTGCCAGATCGCTTTCCGCAGCTCGATCCCCATGCATGGGGATCAAGCTGCGGAAAGCGATCTGGCAGCACAGGCGCATTGACCCACTATGTGCATCACTGCGTCCGGGCTGTCAGATCGCTTTCTGCAGCTCGATGCCCATGCAGGGAGATCGGGCTGCAGAGCAGCGATCTAAGAGCCTGGGCACAGTGACCCACTATGTGCATCACTGCGCCCAGGCTGTCAGATTGCTTTCTGCAGCTCGATCCCCCTGCATGGGGATCGAGTTGCGGAAAGCGATCTGGCAGCCCAGGCGCATGTGATGCACATAGTGGGTCACTGCGCCCGGGGTGTCAGATCACTTTCTGCAGCTCGATGCCCATGCAGGGAGATCGGGCTGTAGAGCAGCGATCAAAGAGCCCGGGCGCAGAGACCCACTATGTGCATCAGTGTGCCCGTGCTGTCAGATTGCTTTCTGCAGCTCGATCCCCAGGATCCAGCTGCAGAAAGTGATCTGACAGCTCCAGCACAGTGATCACATAATGGTCACTGTGGATCACTGTGCTGGAGCTGTCAGATCATTTCCTGCAGCTAGATCCTCAGGATCCAGCTGTAGAAAGTGATCTGACAGATCCAGCACAGTGATCCACAGTGATCACATAATGGTCACTGTGGATCACTGTGCTGGAGCTGTCAGATCACTTCCTGCAGCTAGATCCTCAGGATCCAGCTGTAGAAAGTGATCTGACAGATCCAGCACAGTGATCCACAGTGATCACATAATGGTCACTGTGGATCACTGTGCTGGAGCTGTCAGATCACTTCCTGCAGCTAGATCCTCAGGATCTAGCTGTAGAAAGTGATCTGGCAGCTCCAGCACAGAGCTGTCAGATCCGGAGGCGGTGAAGAGGAGGAGGAGGAAGGAGGAGCGGGACGCAGTGGAGACAGAGCGGCCGCCGGAGGGGTGAGTGGGAGAGGCGATCGCCGCTCCGGTGATCGGGGGGGCAGGAAGGGGGAAGAGGGGGGGGTGACAGGAGAAGTAGGGGGGGCACTTAGGAGGAAGCGGGGGCAGGCAGGAGGAAGCGGGGGCAGGCAGGAGGAGGCGGGCGGCAGGAAGAGGAAGCGGGCGGCAGGGACAGGAAGCAGGCGGCAGGAAAAGGAAGCGGGGGGGGTAAGAAAGATGAAGAGGGGGCAGGAAAGAGAGGTGTGGGGCAGGGGGACAGTTAGAGGATGATAGGGGAGAAGATTGGAGGGTAGGGATAGCAGCGGCAGACAGGGAAGCATTACAGGCGCGGTGATTTTCACTTTCACTTTTGAGTGCCAATCACCGCGCCTGTAGCCGGGGGGGTGGGGGTGGGGGCAAATCGACCCCCCTGGGGTGTTGTACAACTCCCCATGTACCTGCAGGCCGAGTGACAGGTCAGTGACACCCTCACTCGACCTGCAGGAGCCCGATCATTCCATGGCCCAGGGGGTGGGCCAAGGGTCTGGAAGGGGTTAATAACATCTACGAAACTAATCTCCAGTCACTCTACAAAAGAATACAGAATGACGTCATCAACATCTCCAAAACTGAACTCTCATGGATAGGGAAAATCGAAGCATATAAGCTATTCATCCTTCCTAAAATACTTTATGTATTCAGATCTATCCCGCTACACCTTACGCAATCCTGGTGCAAAAAATTACAATCTCAGCTCTCTAAATTCATCTGGGGAGGGAAAAAACCAAGGGTTTCTCTAATTACAATACAAAAAAGCAGAAACAAGGGAGGTCTGGCAGTACCAAATATCTCTGCTTACTACAACTCCACAATGATTAAACTTAGCCAAAAATGGTGGGACAATTGTAACAAACCAAAGTGGGTAGATCTGGAAAAAACTAACCGAAAAATGGAAGATCTCAGGTGGTATCTCCTTGCTTATCTCTGTGAAAAGAACAAAAAGCTACCGAAAGAACCTATACTCAAAGCAACAATTCGTGCATGGAGATCATTAGTTGCAATCACATCAAAATCCCAACCAAAGATGCCTCCGAAATGGATTCCAATAGACGCCCTAACAGCTTTTACAACAAATCTCAAAACTCAAACATGGTCGGACAAAGGGATAAAAACCTTGGCAGATATTATGGACAATGAAAATCACCTACTACCTTTGTCACAACTTCAACTTAAATTCAAACTACGCAAGGAGGACCAACCAACCTGGAACAAATTAAAACTACTTCTTGACAAAATCAACGACAAAATCTACCTACCGCACATAGTGACACAACTAATTAGATTTGGACAAGCAAAAATATTTTGGACTTTAAGAAACATATATTCAGAGTTCAACCAAGACTCAAAAATAATAGAATCATCAGCTATGGAAGTCTGGACTAAAGAACTTCATACGCCAATAATGCTGGAATCTTGGGAGTCGACCTACAAAACCGTTCACAAAAGTATAACTAATGCATCTCTTATTGAAAATTTCTACAAAACGACCACAAGATGGTATTATACCCAAATTAGAATACACAAATTCGACGCCAAACAATCCCCTAAGTGTTGGAGGAACTGTGACAATATAGGAACTTTAGAACATATGCTATGGAACTGTCCCTCGCTTGAAGAATATTGGGGGAAAATTCAACTACTCATTAACGAAATTGCTGAAGAAGAAATAAATCTGACACCGGAATTAGCCCTACTATTGATTGATATAAACAAAGTCCCCATTCAATCAAGAGCACTAGTAGTACACATATTACTAACTGCCAAAACTCTAATAACAAAAAAATGGAAGGAAACCACTCCCCCCACATTTAATTCTCTGATTAACACTATAGCGACGCATAACGCCTACGAATGGACACATGCCACAAGAAACAATCTACAGAAGAGATATACAAAAAAATGGAAACAATGGAACAATTTTTTTCCTATAAATAAAAACTATCTTGTAGTGGAACACGAACAGAACTAACGTTTGAATTGGGAATTTATTCCCCCCCCTCCCCTATGACCTTTACCTCCCCCCCCCTCCCCTTCCTCTTTCTCACTTTCTCATTGTATTTGCTTATAAGAGTTAATAACTGTTAAATAATGTTCATCAACTCTGATATTGAAATATACAAAATTTGCATTTGAGAATGTCAATGTTAATTTGATGTTAATAACACTAAATTCAATAAAAATATTTGAACAAGACTGGATAGTACCATATTGTATATGGATATAAGCGGTCTATTAGAAGCGCTTTGGACACAGACTTCAGGAGACTCAGATGATATTGAACAGACCTTTATTTCCTCCCCTCCACAGCTCCACAACGCGTTTTGATAGAAATGCTATCTTCATCAGGTTATTAGGGGGATGGTATAAGAGGTACCCTTTATAATTACTATAGCCTTGTGATTGGCTATTGGATAACTCCTTTTATTAACCCTATGCTAGCACATAAGATCTATCTAAAAAAAAACTGTATTGGAATTACTATAAAAACATGATATATCAGCATTAGAAAATTTTTTACCCTAAATGTCCGTTTTTCTATAAAAATATGTATATCTTTCCATAAAAAACATCTTCCATTCTCTAAAAAAAATATATATTCTCTATTCTCTAAAAAAGTATAAAATATATGTTAAAAATATGCAGTAAACACATATATATACATACACACATATATATATATATATATATATATATATATATATATATCTTACTATAAATCATGACATTATTTGTTATTCTTTACAACTTTCTTTGCTGAAAATTTCAATAAATTGCTCTGAATAAAGTGCGGTTAATTATCCTTTAGCTACATTATCAAGGGTAAGGTTATGTCCCTCTGGACTAAGGGTCCCCATTTTATATATCCAATAACTTTCCCTTTTTGTTATCGTCCCTAGTCGGTCATTTACACTTTCACTTATTTCACTTATATGGTCAATGATAATAAGATTCATTTTATTAGGGTCTTTCTGATGCACAGCCGCATAATCTCTTGAAAGGCTGTGTAGCTGATAGACACTTTTGATGTTAAATCTATGCGAGCATGCATGGTTTGAATGGTACGCCCAATATATTGTAGCCCGCAAGGGCATTCAATCATGCAGACAATATAAGTGGACTGACACGTTACTTTGTCTAATGGGGAACTTTTTTTAGTTGTAAAAGACGTGAAGCTCATTGCTGTGCCTCCCCCTGGTTCCCTGGTCCCCCCTTGGCTCTGATCGCGGCGGGGATCGGCTGGTAACAGCGTGGCTCCGCTCTTAGCAGCAGTAGCGTCTATTAGTAAAACAGTGTACATTCGGCTATATTGCAGCCATATGCTTCTAACTCTGTGAATCTTGCTAAGTAGTTTGCGTAGCTGAGGTTTACAACATCACTAAACAACCAGTCAACGCGCTTGCACAGTGATATTCTAAATCTCAGTTTCACAAACTATGTAGCGAGATTCACAGAGCTAGAAGCGTACGGCTGCAATACAGCCGAATGTACGCTGTTTTACTAATACAGTCATGGCCAAAAGTTTTGAGAATGACACCAAAATTATATTTTCACATGATCTGCTGCCCTCTGGTTTTTATTTGTGTTTGTCTGATGTTTATATCACATACAGAAATATAATTGCAATCATATTATGAGAACCAAAAGGTTATATTGACAGTTAGAATGAGTTAATGCAGTAAGTCAATATTTGCAGTGTTGACCCTTCTTCTTCAGGACCTCTGCAATTCTCCCTGGCATGCTCTCAATCAACTTCTGGACCAAATCCTGACTGATAGCAGTCCATTCTTGCATAATCAATGTTTGCATTTTGGCAGAATTTGTTGGTTTTTGTTTGTCCACCCGTCTCTTGATGATTGACCGCAAGTTCTCAATGGGATTAAGATCTGGGGAGTTTCCAGGCCATGAACCCAAAATCTCTATGTTTTGTTCCCTGAGCCATTTAGTTATCACCTTTGCTTTATGGCAAGGTGCTCCATCATGCTGGAAAAGGCATTGTTGGGCGCCAAACTGCTCTTGGACGGTTGGGAGAAGTAGCTCTTGGAGGACATTCTGGTACCATTCTTTATTTATGGCTGTGTTTTTAGGCAAGACTGTGAGTGAGCCGATTCCCTTGGCTAAGAAGTAACCCCACACATGAATGGTTTCAGGATGCTTTACAGTTGGCATGAGACAAGACTGGTGGTAGTGCTCACCTCTTCTTCTCCGAATAAGCTGTTTTCCAGATGTCCCAAACAATCGAAAAGGGGATTCATCAGAGAAAATGACTTTACCCCAGTCCTCAGCAGTCCACTCCCTGTACCTTTTGCAGAATATCAGTCGTTCACTGATGTTTTTTCTGGAGAGAAGTGGCTTCTTTGCTGTCCTCCTTGAAACCAGGCCTTGCTCAAAGAGTCTCCGCCTCACAGTGCGTGCAGAAGCACTCACACCAGCCTGCTGCCATTCCTGAGCAAGCTCGGCACTGCTGGTAGTCCAATCCCGCAGCTGAAACAGATTTAAGATACGGTCCTGGCGCTTGCTGGTCTTTCTTGAGCGCCCTGGAGACTTTTTGACAAGAATGGAAGCTCTCTCCTTGAAGTTCTTGATGATGCGATAGATTGTTGACTGAGGTGCAATCTTTCTAGTTGCGATACTCTTCCCTGTTAGGCCATTTTTGTGCAGTGCAATGATGGCTTCACGTGTTTCTTTAAGGTACCTTTACACGCCGCTACAGGATGGTGGAAACAACCGGGTGCTTCCCGTGCACGAGCACACACAAACGGTTGAAAACGGTACCCGCACCACCTTTACACGCCGCAACAAGGTGCGCTACAGTAGGTTACATCTATCTCTGGATACATCGCCGGGTGCCACAAGTTACTTTCTGTAGGTCACCTTACCTAATTTACACGCCGCTATAACAAGGTAATATGGGCGAAACAAAGGCAGCAGGGACAACACATAGGCGTGCCACAATTGTGGATTACGAGAATTCCGTACGCTGATAGGACAAAGCAATAACATCATGATTGGGCAGCCAGTACAGGAGGCTGACTAATACATGACGCTCGAGCAATTGTGTAATGTGACTGGTCAGCTCCTTAAATATGCCGCCCTATGCAGCGTCTACCAATCGTAACGCAGGAGCTTCCACCAATGATCGCTGATGGGGCGCGGTATCCCGGAGCCTGTGCCACGCCCCAGGTAGATAGCAAGGTGTCAAAACAACCCTCCTGTCCTTATTTATCACGCCGTTACAGGCCGTAACCATCGCCTTGAAATCAACCTGTTTTTGAGCTCTGCTCTGAAACAGGTGCCTCAAGTGACGAGTGGCAACAACCGTCTTTACACGCCGCTACTTCGGGTTGATTTGGCGGTGCAAGATACATTTCTCTCATCTACCCGGTTGTTTCCACCATCCTGTAGCGGCGTGTAAAGGTACCTTTAGAGATAACCATGGTTAACTGAAGAGAAACAATGATACCAAGCACCAGCCTCCTTTTAAAGTGTCCAGTGGTGTCATTCTTACTTAATCATGACTGATTGATCGCTAGCCCTGTCCTCATCAACACCCACACCTGTGTTAATGGAACAATCACTAAAACGATGTTAGCTGCTCCTTTTAAGGCAGGACTGCAATGATGTTGAAATGTGTTTAGGGGGTTAAAGTTCATTTTCTAGGCAAATATTGACTTTGCAAGTAATTGCTGTTAAGCTGATCATTCTTTATGACATTCTGGAGTATATGCAAAGTGCCATTAGAAAAACTGAAGCAGTAGACTTTGTTAAAATTAATATTTGTATCATTCTCAAAACTTTTGGCAATGACTGTAGACGGAGCAAGTGTTTAGAGTGGAGCCGTGCTGTTACCAGCCGAGCCGTGATCAGAGCCAAGAGGGGGCCAAGGGACCAGGGGGAGACACAGCAATGAGGTGAGGGGGTATCAGGGCACAAATGGCTGCAGCACCAGCAATTGCCAGATTCCCGCCCTGCTGTAATTATACAGCATTATAAGGAGCAGGGCAGGCAAAGGCGCTGACATCAGGGGCATGAGGCGGGACAGGCGAGGATGGCTCCACACACAGAGGTGGACCCAGCCTGTAGTGGGCCCCTGTGCAAGAAAGTTTTGGTCCCTCCCCCCTCATAGTGCAACAAAGTAATGTAAACTCCCCTGGGAGAGTAGCTTGGCTGCATCAAGCACAGGTGCATCAAGGAAGGGGACCCCCTCTGGTTGCAGCCAAGCTTCTCCCACAGGACCCCCCCTTCCTTGATGGAGCCGATCTTCTCCCCCAGCTTGGTGGATAAGCTTGGATGCTTCATAGAAGGAGGGGTCCCGTGGGAGAAGCTCGACTGCATCCAGGGGGGGGTCCCCTTCCAGGCCAGGGACATTATTCCAGGATGGTGCTGAGGACAGGGTCATTATTGCAGGATGGGGCCACGACAGGGACATAGTGATCTTATCACTAACATATGAAATATGTTACTGGTTAATGTAGACTAATCATCAGTATTTATAATGGAACTTGATGGTAATTCAGAATGAATAGGGTTCCTTCATTAAAATTCATCATCTGATCAGTAATGGGTCTGATTCTCTGCATCCCTAATGTTCATACCTTTGCAGGGCCACATGGAGAGTTGATCCTGTAAAGTTAGCTGCTCTGAACTATAATGTGTGGTATAGCCATATTTAAAGAGGACTGTTCAACAGTAGCGGGTACTTTCGCACGTATCTGCTCCTGCTGCTTCCCTGAATAATCAGACATTATTAATTGTAGACGTAAAAAAAAATATATATATATATATATATATATATATATATATATGTAATTTAAAAAAACTAAGAGCAGCACGAAAAACAAAAAGCACAAAAATTTGGTGCAACAATCCTCCCCCGCAATATTCAATTGCAATAGTTCATAAAATTACTAAAAAGGTATACAGCGCTCATTATGAAAGTTAATATACTTCAGTTTATTGACCTAGTGCTACAGAGCAGCTTAAAAGTACCCCCTGTCTAAACCCTTTAACAATGCCCTCTAAAAAGTAGCAATGTCATTTGGCAACCCCACCCAAAGTAATAATGCCACCTCCTGCAAAAAATAAGGTTTATAGTCTCCTAATCTGAACTACTGAGTCTTCTACTCCCCAACACTCAGAGTGACATAATCAGTGCTTTTTTTGTAAAAAAAATATTTGCTGGTATACATTTCTAAAAGCCCAGTCTGTGCAGCCGCCGGAGAGGTAAGTTATGGTTCCCTATGGGGAACAGTTCTGAGGAAGCGGGCATCCGCTTCTTCAGAAAACCTCAGATATTAGCGGACACCTAGAGAACGGGTCTGTGTGACCCTTGCTTATGTCAGCAAAAAATGTACCGTATTTTTCGCTTTATAGGACGCTACCCCAAATTTGGTGAAGGAAAAGAGAAAAAAGTCATTTTTAATGTTAAATGGGTTCCATCTTATAATGCCACTGTCCATCTAACAAATCATATAGAGTATATGTCCCTCATAGCACCCTCATCCTGGGATATAGCCCCCCATCCTTAAATTAGCCCCCTTAATCTGGATATGGCCCCCTTATATTGGATATAGCCCCTTTGTGCTGGTACACATCTCCCAGTGATGCCACATGTCCCCTATTGCTGGCACGCGTCCCTAGTGGCTGGCACACATCCCCAGTGGCTGGCACACGTCCCCTGTGGCTGGCACATGTCCCCTGTAGCTGGCACATGTCCCCCGTGGCTGGCACACATCCCCAGTGGCTGGCACACGTCCCCTGTGGCTGGCACACAACCCCCATGGCTTGCACACGTCCCCTGTGGTTGGCACACATCCCCTATGGCTTACTCACGTCCCCTGTGGCTGGCACACGTCCCCCATGGCTGGCACACATCTCCTGTGGCTGGCACTCATCCTCTATGGCTGGCACACATCCCTGTGGCTGGCACATGTCCCCTGTGGCTGGCACTCATCCTCTATGGCTGGCACATGCCCCTGTGGCTAGTACACGTCCCCTGTGGCTGGCACATGTCCCCTGTGGCTTACACATGTCCTCCCTGTCCTGGCCATGACCCCCATGCTGCTGACCATAGTAAAATAAAAAAACGCTTTACTCACCTTTCTCCAGCGCTGTCTCTCAATTCTAATCTTACTGGCGCCGAGAGGCAGTCGCGCTGAACTCAGCCTGTTGTCATGGTTACTGTGAGCTGCAGCCGTTGCCGTTCTATTTCCTGTATCACGCATGAAGCAGAGCGGCTGCAGTGTCACGGTAACCATGACAACAGGCTTAGATCAGCGCGACTGCCTGCCGGCGCCAGTAACATTAGAATTGAGAGAGGGGGAGCCAGACTGCACTAAGGGTGCCCCGAGGATGGCGTGTGGGGGCAGCAGTCAGAGGCCCCCAAGTACAAAGCGCTCAGGGGCCCAGAGACAGAGGTGCTGGAGCCTGAGGGGCTCCTAGCAGCTCGGGGCCCCAATCCAGCAGAACCGGCTGCACATGCAGTAGATCCGCCCCTGTCCACACACATGAGACAGGGGGCGGGAATGGCCCCTGTGAAGTGAGCTTAATCCAGCCACAGGGAACGCCCTCATGGTTCCTAACTGTGAGTTTTCCTAAGGCTATTTTTCGAGGTACACAGCACACAGACACATGAGGGACACCTTGCCAGACATGCTGCAATCAGTGCTGCATTTAGATTACAATCCTGGGGGGGAGTGACAGGTCCTCTTTAATGATACCAGATACATAGTTGTGTTCAAAATAAAAGCAGTGTGTTCAAAAACATGAGTTAAGCCCAAAATCTTTAGAATGGTTTTTATTTCCATGCATTGGGAAAATACACATTGTTTCCGAAATCAAAACATGGAAAAATGTATATAATTTTAACTACTTGACAAAAAGTAACAAAAAACGAACATTGGGCTGTTGAAAAAAGTAGTTTCTGCATTTGTCTTTACAAACTCAAAATACACTGTGTGCAGAATTATTAGGCAAATTGTATTTTAGAGGATTATTTTTATTATTGATCAACAACTATGTTCTCAATCAACCCAAAAGACTCATAAATATCAAAACTTAATATTTTTGGAAGTTGGAGTGTTTTTTTTTTAGATTTGGCTATCTTAGGAGGATATCTGTTTGTGCAGAATTATTAGGCAACTTAATAAAAAACAAATATATTCCCTTCTGACCTGTTTATTTTCACCAGGTAAACTAATATAACTGCACAAAAATTAGAAAAAATATTTCTGACATGCAAAAACAAAACACAAAAAAATTTGTGACCAATATAGGCACCTTTCATTATGATGACACTCAACAGCCTTCCACCCATAGATGCTTGATTTGTTTACGATCAACATTGCGTGCAGCAGCCACCACAGCCTCCCAGACACTGTTCCGAGAGGAGTACTTTTTTCCCTCCATGTAGATCTCACATTTTAGGAGGGACCACAGGTGCTCTATGGGGGTTCATATCAGGTGAACAAGGGGAACATGTCATTATTTTTTCTTCTTTTAGACCTTTACTGGCCAGCCATGCTGGGGAGCAGTTGGATGCATGTGATGGAGCATTGTCCTGCATGAAAATCATGTTTCTCTTGAACGATACTGACTTCTTCCTGTACCACTGCTTGAAGAAGTTGTCTTCCAGAAACTGGCAGTAGGTCCGGGAGTTGAGCTTCACTCCATCCTCAACCCGAAAAGGTCCCACAAGTTCATCTTTGATGATACCAGCCCACACCAGTACCTCACCTCCACCTTGCTGGCGTCTGAGTCGGAGTGGAGCTCTCTGCCCTTTACTGATCCAGCCTCTGGCCCATCCATCTGGCCCATCAAGAGTCACTCTCATTTCATCAGTCCATAAAACCTTTGAAAAATCAGTCTTAAGATATTTCTTGGCCCAGTCTTGACGTTTTATCTTATGTTTCTTGTTCAAATGTGGTCATTTTTCAGTCTTCCTTACCTTGGCCATGTCCCTGAGTATAGCACACCTTGTGATTTTTGATACTCCTGTAACGTTGTAGCTCTGAAATATGGAAAAACTGATGGCAAATGGCATCTTGGCAGCTTCATACTTGATTTTCCTCAATTCATGGGCAGTTATTTTGCGCCTTTTTTGCCCAACACGCTTCTTGTGACCCTGTTAGCTATTTGCCATGAATAACTTCATTGTTCGGTGATCATGCTTCAAAAGTTTGGCTATTTCAAGACTGCTGCATCCCTCTGCAAGACATCTCACAATTTTGGACTTTTCAGAGCCCATCAAATCTCTCTTCTGACCCATTTTGCCTAAGGAAAGGCATTTGCCTAACAATTAAGCACACCTTATATAGGGAGTTGATGTCATTACACCACACCCCTCCTCATTACACAGATTCACATCACCTGATTTACTTAATTGGTAGTTGGCTCTCAAGCCTATACAGCTTGGAGTAGGACAACATGTATAAAAAGTATCATGTGATCAAAATACTCATTTGCCTAATAATTATGCACACGGTGTATGTACTTTTTTGGGGGGATTTAGCATTCCTGTGAATCACTAGCCTAATATTTATTGTATAACCACAGGTTTTTTTTAGAACTGCTTCACATCTATGTTGCATAGAGAAAACTACTTAAAAAAAGGCAGCATTAGAAAAACTCATCATATGCAGCCAAAAAAAATCCAACACAACACTTAGGCAGAAAGTACTCATACCCATCGCGGAAGCGCCACAACCCAGTACTACGATGAGGAACGCTGGCAGGAAGGAGCATTCATCGCGCCTACAGAGTCCAAAACATCAGCACACGTACTCACAGTAAGTGACCAATTGCTAATACATCGAGACTAATTATAACGGCATTAAGCTCAGAAAATCTAAAGCATTACATGAAAACAATTATTAACATAGATCTAAGCAACTATTACCTTGAGCCACCAATGTTAAAGTCAGTAGTAGGACTATGACACCTCAGCAATAGCTAACAAGAGGCCTAACCAGGCAATGACACATTGGTATCTTTCTCCTTTACATATAACTACAAGGTGCTGTCTCATTAACCACATATAGATAGGTTTCTCCAGGCCTATCTACCTGTAACTGGCAACAGTAAACCACATTCAATTAGCAGGGGTATTGTTTTATTCATAATTAGTACACCTTCACTATTGAAACCTGTGGTATAGGATCAAATCTTTACTGCTTGATTTATAGTTTACTAATCCATCTTCAATGGTTAAACATGTGGTATAGAATCTACTAATTACCACTACATTCATTATTGACAGGCAACTGTGCTTTGACCTGACAAAAAATTCGGAGCTATCATAAACTGACTACCCTCAGAACATAAACAGAGCAGGTAAAACATTCATCCTTAGGTGCTAATCAATTATTAGAATTATAGCGTTTATAGCTGATGTGTACCATATATCAACTTTCTACAGGTCCATAAAAGCAACAGTCAATTACCCAATCGGGGTACTATGAAAATCGAAACCTTTTCACAATCCCTGGTATTCACAAACCACTGCAACTAGCAGGTATGTAGAAGATTTATAAGTTTGACTATCCTGAACAATCACAAATCAGGTTTAATAGGTGGTATTGTCCTAGGTTTAAACGCCAACGCAAAGGATAAAACACTTCAAAGAGGAAACGACAATCAAATTAGGTGTATCAGATCGACAGCTTCATCCTTTTCAGGGGGAAGGTGTGTATATGACAAATCAACCACCTATAATCCCTACATACATCACCATTATTCTTTATAGACAACAAGAGGATTGATCCCAGCAGATCTGAACCCTGATTAACCATACAACAATCATCCTCAAGCTTGAATCAAACACACAAAGAAAATGATGGCCTTTACTAACCAAACCCCGTGTGTTATAGTGCTTGTTGAACATTACAGAAACAATGTCCCCCTTTTATATTTTAATTTTTACATTTTTTATATCTTTTATATACCAGTAATTTTATGTGTGTTCATATAGATTGTACCTGAAAATGTTATCATTAAAATTGTGTGCACTTTCTAATCTGATTGTTTTATTGATTAATAGTGACCAATTACAGCTGCGCTGAGTCCTATTGTTATAAGTAATTAAAGGTTCCTAGACCAATACTATCCTAAGGGCCGTTACACTGGACCCTTTCAGGACCTACTAGCAGCAACAAGGGTCTTAAAATAGCCAATTCTAGCTAGCCCATTCATAACCAGCTCCAGTGTCATTCATTAGAAAAGCTGCCTTTCTTTGAGTAATTTTTGAATATATTTTGATAGGACTCGTAAGCGTGGGTATCCGTGACATGGATTACGAGCTTACAGTGTCTTGGCCAAAACATCTAACCAATACCTCAGAAATAAATTTTTTTGTATATCATAAAAAAAATGTTTGCACTTTTTATCATTTTTGCAGGGCACAGCTGGGCCCCATGAGACGTCATTCATCTGGTGGTGCAGAGACATCATACTGGGCTGCCCATTTGTTCTGGTCGCAGGACCAATGGGTAGCTTTCAGACACTCTGCTCCATTTGTATCAATGTGAATGGCGTCCTATGTTGCAAACCTTAAGTGCATAGCTAATCACCTCCCCCATCCCCTGGCAGATTGATAGTGGTTTTATAATTTCTGTGCACCTGTGTTTGCTCTTTTTAGTGGGGTCTGACTGCTTCCTGCCTAAGTGCTGTGTTGTATTTGTTTTTGGCCGCTTATGGTGAGTTTTTTTATGTTGCATAGGGTCAACCAATTTCTGGCACCTGTCAACTGTTATTCCAGGCCAGGATGCTTTGACTACATCTCACAATTTATTTGCATTTGTTGGCTTTCCCTCAGAAACGTCATTTTTGATGATCAGATTAAGGTGTGGGGATTGGGCAGGCCACTCCATAACCTCTATTTTGTTGGACTGGAACCAAGATTTTGCTTGTTTCCTTGTGTGTTTACGGTCGTTTTCCCCATTTCAAGGGCATTTCATCTTCAGCATAAGGCAGCATGTCCTCTTCAATATGACCTCTTCAATTATTTTGATATTGTGAGGTAGCGTCCCTGGGGAACCCGCTTGGCAGCATAAGTGACACCAACAAACACATTTCTTTTTCAAAGTAACACCATGCAGCAGTTTATTATGCCATCATAAACTGCTTAGAGGTTAGAATACATATTTATAACTCACATATAATACATTATTCACATAACGCATTACAGGACGTTCACATAATGACATGTCTTATACATATCCTGGAGCACTAATGACAGCTCCATTGAGGATCAGGAGCACTAACCGTAGCTCCTTTGGCGGTTACCGCCACCTAGCAGTATAGACACTTTACACGTTATACATAGTGTACATATTCAGTAGAACATTAAGGCGTCCCTTACAGACCCCGTCGGATTCTAAACGGCGGCTATGCTCGCCTGGCATTCATAATATAGTCCGTATCCCCACCTTATGGAACACCAGAGACCATACCAGTCTCACACACACCGGCCTTTACACATGACGCCAGTCTGAACCAGGCCTAGAGCCAAGTCCAGCTCCAGGGCAAGCCAGGCATCCCTGAAGACTCCTCAGCACGTGTCTTCCAGTTCGCCAGCCACTTTCAAGTCTGCTGTCACAGGCCCAGACCTCCAGGACAGTAGCTACACCAGACACGCCATCGCAAGTTCCTCCAGGCTCAGCCAGTCATCCCACCTACAGGTGCTGCCAACCCTCAGCCCTCTGACCTCATGGTTCCACTCATCTCCCGTTATGTGGCTGCATCTCCCTTCTCACAGCATACAGTCAGTCAATGGGACCCTCTCACGGTCAGTCCCAATGGCAGTTACGGCCGCCTGGCCTTCGTGGGCTCCAACTCATCACAGGACCCACACACACATACATCCACAGTCCCTCATGGACTTCTTTGGACATCAGCCTTGTCAGGCCCAGACCACACACAAGCACAGTCCAGCATGGACTTCAGCCCTCTCGGCCCAGACCAGGTTGTGAGCCAGCTGAGCTCCAGGGCAATCAAAGTGTCCCCCAAGGTCTCCTCACCTTGCCCATGATGCCCAGCTGCCTCCAAGCCTTACCAACACAGTCAGAGATCCCGGACAGCAGCCTCACGAACATGGTCAGAGTGAGCCCCCTGCAAGTTCAGCCAGGACCCCCATACACTCAGGTGCTCCACTAACCTCTCCGTCTGGCCACAGGCTTCATACGGCTCAGAGGGACCGGCGTCTATGGCATGGAGAGCCAGGCGTCCTGCCTCATCCTCCCAAAGGGGATGGGGCCCCTCTGAGATACATCCTCTCCCTTAGAGGGTCATGTCTGGTCTCTCTCTCAAACACAGGCCTAGGCAGCTATTATCTTGCCTGTCACATCCACATCTGACACACCCACTCCTGGGACTTGTAACAATTAGAACACACTGCTCTTTTAGAGACCACTCATTGGTCTCATCAACCCCTTTAGCTGTTACCACAGAGCTAACTACCACTTAACTCTGTGTGTACGGCTCAGGGCCCATGTGAGTCATGTCGGCCACGTGCCATAGCGCCGGCATGCCTCACGATATATACAAACTGGTCCATGATCAATGGTATGCGGTAAATAGGCCTGTCATCATAGTAAGAGCATCTGTCACGAATGGTAGTAGTAGACAAGGGGATAAGGTAATAAGGTGGCAATGATGGGCAAAAGGCGTTCAAGGGAACTAGTCTGACATTAGACTGGGGGTCACTAGCTGACGTTTTTTCCAGAAATATTTTTAAAGATGAGGATGTCTGGGCTGAACAGGCTGAATAGAATGTTTAGCTGATCAACCTGTCATTTTCTGCACTTCTTTATAGGTTTTACCTTCTCCAATCAACTTTGTAATTAAAGTATGCTGTTCTTTTACACAATGTCTTGAACGACCCATATCTCCCAGGCTTTCAAATAGAAATGCATTTACAACATGTGCATTATACATATATGTATATTCATATACACAAACTCAAAAATATGCAGATCATGACTGCTGAGTTTGTTGGTTTTCTCAGAATCTACTGCAACAACTGGTAAATTGTTTGACATGTGGTAGTATAATTTATACCAAAAACAGTTAATAAAGTGCCTGATTTAAAGTGGCAAAATATGAAACAGACCAGAAATTGACCTGCATTGACTGGGAAATACTGGAGGGTAATGGCATAGACGGCCACTTAAACAGTGTGTATAACTCTATTCACTACTAATCTATACCATGTCTTTGATTTCATTGTTTGCTTTCCTATGTGCTCTCACCACCAACTTTTATCTCCCTATCCCCCCTCCTTCACCACTCATTCACATCAGCCCTTCTCTCCTGCCCGAGTCTATGTACAGCTCCCACGCTATCTTCAGTTTACTGAAGACTCTCAGCCCATCACAATTCCAAAGTTTGTCATAATGAACCAAGTCCTAAATCCAAACACTAACTACTCTTTCTCTTTTTGCTGCTGCTCCTTTCAAGTGATATCTCCCCCAACCCTGGTCCACTCTCTGCTAACTTCAAACACTCTCCCACCTCACACAGAAACCCCACTAACCTTAGTACCAACACATGCACACCCTCATCTCCCTCTTTTAATTGTGCTCTCTGGAATCCACGGTCTGTATGCAAACTTCCCCTCATTTATAACTACTTTCTCACTAACTCTCTTAACCTGCTGGCCCTCACAGAAACCTGGATCCAGGACTCAGACACTGCTTCCCTTGCTGCTATTTCTCATGGCGGCCTACATTTCTCCCACTTCCCAAGACCTGGGAACAGACATGGTGGTGGAGTCGGCTTACTCCTGTCCACACAATGTACTTTCCAGGTTAGCCCTCCAGCCCCATCACTCTCATTTCCTTCTTTTGAGGTTCACACTATTAGGCTCTTCCACCCCCTCCACCTCAAAGTAGCAGTGGTATACCACCCCCCAGGGTCACCCACCCAGTTTCTCGATCATTTCTCAGCGTGGCTGCCGCACTTCATGTGCTCAGAATTACCAACCCTCATTCTGGGAGACTTTAAAATACCCATAAACAGTCCCATCTCCCCATCATCCCAGCTCCTATTTCTAACCACCTCTCTTGGCCTCTCACAGCTCTCAACCTCTGAGACACACAAGAATGGTAACACCATTGACCTGGTTTTTACCTGACTCTGCTCAACCTCCTCCCTAGATAATTCATCTCTTCCCCTTTCTGACCACAACGTTCTCTCCTTCACGCTCACTAACCCTCGCCCACCACAGCCCACCCCTACCCCTAGCTATCAAACATCTAGAAATCTACAGGCCATTAACCCTCATGCACTCACAGACTCTCTCATCTCATCACTGTCCCCAATCTCCTCATTTTCCTGTCCAGATCTGACAGTAAATCACTATGATAACACTCTCAGAAGCACCCTTCACAAAGTAGCACCCCTCACCCTCAGAACCTCCAAACATAGAACAAAACAGCCTTGGCTCACATCACAAACACGATTCCTCCAGCGATGCTCTAGGAGTGCTGAACGCCTATGGAGGAAAACTCGCTCACCAGAAGCCTATATCCACTATAAATTCATGCTAAAAACCTACAACTTAGCCCTTCACCTTGCCAAACAAACATACTTCACCACCCAACAATCCAATAAAACTCTTTGACACCTTTCACTCTCTCCTTAGTCCTAAACTGCAGGCCCCTATCACTGACCTCTGTGCTGATGATCTAGCCTCTTACTTTATGGAGAAAACAAGATGGCGGCCCGATTCTAAAGAATCGGGTATTCTAGCCTATGGTTAGCAGGGCATACGGGGGCTCAGTGGTTAGCAGAGTATACGGAGGCTCAGTGGTCAGCGCAGGATGGGGGAAGAGTGGTCAGCGTAGGATGGGGGCAGAGTGGTTCAGCGCAGGATGGGGACAGAGTGGTCAGCGCAGGATGGAGGCTCTGTCTGCCTCAGGGCAGAGTGCAGTGGTCAGGGGCAGAGTGCAGTGGTCAGGGGCAGAGTGCAGTGGTCAGGGGCCCGATACATTAGCATCGGGAGCGCGGTGAAATTAATTGTGTGTATACAGGCGGGTTAGTGGGTAGCAGAGTATACAGGGGGCTCTGTGGGTAGCAGATTATACAGGCGGCTCTGTGGGTAGCAAAGTATACAGAAGGCTCTGTGGGTAGCAGAGTATACAGAAGGCTCTGTGGGTAGCAGAATATACAGGTGGCTCTGTGGGTAGCAGAGTAAACAGGCGGGTCTGTGGGTAGCAGAGTATACAGAAGGCTCTGTGGGTAGCAGATTATACAGGCAGGTCTGTGGGTAGCAGAGTATACAGAAGGCTGTGTGGGTAGCAGATTATACAGGCAGCTCTGTGGGTAGCAGAGTATACAGGCGGCTCTGTGGGTAGCAGAGTATAGAGGCGGGTCTGTGGGTAGCAGAGTATACAGGCGGCTATGTGGGTAGCAGAGTATACAGGCGGCTCTGTGGGTAGCAGAGTATACAGGCGGCTCTGTGGGTAGCAGAGTATACAGGCGGCTCTGTGGGTAGCAGAGTATACAGGCGGCTCTGTGGGTAGCAGAGTATACAGGCGGCTCTGTGGGTAGCAGAGTATACAGGCGGCTCTGTGGGTAGCAGAGTATACAGGCGGCTCTGTGGGTAGCAGGGTATACAGGCGGGTCTGTGGGTAACAGAGTATACAGGTGGCTCTGTGGGTAGCAGAGTATACAGGCGGCTCTGTGGGTAGCAGAGTATAGAGGCGGGTCTGTGGGTAGTAGAGTATACAGAAGGCTCTGTGGGTAGCAGAGTATACAGGCGGCTTTGTGGGTAGCAGAGTATACAGGCGGGTCTGTGGGTAGCATAGTATAGAGGCGGGTCTGTGGGAAGCAGAGTATACAGGCAGGTCTCTGGGTAGCAGAGTATACAGGCGGGTCTGTGGGTAGCAGAGTATACAGGCGGGTCTGTGGGTAGCAGAGTATACAAGCGGGTCTGTGGGTAGCAGAGTATACAGGCGGGTCTGTGGGTAGCAGAGTATACAGGCGGCTCTGTGGGTAGCAGAGTATACAGGCGGGTCTGTGGGTAGCAGAGTATACAGGCGGGTCTGTGGGTAGCAGATTAGGAGGGGTGAGGAGAGGTGGCACTGGAGGGGTGAGGAGAGGTCCAGCTGGAGGGGTGAGGAGAGGTCCGGCTGGAGGGGTGAGGAGAGGTCTGGCTGGAGGAGTGAGGAGAGGTCCGGCTGGAGGGGTGAGGAAAGGTCCGGCTGGAGGGGTGGGGAGAGGTCCGGCTGGATGAGTGAGGAGAGGTCCGGCTGGAGGGGTGAGAAGAGGTCCGGCTGGAGGGTGAGGAGAGGTCCGGCTGGAGGGGTGAGGAGAGGTGGCGCTGGAGGGGTGAGGAGAGGTGGCTCCACTTCCTCCCCTCTTACGCTCAGTATTGTGGTCCCTCAGGGTTCAGTCCTTGGACCTCTTCTCTTCTCTTTCTACATGGCCCCGATTGGACACACAATCAGCACATTTGTCTTCCAGTACCATCTCTATGGTGGCGACATACAATTATACACTTCAGCCCCTGACCTTTCCCTGCGGTTTTAATGAACATCAATGATTGTCTAGCAGCAGTTTCCAACAGCATGTCTGCTCTCTATTTAAAACTCAACCTTTCCAAAACTGAACTTCTTCTGCTCCCGTCCTCCACTAACCTCCTTAAATCTGACATCTCTCTCTCAGCGTGCGGCACTATGATAACGCCTAGGCAGCAGGCTCGCTGTCTGGGTGTTATGTTTGACACTGATCTCTCCTTCACCTCCCACACACTATCTCTCGTCCGCTCTTGTCGCTTACACCTGAAGAACATCTCGATAGTCCACCCCTTTCTCACCATGGAAGCAACAAAAACCCTCACCGTGGCCCTAATCCACTCCCGACTTCATTACTGTAATTCTCTATTAATTAGTCTCCCCCTCAATAAACTTTTCCCTCTCCAGTCTATCCTTAATGCAGCAGCCAGGGTCATCTACCTGGCCAATCGTTGCTCAGATGCCTCTGCTCTGTGCCAGTCACTACACTGGCTGCCTATACACTACAGGATCATGTTCAAATTGCTTGTTTTCACCCACAAAGCTTTTCACAATGCAGCACCTCCCTACGTCTCCTCCCTAATTTCTGTCTATCACCCCACCTGTTCTCTACGTCCTACAAATCACTAAGGGTGCTTTCACATCTGCGTTTTTCGTAATTCGCGGCAGATGCGGTGAAAAAACCGCATCTGCCGCGTTTGCCGCATAACGGTTCCACTTGCGGCACGGTTGCGGTTTTTTCCATAGGAAGTATAGGGGGACTTGCGGCAGATGCGGCAAGTGCGGTATTGCACTTGCGGCAGGTGCGGCAGAGAAAAAAACCGCAGTAAGCCGCGGTTTTTTTTCTCTGCCGCACCTGCCGCAAGTGCAATACCGCACTTGCCGCATCTGCCGCAAGTCCCCCTATACTTCCTATGGAAAAAACCGCAACCGTGCCGCAAGTGGAACCGTTATGCGGCAAACGCGGCAGATGCGGTTTTTTCACCGCATCTGCCGCGAATTACGAAAAACGCTGATGTGAAAGGGCCCTAACTAACTACACTAACGACTAACATCTGCACTAATCCGGTCCTCCCACTCCCGGCTCCAAGACTTCTCCCGAGCTTCACCAATTCTCTGGAATGCTCTACCCCAAGAAATCAGGACCATCCACAACTTGCATGGCTTCAGACGCTCCCTAATAACACATCTTTTTAAGGCGACCTATCATGCTCCATAACAAAATTCCTTTGTACTGTATATAGCCCATTCATTATCTCTCACGACATAACTTTTCTTCAAACTCCACCAAACCCAAAAACTCTACAGTTTGTCTGATGACCATTCATGTAACTTTATTTGTATCCCCCATTTCCTCAAGATGCCTGGACCATCACTGTAATAAGCCCCTGTACTTTGTGTAACCCCTATCCCGTTGTAGATTGTAAGCTCTTTTGAGCAGGGTCACCTTTATATTTGCTTTATCTATTGTATTGTATTTTTTACATTGATTCTGTGCTTATTGTATTATATCTAATTATTGTACTGTATTCTTTCTCTACTGGAATTACTGTATTGTATTGTGTATTTTTCGTTTATTAACCAATGTATTGTGAAGTGCTGTTGAATATGTTGGCGCTATATATAAAAAGTTTTTTTTTATTATTATTATTATTATTATTACTATTAATCTGGTTAGTCATATTGGACTGCTATTATTTTGAAGACTACTGAATCATTAAACATGGAGAGGAAACTATGTAAAATGGAAACAACAGAATAGACACATAATGTCAATTTAGTGATAAAGGTACCTTTACACGCCGCTACAGAAGGTTAGAAACAACCGAGTGTCGGAGACAATTGTATCTTGCACCGTCAAAACACCGCGAGGTAGCGGCGTGTAAATCAGGTTGTTGCCACCGGTCACTGTCGACACCTGTTTTTCAGCAGTGCTCAAAAACAGGTTGGTTTCCACCCGATGGTAGCGGCGTGTAATCGAGGAACAGGAAGGTTTTCGCGACACTAGTGAACTCCCTCGGGCATGACACAGCCTCCGGGATACCGCGCCCCATCAACGATCATTGGTGGAAGCTCTTGCGTTACGATTGGTTGTCCCTGCATAGGGCGGCATATTTAAGGAGCTGACCACTCACACTACACAATTGCAGTAGCATCATGTATTAGCCAGCCTTCCTGCGCTGGCTGGCCAATCATGATGCTATTGCATTGTCCAATCATCGTACGAGCGTCTCGTAATCCACAACTATGTGTTGTCCCTGCTGCCCCAGGTCCTCCCGTATTACCTTGTGGTAGCGGGGTGTAAATGAGGGAAGGTGCTCTACAGAAGGTAACCTGCAGCACCCGTCGATGCTTCCAGGGATAGAAAAAACCTTCTGTAGAGCACCTTGTAGCGGCGTGTAAATGCGGTATCAGGTACCATTAGCAACCGTTGGAACGTGCTCGTGCACGTGAGACACCCGCTTGTTTCTAACCTTCTGTAGCGGCGTGTAAAGGTACCATAAGAGATGAAATGATGAAGAAAATAAGTCCAGAATGGGATATGGTAATATACATGACAACAGTTTTTCTCTATTTTCACTATAGTTAGAAATTCGGAGCAACCAACCAGAAATATTATATAATATAAATACTGTCACGGCTGGGAGGTGAGGAAATCAGGTAACTTGATGGTGTGATGGACAAAGGAGGTCAGGAGAGCCTAATCTGACCCTGATGCTGGGGTCCCTGGCTTGCCCTAATCTCGCAGGTACCTCTGATGGTGAGAAGTTCCGAGCCATCACCCTTTACCCTAAGCTCCCTGATTAGCCCTAGGCTGAGGGCCCCTACCTCCACCCACGGGTCGGGGATCACAGCTTCTCCCACGGCAATAGAACTCCAGGAGAGGCTTCAGCACAGCAGCAAGACGTCTTCTCAGCTCAATAACCAAGAGCCAACTAACTCTATAAACGGCGTGATCCGATCCGGCTGCACACTGGACCGGAGGGCAAATTAGCCCTCCAGTTCTGTGTGCTGATCCGGTCCGGGGCTATCTGGCTCAAGCAGATAGCCACGGATCGGATCACAGCCATAGTGTGAAGCCGGCATAAATCAACAAGATTTTCGGCTGTGGAGAGGCCTCCTGATTCATCACAGCCATGCGGAGCATTTGCATTACTGTGATTGGCCAGCCGCATCGCATCATCGGGTCTATATAGGACCCAGTGATGCAAGGATTGGCACACACTATTTTTAGGAAGTTGACAAAAGAAAGTACTCCCCCTTATATATTGTATACTTGCACCATTTAGTGCCTTTCAGCATTGAAAGGACACATATTCTGAGCTTTTACAATCTTAGACCCCCTTCACACCTCCATGTCTTTAGTGGGTCTGATGTCAATTTAAGCATATACAGTACTGGATACACGTTCACACACATACTAAATAAACACAATAGGGATCTTTATTCATCTGTGCTCTGACAATGATCGTGGGTTTGTTTGAACTATTCATGTGGTCTTTGTGTTTCTAAGGCTGAAGGCACTCTATCCATGTGCCTCATGCAAGTGCAATGCGAGGGAGACTCGCATTACACTCGGACCAGTATCAGTAATGGTACCTTTACACGCCGTTACGGAAGGTTAGAAACAACCGGGTGTCTCACGAGCACGTTCCAACGGTTGCAAACGGTACCCGATACCGCCTTTACACGCCGCTACAAAGTGCTCTACAGAAGGTTTAATCTATCTCTGGAGGCACCGCTGGGTGCCGCAGGTTACCTTCTGTAGAGCACCTTCCCTCATTTACACTCCGCTACAGAAGGTAATATGGGAGGACCTGGGGCAGCAGGGACAACACATAGGCGTGCCAGAGTTGTGGATTACGAGACGCTCGTACGGTGATTGGACAATGCAATAGCATCATGATTGGCCAGGTAGCGCAGGAAGGCTGGCTAATACATGATGCTATTGCAATTGTATAGTGTAACTGGTCAGCTCCTTAAATATGCCGCCATATGCAGGGACAACCAATCGTAATGCAGGAGCTTCCACCAATGATCGCAGAAGAGGGGCGGTTTCCCGGAGGCTGTATCACGCCCTAGGTAGTTAACTAGGTGACGAAAAAACCTTCCTGTACCTCATTTAGACACCGCTACCATCGGGTTGAAACCAACCTGTTTTAGAGCACTGCTCTGAAACAGGTGTCGACAGTGACGGGTGGCAACAACCTAGTTTACACGCCGCTACCTCGGGTTGTTTTGACGGTGCAAGATACATTTGTCTCCGGCACCCGATTGTTTCCAACCTTCTGTAGTGGCGTGTAAAGGTACCATAAATGATACTGGTCACATTAGTGCGTTTTACACGCACTGAACTCGCATTGTAAGAAAAATGCGAGTTCAATCGCAGCATGCTGCGATTGAACGCGATTTCCTCGCGTGAGTGCCCATTCAAAGTATATGGGTGCAAGAAAAACTCGCACCCATGTAGCACACTGTGCGATAGTCGCACGCGTGTGTTATTACAATGTATTCAAACATCGCTGCTGTCAAAGCATCGGTGTTTGAATTTGCCGGTTCCCAGGCACAATAAGCAATCATCTTTCACTGCTGTGACAGCAGCAGTGAAAGATGATTCATAAAAACACAGCCGCTGTCCACATTTTTAATTTGCCGGGTTAACCTGCATATTAACTCCATTTACAGCCTTTGTGCTGCATGTCAGCTGTGAGGCTGCAGATGCGACTAATAAGCCGGTTTATGCAAAGTTAACCCCATGTTTGTGTGGTGGCAGCTTGTGTCCGTGTATATCCACACTCCCTGAACACAAGCTGATGATTCACCCAGGGGTCTATGGGAACTCGGAACCCGGGCGTGCAGTTAGGGGGGGGATGTCACTGGTGGCCTATCCGGACCTGTAGCCCTGGAGGTCAACTGAAAATTGGGGAAAATTTAAAGGGATAAAAGTCTTGTGACACCACCTGCAGTTTCTGGTGAGTTCACCAGCGCCGCTGTCAGACCGCCGTGCATGATGGTATTGCAGCTTGGGTGGTACGGCTCCCCGGAGCCGGGTGCTGTAGCACTTGTTGGCGTAGTGCTGGATATGAGCAGCGCAGCTGCTCAGCGGTTTACGTTGAAATGAGACACCAAGGCCTTGTCACTCTATACTAGTACTTTACTGGAACTGGTTCAGATGGCACTTCAGGTTACAGCTTACACAATCTTTTAGTGAGTAGCTGGCTGGGTAGTCACCGGGGGGGTAAAGTCTCTCTGAGGCTCCCGCAGTGCACCTTCTCTTGTCTTTCTCTAATCCTGCTGCCTGTCTTGTGCCTCCTTAGTTTCCCTGCGCTGCCCTGCACTGCACAGCCCGCTTGTCTACCAGGCCCATTGGGTGCTAAGAGGTACCCTTCTTCTCTCTAAGGGGCTCAACCCAGTTTGGTAATCCTGGTGGGGCTGCACGTTCTAGACGGGGGTCGGGGTTGCTGGATTAACCCGCGACTGGCCGGTCTTGATGGCTAAGGGATGAACTCACCTGTACCGTGTCTCGGAGCTGGCACTCCGTTGGTGGACTAGGATTCCCCAGACCTGTCTGGTGGTCTGGCACTGGGTTTCCCCATTCTTTCCTGGGTCACCTTTTCCTCTCAGGTGCCCTCCCTGGGAGACCCTCCTAGTGCTCCCTCTTTGCTTCTTCCCTCAGTACGGACTACTTCCAACTATGTGACTTCCCACTTTTCCTTACTCTTCACACTCCTCCCCCCGAGACCGGTTACCCTGGTAACGAGTTGCCAATTGGTCCCCTAGTCTAGGTGTTAGGATGCCGGGATGGGAGCCTCAGGTTGACTTTACACTCCCCAATGACAGGAATACTGCACACTCTGTTGTGGGTGCAGTACCCCCTACCGTGGTGCACTGACCAGTGGGGCGAAACATTCCCCTTTGGTGAAATACACTTGTCCCCAAGTGTTCCTACCCCAAGCTGGTACAGAGTCTTTTTATTTTTTTAAATTAAACATTAACAGCTTATATTTACAGGTATATACAATTATTTCCTTTATGGGAGGCACCAAGCTTAAATGTTGCAAAAACTTTAACTAATTATATCATTGGCCAGACGCGACCGGTACACACTATGCAGACCCAGCGGTAATTGTCCGTCACCAAGCAAAGTGTTCTTTGTCACCACTGGGCTGCTTTTAATCACACAAGAGTCTCTGGCTTAACCATTTCAGTCAGGCTCAAACATAATGAAAAGGGGAAAAAGGGGCAGACAATGTCTGAGTCTCCAAACGGGTTAAAGAGTTCTTCTTCACATTATTAAACTATACACATATAATGGGTAATGGTAATGTCTTTACATTCTGCTTACACGAATGGCAAACCACCCACGTGGTCCCGCATAACGTTCATATGTCACCAGGTCACCACGGTACAAGTCCCGGTCAGGGTAGCCTCTCTGGAGGTGGGATTATACCTCCCGCCTTCCCTCAAAGATCTCCTCATAGAGGCCAGGCTCCCACTCTAACCCCCACCCGAGGTGGATTGAATATGGACACAATATCTTCATGCCTCTGCTCGGGGGACAACAGGGGTTGCAGGCGGGCCTCGGCTCGGGATTGGCAGCTGTTCATCTCGCTTTGTCACCACTCCTCGCGACGGCGGCGTCGTGCTGCCTGGTCAGCCTGGCTGATTTGGGAATAGTAGTCCGGCCGCGGGAAACGGGTCCTGGGGCACTCTAGGTAGCTTCAATGGTGGCGCGTACCCTGTGCAGGGCCTCGCGCTGGAACTCCCTGCCACTCCACCAGGCATTTCGGTACCGGTTGCTCCAGTCCCTTTGCTGCCATCCTCCGGATTGCTGTGGTTTGGATCCTCCTCCTCGGAGCCGGTCTGGTCGTCGTCCCCCTTGATGGCCTCGACGATCACTTCCAGCTCTGGATCGGGTTCTCCGGGGTTGTTAGACTCTTTCGCTGCTCCCTCGTTGTCTGTAGGCTCCAGAATTGCGGCACCAGCACTGTCTGCGGGCAGGTCCTTGGGGTCCTCCATCTGCACCCCTGCTTCTGCTCTGCTTTCAGGCTGCGGACCTCTGACCGGGTTTCCGCTGGTTGCCAGGTGTTCTACCAGGGCTTGGTCGGTCACCTTGGCTTCCAGGGCCTGCCTCTCCATTGCTCTGCAGGTCAGCTCCAGGGCCACTGCTGCGCTCCACCTGCAGACGGCCTACCCCACAGTCTCAGTTATGTTGCTTTGGAGCTCCCTGAAGGCAGCTTCCCAGAAGGCTGCATTTCCCTCATTGGTTAGGAGGGAGACCGCTCTCGGGTCCCCGCTTGCGGCTCAGGCCTCGTTCTCCACTTCCCTCATCAGATCAGAAAGACGGGTTGCCGACATTGCTATGGGTACCAGGACTGCTTCTTTGCTGGTCTGAGTTCTGGCTGCAGCCTTCCTGCACTTTAAGGGTGTAGATTCTTGATCCACTTGCTTTGGCCAGCAACCCTTGGTTGATTGATGGCCATTGGGGCAGACAAACAGTTTTGTTCCTCTGGTTAGTCCCTCCCATGTTAAGGGGCTGAGACACACCCCTGGGCCTGCACATTGTCCTTTCACATTCTTAGGCCGCCATTTTGGGGTTCCCGATAAAATGGGGAGATACAGTTCTCAAGTGCCGTGTATTGACTGTTAAAGTTCTTTTTTGAGCCGAGAGTAAAAGTTTGTAAGGCGCACAGTACCCAGTTTCACAGGGCACAGTATCCTATTCGAGGACGCCAGGAACAAATTGACGCACCAAGGGTTCTATGGGGTACTCGGTACCAGGGCCTGTACTTTGGGGAATGCTGTCTTGGTGGCTGGTGTCCTGACCCGTAGCCCTGGGAAATTTGTTAAAAAAGCTGGTAAAAATAATAAAGAGTAAATGTTTCGTGACGCTACCTGCAGTTTCTGGTGAGTTCACCAGCGCCGCAGTCAGACCGCCGGGGACGATGGTATTGCAGCTTAGGTGGTATGGCTCCCCGCAGGTGGAGCCAGGTCCCCGAGGCAGGGTGCCGTAGCACTTGTTGTCGTAGTGCTGGATGTGAGCAGCGCAGCAGTTTACGTTGAATTGAGACACCGAGGCCTTGTGACTATGCTGGTACTTTACCTGAACCGGTTCAGATGGCACTTCAGGTTACAGCTTACACAGTCTTTTAGTGGGTAGCTGGCCGGGTAGTCACTGGGGGAATGGGGTAAGTCTCTCTGAGGCTCCCGTAGTGTACCTTCTCTTGTCTCTCTCTAATCCCGCTGCCTGTCTTGCGCCTCCTCACTTTCCCTGCGCTGCCCTGCACAGCCCGCTTGCCTACCAGGCCCATTGGGGGCTATGAGGTATCCTTCTTCTCTCTAAAGGTACCTTTACACGCCGCTACAGCAGGGTGGAAACAACCGGGTTTATGAGACAAATGTATCTTGCACTGTCAAATCAACCCGAGGTAGCGGCGTGTAAAGTAGGTTGTTGCCACCCATCACTTGCGGCACCTGTTTCAGAGCAGTGCTCTAAAACAGGTTGACTTCAACCCGATGGTAGTGGCATCTAAATAAGATAGGGTAAGGTTTTTTCATCACCTAGTTAATTCCCTGGGGCGTGACACAGCCTCCGTGAAACCGCCCCCCTTCAGCGATCATTGGAGGAAGAGGAAGCGGAGCTGACCAGTCACAATACACATTTGCAATAGCGTCATGTATTAGCCAGCCTTCCTGCGCTGACTGGCCAATCATGATACTATTGCATTGGCCAATCATCGTACGAGCGTCTCGTAATCCACAATTCTGGCACGCCTATGTGTTGTCCCTGCTGTACCAGGTCCTCCCATATTACCTTCTGTCACGGCGTGTAAATGAGGTAAGGTGCTCTACAGAAGGTAACTTGAGGCACCCGGCGGTGCATCCAGAGGTAGATTAAACCTTCTGTAGAGCACCTTGTAGCGGCGTGTAAAGGCGGTATCGGGTACAGTTTGTAACCGTTGGTGCGTGCTCGTGCACGTGAAGCACCCGGTTGTTTCCACCCTGCTGTAGCGGCATGTAAAGGTACCTTAAGGGACTCAACCCGTTTTGATCCTGGTGGGGCTGCACGTTCTGGACGGGGGTTGGGGTTGCTGGATTAACCCGTGACTGGCTGGTGTTGCCGGCTCAGGGATGAACTCGCCTGTACCGTATCTCGGAGCCGGCACTCCATTGGTGGACTAGGATTCCCCCAGGCCTGTCCGGTGGTCTGGCACTGGGTTTCCCCATTCTTTCCTGGGTCACCTTTTCCTCTCAGGTGCCCTACTTGGGAGACCCCTCTAGTGCTCCCTCCTTGCTTCTTCCCTCAGTACGGACTGCATCCAACTGTGCGACTTCCCGCTTCTCCTTACTCCTCACACTCCTCCCCCCGGGATCGGTTACCCTGGTACCGAGTTGTCAATTGGTGCCCTAGTCTAGGTGTAAGGATGCCGGGATGGGAGCCTCAGGTTGTCTTTACACTCCCCAATGACAGGAATACTGCACACTCTGTTGTGGGTGCAGTACCCCCTACTGTGGCGCACTGACCAGTGGGGTGCCACACTGACATCACAGTATGGGTCAGCAGGGGTTAATGAAGTTTATTAATAAAAGCTAGCAATTAGCGCTATTCAGTAAATTACTGTATTTCCCGGACTGCTCCAGCAGAGTGAAATTTCAGAACCAAGGACAGCGGCTGTCATTTTACGCTCTTATAATACAGTATCATGGACAGCTCCTGAGTGCTGGAGCCGTTTGGCAAATACAGTAATTTACTGAATAGTGCTAATTGCTGCCTTTTATTAATAAACTTCATTAAGCTCTCCACACTGTGATTTCAGCTTGTGTCAAGGGAATGTGAACATACACGGACACAAGCTGGCAACACAGAAACATGAGGTTAACCCTGCATAAACCGCATCTGCAGCCTCCTGCGGAGGGGATCCGCAAGCTGAGCGCGGGCACCGCAAGTCCCTATGTTTAACATGGGGACGCAGGTGCTTGCGCTCTGATGCAGATTGGCGTGCGCACCCTGTGCGCACCCATTAACTGCAATATATGATTTGCACGCAGGCGGATGCCTGCGCACAAATCACACACTCTCGTCCACACCCTGAACGCGACATGTCGCGTTCCCGGTGCGGACGAGAATGTATGATTTCTGCACAGGCTTCCGCCTGCGTACAAATCATATATTGCAGTGAATGGGTGCGCACGCCAATCTGCATCAGAGCGCAGGCACCTGTGTCCTCATGTTAAACATAGGGACTTGCGGTGCCTGCGCTCAGCTTGCGGATCCCCTCCGCAGGATGCTGCGGAACGGTCCGCAAGTGTGAAACCAGCCTACCACATCCAGCACCAGGACAGCCAGCACTGACTGTGGAGAGCTGCAGAAAAGTAAGTGACTGTGTGAATCACAATCCCCTGCAAAGCCCCATCCAAACCATCCCTCCTGCCCTGGGGACCCTCCAGCCCTACCCGAGGAGGGCTTACCATCCACACTGCCCCAAGTCACCATCCCCAGCAGGAATACGGCAGCGGTGGTTCTATTAACCACATACCCCAGGTGGTGGCACAACAAATCCTCTGTAAATACCCCCTTTTTGGAATAATCCCAGGCCATGGGACCGGGTCACGACTACCGTGATCCCAGACAGCACCAGCCTGATTCCCGAGTACCCCATAGCCTGGGGGTACATCAATTGTGTTTAGTCTAATATAATATACTGTATTTTTTGGACTATAAGACACACTTTTTCCCCGAAATTTGGGGGAAAGTGGGGGATGCGTCTTATAGTCCCATATACAGACTGTGGGGTTGTGCTCGCTATCCTGTGCGGAGCAGCGGCTCTGGAGTGACCTGGAAGGGGCTGGCGTGGGCCCGCTCATTAGGCTCATGTAATATACACTGCATGCCCCTGTTCATCAACTCTCAGAACTAAAGCTGGCACTGAGAGGTTGGGGGGAGTGCGGCGCATATAATATGTGTAATTGTACTCGCACCTCCATCCTGGATATGGCCCCCATCCTAGAACACACCCAAAAATAATAAACAATGTAACTTACCTCTCTGTCATTTCCTGTTTGCAGCAGTTCTGCATCCTCCTGTGTCCCAAGCATCTGATCATGTGATTGAGGCATGAATCGATGATGTCTCTCTGCTGTGCAGTCACATGATCGGATGCCAACACACACAGAAGGACGTGGAAGTGCTGCATCGTTTAGTATTTTTATGTGTGTGCTAGGATGGGGGACCATATCCAGGATGGGGGACTATATCCAGGATTAGGAGCTATATCCACCATGGGGGCCATGTACCAGGATGTAGGGCTATATGCAGGATGGGGGAGCCATATACCTGGATGGGGTGCTATATCCAGAATGAGGGGCTATATACCAGGATGGGTGGCTATATAACAGGATGGGTGGGGCCATGTAGTAGGATGGGGGTATATATCCCAGGATAGAGGGGCCATATACAAGGATAGGGGGCCATGTACCAGGATAGGAGGCATATACCAGGATGGGGGAGCTACATATCAGGATGGAGGGCCATGTCCAGGATAAGGGAGATCTATTACCTGGAAGAGGCCTAAGATGGAGACATTACTCCCATAAGTATCACCAGCAGATTCCCCTTACCCCATAACAGTGCATTATAAATATATTTTTGCTTCATTTTTTATTTTCCTCCTCTAATATCTGGGTATGTCTTATGGTCCGAAATATACAGTGACTCATGTAATATTCCACAAGAGTGCGGAGGTGGTTTTGGTTTCAGAATTTTGTCTTTTTTAAGTCTTGTGGAAATATTTAATTTAACCTACTGTGAGGCAGCGCTTGCTGAACATGTTGGGGAACACTCACTTGGCAGCAGAATTCAGACACACAGCAATGTTTCTACTTAAAGGGATCCTATCACCTCCAGAATGCCTCCTAAGCTAGCAAAACATGTCCCTGCAGCATCCCATCACTAATCTCACACTCCTTTTGTCTCCTAAAAGCATCCTGTGAAAGTGCATAAAAACGTTTTAATACTTACTCATTAGTGATTATAATTAGTAGGGGCCATATTCTTTAGTCATCAGGGCGGGCTGTTTTGCAGCTCCAGGATCCACCCTCTCTCTGTTTGTGTGTTCTGCTTTTGCAGGCTTTACCCTCCCCCTCTCTATCACTCACAGAATGCAAATCATTAGTCCTGCCTTCAGCTGCACATCACAGCAGCACAGACAGAGAGGGTGGATCCTCGAGCCTGCAAAACAACATGCCCTGGTGGCTAAAGAATATAGCCCCTGCTAATTATAATCACTAATGAGTAAGTATTAAAACGTTTTTATGCACTTTCACAGGATGCTTTTAGGAGACAAAAGGAGTGTGAGATTAGTGATGGGATGTTGCAGGGACATGTTTTGCTAGGTTAGGAGGCGTTTTGGAGGTGACAGGATCCCTTTAAGTAAGTCCAGCCGGTTTATTTACACTAGGGATGAGCGAGTCCTAAATTACTCGGAATCGCTAGACCCGCACGAGTCCGAGTCCAGGACTCGCTACTCGTTGCGAGTCTAGCGAGTCCAAGGTTAATGAATAGGGAACCGAGTAATAGCGAATAATGCGATTTACAAATCGCTGATGTGTCTCTGAAAGTGTGCGAGTCCAAACTCGCAGGTTTTTCTCTTATTTGGAGCCGATGATGCGAGGGGGAAGCGATTCTCCTGCACACACCATGCTTTAAGCAAAGAGGAAACGAGTCGCTCTGACAGACGCACACACAGAGCAATCCATTCCACAGAGCAATCATGGCCGGCCGTGTCACTGTGAACACGCAGCGTTTGATTCCTCTGGTAGAGGCTCGGCCACTGCTATGGCTCCCAACAGACCCTGCCTATGGGGATAACATCATGAGGACTACTGCCTGGAGAGAGATCGCCCAAGTGATGTTCCCTGCGTTCCATCTGAGTGGCCATGATGAACAGAGCAATATGAGTAAGTTAAATGAGTTCACCCGTTATATATTGGATTTACTGTATGTATACTCGTGTATAAGCCGATCCGTGTATAAGCCGACCCCCCTATTTTTGCCCCCAAAAACTGTGAAAACATATTGACCGCCATCCTGGTATACAGTGGCTATCACTGGTAGACAGCCCCCCAGCAGAGTATACAGCTCCCCCTGCAGAGTATACAGGCCCCCAGATGGGTATACATGCCCCCATATTATGGTATACAGGCAGGGGCGGACTGGCCCAGGTGCCTGGGGGGCAATTGCCCCCCAGGCCGGCGTATTTTCCCCTATTTTGGGCCGCCTGGACCATGAAAAGGGCTGCCGCCCGCACGGGTCATGGGGCTGCAGGAGCATGAAGCAGCTGCATGACCCCGAAGCAGCAGCCGGAACCGGAAGCTCCTGGCCGCGCGATGACGTCATCAGCGCGCGGCTGCGGCCGGGAGTGAGCGTCTGTGAGTGGCGTGTGGCTGCGACTGGGAGTGAGCGGCTGTGAGGAGCGCGAGGCTGCGGCTGGGAGCGAGCCCTAGGAGACTGCGGGAGCTGCGGTGACTGTGAGGCGGCCGCCAGTCATCACCCCCCCACCCCCGTCCTCACCTGTGTCGGGCCGGTGAGGGAGGGCTGCCACCCAAACTGTAGGGTGCCAGTCAGTCCCTGTATACAGGGCCATCAGTGGGTCTACAGCCCCCGCAGCAGTGGGTATACAGGGCCCCCAGCAGTGGGTATACAGGGCCCCCAGCAGTGGGTATACAGGGCCCCAGTGGGTATACAGGGCCCCCAGCAGTGGGTATACAGGGCCCTCGTGGGTATACAGTCCTCCCATAACAGGGTATACAGGACCCTCAATGTGTTATCATGCGCCGTCGCATAGTTGCCTATATTTGGATGGGGTCACAACAGTACACTTAGTTTAAGAGCTGGTGCTCCTGGCTCTTACAGCCAGGGGGTTGGGTGTATATTAATACCACTAATGAGCAGAGTCTGGTGCCCGCACTATTACCTTCTCGATGCGTCGACATGTGTCCTGCCTCATTTGTGATAGTGTCCACGTGAGCTCAATGTCCGTAATGCTGATGATGATGTTCCACACTGTCGTGTCACTGTGCCTTGTATACACATTACACACACAACATGAATAAAATGTTATTGTTGATTTGTACACATACTTTTGGTGTTTCAAATATTACACATGTCTAAACCCGGTTTGAAATCATTTCACAGTTGACCATCTTCAAAAACGTTGGAGGAGCTGCCGCGATCAACATAAAAAACAACATCGCCAGATCGCAGAGAGGGAACCGGGAGCAGCTCCAGGGCTGATCTATAAGCACTACGACCGGCTGTCCTTCCTTGGACCGGTGGCCCGTATGCCAAGGTATGTGTCTGCAGCACTGTTGTGTACTATTATTATTATTTATTTATATAGCGCCATTAGGTTCCATGGCACTTTACATGAGGATAATGGTTAACTACAAAAAACAGTAAATGAAGACAATCAGGTCGTACAGGTACAAGAGGACCCTGTCCACGAGGGCACACAGTGTACGTATGAAGCTCTATAATGAGTGTGCTGGTTTACATACCCACACTGGGGTTTGTTTCTGCCATGCTGCAACAGATTTCTATTACCTTTGGCAATGATCCAGGACATACACATTTATAGCCACATTGTGACGTTGGGACAAATAAGCAATGTTCTGCAGGGTGGGCAGACACAATGTTCCGTGACCTCACACTTAGCTATTATTGTTGGCATGTTTGTGGAACAAAGCCATGTTCTTCCCTGCAATGGCCTCTAAGGTGTGTGGCCTTGTCTGGTTTGCCTGTCGTAAGCATCATTTGTATGTGTTCCTAATGGCCTCCCTCCACTTGCATAAGGGCCACATACATCCCTGCACGTTTAATTGTGGGTGTTTTTTAGGCTAAATAACGTTGTAAGGATATACCCCTTTTGCACTAAACTGTTTGTACACCATCCCAGATTGTTGACACAGTCATACACATTTGAGGACATACTCTGCATCACTACAAATATGTGTGGTTCAGTTTTCCCATGGGTATATTTGGGGCTGCAAGGTGATGGTGTAGATATTAGGGCCCACATGTGAATTTAATTGTTTTGTTGTTAACTGATGGCCACATTAAGAATCCTCAAAAAAACATAGTGTATTAATGCTGTGCTGTATAAAATCAAACTTAAGGAGGCCATATTTTCAGTGCAACAGGCTTTTATGTCCAAGGTCCTTTAGGAAACAAGAAGTTTGCCCTTGCTGTTCCCGGCTTTGTGTTCTGCCCCGTTGGAATAATTGTAAAACTGTCCATCTGGGAATACCACCTTGTTTGGCACCAACGATGTGTGACCTGCTGATCAAAAACAACCCCATACTCTATGTCCATTACAGTCGTTTCAAAACCCAAGCCATCTGTTTGGTGGGTTTTATTTACCAAGACATTCCTGATTAGCATACATGGCAGCAACAAGGAGTGTAGGCCACTAACGCCGAATGCTCATGTGTCACCTATGCTGCAAGACTCCATTTACTGTCTTGCTCACCTGCCCTATAGATCTGGGTTATGTGCTTTGAAACCAAGGCCGCCCACACTGCGTCTTTTACTGTCCATCTGATGGTAAACAACCCTGAAGAATGTGTTTGCCTCACAGTGTCAGGCTATAGCTTTGTCCACATAAAGTTACAACAAAAAGTAAATGCTATACTTGTGGCCACTAATGTGTCTTCAAGTGCCTAAATAGCTGTCCTGCCTAAGGCAGGGCACAGTGTAATTGGGTAGACAAATGGTTAAATTTCAAATGTAATGTCAAAAAATCGAGGACCAACACTACCCACACATAGAATATTGGTAGAGGCATGAGCCAAAATGTCCTAATTTATTGGCTGCAATTCAATGTTAAGGTCAACAATGAAAACACAGAATACACAGATATGGGAGCCATGGACGAGGGTTCAGAAAGAAGTGGATGGAGATAGTGGCTGAATAGTCATTATTATATATATTATATTATATATATAATTGTATACGTTTGAACCCCTTCCCTGGTTTACATAGATGATATAACCTAAAAGTTTGGTAAATTAAGTATGTCAAGTTAAAAGTGAAGTCAGGGTAACGTTGTTTTCATGTGAACCATTGGTGTTATTGATCGTCTAGATTAGATGGGATGGGGGGGTGGTGTGGTAATAAGGGGGGGGGAAATGATGTATTATTATGGAATTAGCAAACAAAGTGACGTATTCCTTTATGTTATGTACAGTTGGTTATTCTTTAATAATAATAAAAAATATCTGATTCAGAATACACTGATACACAGAGTCAAAAAAGCGTGCAACTTAATGTTTGACCTATGTTTTTGTTTCCAAATGCAATGCATTCACCAAACTTTTTTGGCCTTTACCCACAGAGATGCTCACTACCGCAGGCGCCGTGCCAACCCTCCACCACCACAGCTGCCTGAACAGGCGAGGGAGGCCCCTGAAGCACCCATAATTGAAGTGGAGGACCAAGGCCAAGCTGGTGGAATACCACCACCACCACCACCGCCGCCGCCACCAGCACCAACCTCAGCTTTGGGGCATGTCCGGCCGCAAGAGGAGGAGGTTGCAGGGCCAGAACCACTGTCTCGCCACCAACATCCAGCAGTGGAGCAAACTGGATGCCCACCTTCAATCAGCAGCCATGGTCTGATCCCGGGGTCACCTCATCGACATCGTGCACAAAGTAATGCTGTCTTTGCCCACAGTCTCATACCATTCCTGGATGTAATTCCATTTGACAGGCTACTGCGGGCAAGGTCAGCATTACATATTGTGCTTGACGCCAGTCGCCCCCCAAACCACCCAGGTGAGGTTTTCCAGTATTTGGAGGGGTGGCAACTGTCACACTCCAACCTCCAAGACAGGCCCACACCCCGGGACAGCCATGTGCCACCCCAGAGGCCTATACCTCCTTTGCATCACTGGCCACCTAACAGGGACCTACCAGTTTTCCCCACACCTGCCCAGAGGATCCACCCTCAAGGGTTGGCGGAGGCCATCCATGGGGCCCTTGACCTCTTACAGGACCAGGGTGATGGTGGGCAGGTACAGCCTACCCCACCCTATCAGCCCACCTACCAGGACCTGTAGGGCTCCATTTTTTGTTTTTTCTTTTTATTTGTTTAAAAGCGGGTGTTATTGGTTGGGGGTGTGTCCTTGCATATGGTCACAACGTCCAACCAGTGCTGCCATTTTGTTGTAATACACAGTTTTAAAAAACAGCTTTGTGTCTGTCTTTTTTAATGGAATGGATGTGTAGGTTGTTTTGTGGGTGGGCTTAAAGTCATCATCATTATTATAATTATTATTTATTTATATAGCACCGATAGGTTCCATGGCGCTTTACATGAGGATAAGGTAGACAAGGACAAGTACAATAAACATAGACAATAAGGTCATACAGGTACAAGAGGAGAGGACCCTGTACGCGTGGGCTCACATTCTACGAGGGGTGGGTGGGGATACAATAGGGTGGGAAGGTGTCGTCGTGGGGCGTGTAGCGGGGTCTCATGGCAGGTTGTAGGCCTGTCGGAAGAGGTGAGTCTTTAGGTGTCTCTTGAAGGTTCCCAGGGTAGGCGAGTGACTGATGAGGTGGGGCAGCGAGTTCCAGAGCATGGCGGATGCCCGGGAGAAATCCTGTATGCGGTTGTGGGAAGAGGAGATGAGGGGGGAGTGTAGGAGAAGTTCTGGGGATGAACGCAGGTTGCGTGAGGGATGGTATCGGGAGATCATGTCGGAGACGCCCTGAGGAAGGAGACGAAACGTACGTTGGCGGTGGGGGTGCCAGGACTGAGGCCACAAACAACTTCAAACCAGGTATGCGATACTAAAGGGGAAATTAGGAACGTATCACGGGGGCAGCAGTACACAATGTGTAATCTAGATTAGAAGGGGCACTGCTAGCACATAGGTGTGCATATATGTTGAGAAACCTTGAGCTCTAGATATATAAGAGAGTGGGCAGCTACAATTAAAACACCAGGGCAGCACTACATTGTAACCTGTGCTAGAGAGAGGTGCTAGCACATAGGTACACCGGTATTGTAAGAGATAAGAGCCCCATGATCATACTATAGAGTGTATAGCTGCCTTAAGTGATAAATAAATAAATAAATAAATAAATAGCATTCCCTTATACACCTGGTATTATCGGTTAGTGTATAATAAATACTGTATAAACATTGATGTAAGTGGTCTTAGTCCTGGACCCAGATATAAATCATTCTAATTATCAGGATACTCCTATGTAATGAATTTTAATGTTTTTTATGGAATAATTATAAATTTATGACTAATAAAGTGATCACTTAAATAAAAATAGAAATTGTACTCATTATTCACCTGAGAGCCCTTGATAGGGAACTCTGGGTGATTTTGAAGTGGTTTGAATGTCATGGTCAGTGTTTTAAAGTGAGCTCTCTGTGGGGCGGGGACCCAGTGAAGGGCTTGGCAGAGGGGGTAGACAGGGGAGTAGCGTGAGGACAGATGGATTAGTCGGGCAGCAGAGTTTAGTATAGATTGGAGAGGTGCAAGAGAGTTGGCAGGGAAGCCTGTGCGAAGGAGGTTCCAGTAGTCAAGGCGGAAGATGATGAGGGCATTAATGAGTGTTTTAGCAGTGTCAGGGTTGAGTAACGAGCAAATTCGTGAAATATTTTTGAGTTGGAGTCACAGGGACTTGGTTAGGAACTCGAGGTGGGGCTTGAAGGAGAGGGAGGAGTCAAGGATTACCCCGAGACATTTGGCGTGGGGGACAGGGGAGAGAGAGCATCATTAGCAAGTATTTACGGCCCGCATGGCGCATGAAGTCACCTTGGTTACTAAGTGTAAAATCATGACTCCGCATACAAATGTTGCTGACAAATAAACAGTGCCTGTGTTTGGGGGGTTACTTAATGCCTCGCTATGGCAACAAGACTAGGAACACACATGTGAGAGGCTGGGACATCTACCTGCTACACATCGCGTCTTCGCGTTTTCTACAGAGCATACAGTGGGACCCTTCACCAGGCTCCAGCAGGATGATAGTACATGCAACGCCCACGATGCAGGCATAGGCTTGTTGCCTAAAAAAATTAGCTCAAGGGGCTTCATATACATTTTTTTCAGAAAGCAGGGTGCTTGGCCCATACAATAGAATTGCTTGTACTAGGAGCATAGTACATGCAATGCCCACGATGCAGGCATAGGCTTGGTGCCTGGAAAAATTAGCCCAAGGGGCTGTTTGGCATTTTGGGTATAAATGCAGGCCTAAGGGCCATGATAACCTTCTTAGGCTGGGTGTCTCCAAAAATTAGCCCAAGGGGCTGTTTGGCATTTTGAGTAAAAATGCAGGCCTAAGGGCCATGATAAGCTTGTTAGCCTGGTGGCTCCAAAAATTAGCCCAAGGGGCTGTTTGGCATTTTGAATTAAAATGCAGGCCTAAGGGTCATGATAAGCTTGTTAGCCTGGGTGGCTGCAAAAATTAGCCCAAGGGGCTGTTTGGCATTTTGAGTTAAAATGCAGGCCTAAGGGCCATGATAAGCTTGTTAGCCTGGGTGGCTCCAAAAATTAGCCCAAGGGCTGTTTGGCATTTTGGGTATAAATGCAGGCCTAAGGGCCATGATAACCTTCTTAGGCTGCGTGTCTCCAAAAATTAGCCCAAGGGGCTGTTAGGCATTTTGGGTATAAATGCAGGCCTAAGGGTCATGATAAGCTTGTTAGCCTGGGTGGCTCAAAAAATTAGCCCAAGGGGCTTTTGAATGTTTGCTAACACAAAATAAAGGTTCATTCATTGTCAAAAGGTGTTCTGATGGTTAATGAAACCGAAGTTAAGGTTTAGTGTTGGTTTAAGATGAAGCAGCCTCATTACCAGGTTGCAGGAACATGGTTAGGCAAATTGTTACTGGTGTTGTACATACTGCTTGTACCAAAAAGGCACAATATAATACAATGATTAATTATATCATATTGATGTTGAACGTGGCACTTCAGCTCTGACTACTGTCGTCTTCAGGGCTCAAGAAATCTTGTGAAATCCAGTTCCTATTAAACTTAATTAGAGTAAGCCTGTCTGCATTCTCTGGAGTAAGACGTGTCCTGGTATCAGTTATGATACCCCCAGCGGCACTGAAAACCCGCTCTGATGTCACACTAGCCGCAGGGCATGCCAGCACCTCCAAGCCATACAATGAGAGCTCTGTTCAAGTGTGGAGCTTGGAGACCCAGTAATTAAATGGACTGCGGCATCAGTAAGGAAGCAGGTACTGTCACTTAAGTATTCTTGTACCATGTTGGTAAGTTTCTGTCTCCGAGAGATGGTTACCGGAGCAACATGGCGCTGCAGGTTCGATGGCTTATTGAACATAGCCCACTTTGCGGACATCTTTCCAGCATCTCTTCTGGACAGCGTGGATGATTGTGCCCCGACCAATGGCTGCTGTTGCACAGAGTTGCTACCTATGGGCAGAGAGTTTTCTGACGGTGATATTAGAAGCATTTTATCCACAAGAACCCTCTTGAAATAGTCAATTGTCAAGCCACGTGGTGACTGAAACAGCAGCGAGGTGAATTTATCTTTATAACGTGGGTCCAGAAAGGTGGCCAACCAGTAGAGGTCGTTGTGCAATATGTTAATCACTCGTGGGTCTTCTAGCAGACAAGTGCACATGAAGTCAACCATGTGTCCCAAGCTGCATAGACCCATGACTTCAGTGTCCTCAGAACGATGTTCAATACCCATTGTATCCGCAAAGTCTGTCTCCGCCTCCTCCTCTCCAGCCCACCCATGGTGGACAGACACAAAGCTGGGGTTGGGAGTACCATCTGGGTTGACATCGGCACCAACAAAAAATAAATCCTCTTCATCGTCTTGCTCCGGTTCCTCTTCAGGAGCCAATGTTGCCTGGTCATATTGGCTTTGCTGGCTAGGTACTGCGCTGTTTAAATCTGGCTCCATAGCCATCTGCTGGGCTCTCAATGCTTCATTTTTCTGATTAATGAGGGATTCTTTGAGCAGACACAGCATGGGGATAGTGACACTGATGATGGACTGATCACCGCTCACCAGTTTTGTGCAGTAGTCAAAATTATCAAGAACCTCAGATGTGTCAGCGATCCACACCCACTCCATTGTACTAATATGTCGTGGCTGACTGCCGGTCTGACGGGCATGTTGCAACTGTTATTCGGATATTGCCCTCTGCTGCTCATTGATCCTCGATAACATATGGAATGTAGAGTTCCATCGTGTCGGCATGTCACAAATGAGTCTGTGGTTGGGCAAATTCAATTGCTTTTGAAGCAATGAAAGTTTTCCAACCGCTGTTGACAAATGACGAAAATGTGCGCAAACTCGACGCACCTTCTCCAGTAGGTCAGATAACTCTGGGTATGTACGCAGGAATTTCTGCACTACTAGATTCAGCACGTGAGCCATGCAAGGCACGTGCACAAGGTTTCCGAGCTTTAGTGCAGCCACTAGGTTACGATCATTGTCGCTCACCACGAGACCGGTCTGGAGTTGGAGTGGGGATAGACACTCATCTGTCTGTTGCTTCAGACCTTTCAACAGCTCTACTGCAGTGTGAGGTGTGTGACCTAAACAGATCAGCTTCAGCAGAGCCTGTTGGCGTCTTGCTGAAGCGCTGCAGCAAACCTCCCAACTTGGCCGTGATGTTGAGGGCAATTGAGGATTGGTCGAGGAAGCGGAAGATGGTGTACTGGACATATAGGATGATGCAGAGACCCTGAATGAGGTTGTGCCAGCTATCCGTGGCGTGGGTAGGATGTTTGATGTAACACTAACAGAGTTTGGCACACTCTCCACAACGTTGATCCAATGCGCGGTGAGCGAGATGTACCGGCCCTGTCCTGAACTGCTTGTCCACGTGTCCGTAGTAAGGTGTACTTTCCCAGTTACAGCGTTGGTGAGGGCACGCTTGAGGTTGTTAATGACATGCTCATGTAACGCGGGGACGGCACAACGTGAAACGTAGTGGCGGCTTGGAACCGAGTACCATGGTACTGCCACAGCCAAAAGCTCACGAAAAGAGTCTGTACCCATAAGCCTAAACGGCAACATCTCGACTGCTAACAACTTAGCTATCTGGGCATTTATTTTTTTGGCTAATGGGTGGGAAGAGTGGTATTTCTGCTTCCTTTCGTACAGCTGTGTCACTGACAACTGTAAGGATGTTGCTGACCGAGAACTGTCTGCACTAGTGTTCAGGCTCTCTGCAACCGCTGCTTGGGATGAGTACATATGAGCTGGAACAGCTTCAGCAACACTTGATTGTGACGGACGGATCTGAGTTACCGTGGCAGTCTTTGGGTCTGATGACACTGTTGTGGAAGGCTGCACTTTTGACCACTGAATAGGGTGCTGACCAGCCATGTGCTTCCGCATACTGCTGGTGCTCATGTTTCCTTTCCCGTGGCCTCTGCTTAGCCTTGCATGGCAGATGGTACAGATGACCACATTTTCTTGAGAAGGCCCATCTTTAAAAAAATTCCACACAGTGGCTGACCGACCTCTATGCTTGATTGTACTCCCAGAGGGATTACTCAGGCCCACATTTGAGACATTTTGTCCAACAGTCGACAAATTTTGCGCCACAGTGGACACAGTTTGGGCAACAGTGGTGACTCTTTCAGTTCTGGTGGGAGGAGTAGGCCTTGGTGCCTTTGTTGGTGGGACATACACACTTTCTTCCTCCGTGCTGCTCTGCTGGCTCTGCATGGCAACATTCCACGTGGGATCAGTGGTCTCATCATCAACCCCTTCCTCTTCTAAATCTTCCCGATAACAAGATTGATTTTGCTCCCCGGATGACAAGTGTGTCTCATCATCATCATCCTCCAACTCCTGAGACGGTCTAAGACTTTGCTGAAAGTCACGTTCATGTGGCCGGGGTGTCTCTAAAATTTGTCCATGATTGGACAATTCTTCATCAAGTATCTCATCTACTACTGAGTCTGGCAAACCGGATTCATGCAAAGGATTATATGTACCAAATAAGTCATCTGAGTGACCCATGTCTGTGTCAACATTTTCATGGGGCTGCTGTTGGTCTGAGGAACTGTGAAGAGGTTGTGGATTAGATGACCCAGCATGGTATCTACCAACAGTAGACACAGTGCTCAAGGAACCTTGTGTGCTGCAAGAACCTGTTGTTGAGGTCTTGTCTGCCAGCCAAGACGTTAGATGGTCTTCGTCTTCCGGCCTCAATACTCGTTTACTTTCCTGACAGGGAAAGTTAGACAGGAGGGACGATCGATCAATCCTCATCTGTCTGCCCGAACTGGTGGATAGTTGGCCACGACTACCAATGCCTGTACCTCGTCCCTGTCCCTTAGCAACGCTTTTTTTGGGATTTGTTTTTTTGGGTGACATTTTAGAATTTCTGGTGGCTCTAAATGTGTAAAACAAGTAGCAGGTACTATTTCGTGAAAGGTACACACTAGAGGCTAAGATATTTTAAGACAGATGGAAGGTACCGTGCGAGGTGCAGGCAGGACACCGTACAGCAACGCACTGGCACAGGAAAAAAATTGTTTAGTACGCAGAACCAGGCACTAATAGACTGCGGTGCTGGCTGCGTGCAATGTTACAAGTACCGTGCGAGGTGCAGGCAGGACACCGTACAGCAACGCACTGGCACAGGAAAAAAATTGTTTAGTACGCAGAACCAGGCACTAATAGACTGCGGTGCTGGCTGCGTGCAATGTTACAAGTACCGTGCGAGGTGCAGGCAGGACACCGTACAGCAACGCACTGGCACAGGAAAAAAATTGTTTAGTACGCAGAACCAGGCACTAATAGACTGCAGTGCTGGCTGCGTGCAATGTTACAAGTACCGTGCAAGGTGCAGGCAGGACACCGTACAGCAACGCACTGGCACAGGAAAAAAATTGTTTAGTATGCAGAACCAGGCACTAATAGACTGCGGTGCTGGCTGCGTGCAATGTTACAAGTACCGTGCGAGGTGCAGGCAGGACACCGTACAGCAACGCACTGGCACAGGAAAAAAATTGTTTAGTACGCAGAACCAGGCACTAATAGACTGCGGTGCTGGCTGCGTGCAATGTTACAAGTACCTTGCGAGGTGCAGGCAGGACACCTTACAGCAACGCACTGGCACAGGAAATTTTTTGTGGAAAAATGGCACCAAAATTATCTGGTAGACTAGTGCCAAAAATAAGAAAAAGCTTAGGATTGCAGCTCTGAGGAAAGCTGGGTGAACTAAGCTCTGAGGATGGTGCTGTATGCACTGTAAGGCTACTCCTACCTATCTCCCTTCCTTACAGTCCTGTACAGCAATCCTCCGTCCTGGTAGTTCTGAAAAGAACTTTTGCGTTATATGTGAAGAATCTTGACTCCTACACTGCCTAACTGTCCCTAAATCTGCTCCAAGTCTCCCTGCACTAGGTCAGCTCTTCTCAGGAATGTGTCCAAAATGGCGGGGACAAGCCTTATATACTGCCTTGCCTGTCATACATGACATAGTCATCACGATGGACAGCAGCCAATCATAGTCCTGCCACAACCAACAATGCTATGGCATTACTGACTATGATTGGCTAACATGCTTGTCCTTCTTCACAAGTTTTCTGACCTAACACGCAATGCTGACTAGGAACATAAAAGATTCTGTATTCGCGAGTCCCGAATAGAGAATACAGGACTCGGAATCGCAGACTCGCTAGGAATCGGACTCGTAGACTCGCTCAGACTCGCTGCTGTTTGGGGACATTCAAGCTATATCGCGATGTGATATAGCGAGTCTAGCGAGTCTAGCGAGTGAGAAAAAGTAAACTCTGACAAAACTAGGATTGCCATTTACTTGCATTGGACTCGTTACTGAGAGAGTATTCGCTAAAAGACTCGCCGATTACCGAGTCCAGCGAGTCCCTTAAGAATCGCCAAGTAACGAGTCCTAGCGAGTAGACTCGCTCATCCCTAATTTACACACATAAACCACTTATGTAACAAATGTCCTCCGGCTTTATATTTACAGTTATAATTATATTACACAGTCCATAACTTCAGCAGGTTTGTCTGCCCAGTTCCTAGAAAACATATGCCCTTTAAACTGCAGATATGTTAACACCCTCTGGCTATAATTTCGCCAAAGTGTTCCAGTGAAGACCTTCACTCACTGTCCTCAGTGAGTCACATAAATCCCATATTTCTGTGGTTACCTGCTTAGAAGCTTTGCAGGCTTCCAGCCAGTCTCGATATCCAGGAAGACTCTAACTGGGATCACCAAATATGTCCTTGGACTTGCTCCATTTAATGTCACCTGACTTTAGTGACTTGTCCACCCTGGGGCAATGGGGCAGTCAGAACTGGGCTCCTGTTGCAGCGCAGCCCAGCCATGGGGGTTGAGAACCGGCTTCCGTGACCCCAGGGAAGTCAATTCAGTTAAGAGTAGGGCTTAGGGACTGATAGATGGGGGAATAAAGTTTATGGAATTAAAGTTTGTGACACCACCTACGGTTGTCGGTCAAGAGGGACTAACGCTGCGGATCAGACCTCCGGGGTTGTTGGTATTGCAGCCTCATGTCGTTTCTCCCCGTAGGTGGACTAGTACCCCGGGGCAGATGTGATTAATTGTGAGGGTGTGTAAGGCCGTGTTACAGCTGGGCTTATCTCTTTCGTCTACTATGGCAGTCGGCAGCTCCGCAGGTGGGGAAATAAGGCAGTTTCACACAGCATTGCAATTCTGTACCCGGTTTACTCACTAAAGCTATAACTGATCACCGAGCGCTTCTCTCTGCCAGTTCTGGTCTGGTCTGTCCCCAAGGAACCAGAATAGTTGGTCCAAGACCCCCTTCGTATGCCTTTCCTTTCTCTGGTCTCTTTTTCTCAACACTACTTCTTCGCCTCTTCTGTCAACACCTCCACATGCAGTGCCCCAAATTCAGCAGCCACTGGTCTTCTTGGGCGACTGGTACCTGTTTCCTGACCCTAGTTTGGCTGCCTTCTCAGCAGGTGCATCGAGATGCTGCCACAGCTCCTTTAGACCTGGTGGCCTCTGGTTCAGTGCTTCGGGTATACAGTGTCCATTCCACATTCAGGGCAGGTCCCTGGATCTCGATCAACCCTGTGACTATGGTCAGTCCCGGATTCAGGCGCATGGATCATTTTCACTCCACCTGTACCCCTGGGGTCTTTTCTGTTCTCCTCGCTCACTAATTGCCACTTTCCTTCTCACCAACTGACCCTTCAGCTCACTTGTCCTTACTTTTTCTCACTCTCCCTTACTGCCATCCTCCACCAGTTCTTCCCTTGTCCCCTCAACTGGGCCTTGCCCCCGTGTCCGCCCATGGTCCCCTGGGTCCTAGGGTGTGTTGGGTGTTTTGATGGATGTCTGGGTTCACCATCTCGTTCCCTCAAGGGCTGAGACACCACGAAAGTTCACAGAGTGCAGTTGTGGCGACCAAACTGGTGGGGTGCCACATGCCCCCTTAGCAAAGATTACCTTGTCCCTGAGCAACTCACGGGTTTTAAAGATGTTACATAGAATTCACATATTTTTTTATAGCATGCACGTATAACAGTAGAACATAACAAGATTACTTTTGCTTCCCTTACCAGTAGGTGCTGGCTTGAACATTACTAACAAAAGTTATACTATTAAAATGTAAGTAAAAATAGTCCATACATTAAGTAATACAAAAATGAAAAAATAATAAAAACATGAAGTGTAAAGTTCAAGTTTCCAGGTTTAGTATTGTCCATTTAGTCTCTCTACAGCACCGTACCCTGAGTTAAATAACACAACCGCAATAATCGTACCGTCCATAATTGTCCTTTTTCCAAGTTGGCGGATAACACACACTATTATTCAGCATTTACAGGTGCCTAACTAGTCATGTAATATACTAGACAGATAACTTGTCACATTATTGATAAAACACATACTTTAACCAGTACTTAACTATGTACATTCTAACTCTTCTTAACGTTTTATTGCAGTTCTGGTGCTGTTTTGGGAGGTGAGACTTTATATGCTCGGAGGGCGTACCATTCCCGATGTCGCATGTGTCTGGTGTAGCTCACCTCGTCTCCTTGATTCAATTCTCTACCCAGGTGTCCTTTGGGAAGGTAGGACTCAACGTCCCGTCATCTTACAAACACCTCCTCATCCAGAACGAGCTCCTTAATAAACCCCAACCCGTTCATTAGGTGAAAGATCACTACTTCTCCCTGTTGCCAGTTGGTAGGGTCTGCTGCTGGGGCCTTTCAGGTGCACTCCTCCTCAAGGTTGGCCTCCTCCTGCATCCACCACCTGGCCTGATGTTGTCGGCGCCCTTCCTCCTCGGACACTTGCCTTTGGTGCCAGTAGTCGCCTACACTGCTGGTCTCAATGTCGTCTTTCGCTTGGGCCTTCTTTATCTGAACTGCTATCTGGAGCCTTGCCAACTCCTCTTGCCACTGCACCCAATGGAGCTGCTGGATAACAGTTTTTGTGTGCTTACAGTATTCGCCTCTGACTGGGCCACTGATTCATCCTCCTCTCCTTTATCACTCTGCCCAGCCCAGATTGCTGGTACAGGGCCTGCAGGACCAGTCCTGGTTTTGGTCGGGCACTTGTTTCTGCTGGGGCGGCAACTTTGCTCTTCATCGGTGGCGTGTCCTCTGCTGCCTTCCCCGGCAGCACTGGGGTTCCCGGTGCTTCTGACCCTTGGGTTAACTTTGCCAGCGTATTCTTCTTCCAGGCTCTCAAAGCCCATACTTGAGCCTGGTGCAGATGCTAGTTAAGGTCACCCAGCGCGGCCTTCCAAAATTCCAGGTTCGCCCACAAGCAGGAAAATAAGACAGTCTCATACAGCGTTGGAATTCTGTACCCCGTTTACTCACTGAAGCTGTAATTGATCGCCGGGCAGTTCTCTCTGCCAAGTTCCAGTCTGGTCTGTCCCCAAAGAACCGGGATGGTTGGCCCAAGACCTTCGTGTGCCTTTTCTTTTTCTGGACTCTTTCTCCCAGTGCTACTTCTTCACCTCTTCTGTCAGCGCCTCACATGCAGTGCCCCAATCTAGCAGCCACGGGTCTTCTTGGGCAACTGGTACCCTGTTCCCTGACCATAGTTCGGCTGCCTTCTCAGCTGGTGCGTCAGGTTGCGGCCACAGCTCCTTTAGACCTGGTGGCCTCTGGTTCAGTGGTTCTTGTACAGAGCATCCACACCACGTTCAGGGCCAGTCCCTGGTTCTCAACCAACCCCTCCGCCTGACTATGGTCATTCCCGGATTCGGGCAAATGGGTCATTTTCACTCACCTGTGCCCCTGGGGTCTTCTCTGTTCTCCTCATTCACTACTGCACGCTTTCCTTCTCACCGACTGACCCTTCCACTCACTTCTCCTTACTTTTTCTCACTCTCCATTACTGCTACCCTCCACCTGTTCTTCCCTTGTCCCCTCGACTAGGCCCTTCCCCCGGGTCCGCCCATGGTCCAATGGGTCCTAGGGTGTGTTGGGTGTTTTGGTGGGTGTCTGGGTTCACCATCCCGTTCCCTCAAGGGCTGAGATGCCACACCCCTTCACTGAGTGCAGTATCCCTTTATGGCGACAAAACCGGTGGGGCGCCACATTTGTCCAGACCCGACCCTCATAAGATTCTGCTGCTTCCTGGTTTCTCAGAGCTATAGCTAGCTCTGTGCACATGGTCTCTTTGCTATGTGCTCAAAAAGAAAATCTGTTCCCTACCAGGACCTTCCTAGCATCAGAGACCATGTGATCCATTAGCAGTCTTACTATATCGCATGAGACACACCCACCCCTTCCTGGTCATCCTGTGAAAACTGGCTCTGAATGTATTTACTAAAACCTCATAGAACTAAAAGTCCCAGGACAAACACTCCAGGTTCACATTGCAGCAGATCTCCATCTGTGTAATGCATAACCGCTATTTACAATATTTCTGGTCGCTATTTTCCACTACACAGTAAAGTTGAGACTGAAAATAATTTACAAGTTGAGTCACTGGTTTTAAAAACTAATAGCAAGTAATTAGTCACTATTTTTTCAAGCCAAACAATACATTAACTAAAAGTACAATTAAAATAAATTATTTATAAACAAAAAGCACTTAACTTTAATCTTCAGATATAATTTACTTTAGAACAACAGTCATGTGAATGTACATAAATTATTTTGAATATGTTTAAATTATTCAAGATGTTTACTAGATTATGGCCAATTGTAATAAGAATAGTTTTTGGAGTTTCTCACTAAATATCTTTTTTTTTTTACTATCTTCATTCTAATTACCAAAATTGGGTTTCTTTCTGATACATCTATGTTTCAACAAAAATAATGTAATAGTCTGTGGGGAATTCACACGTTTATGATCTTTTACAGACTGAGAGGTCTTCAGAAAATCCAGTGAGGGTCAGATCAAAATCAGCAATGCAAGTCAATGAGTTCTTGAAAAAATTGTACTGCACTTTGATGATATTCGAGTGCATTCCAATTTTTGTAAGAGGGTATATAAATGGTGATTGAGTTTCTCCCCTTGAAAACACCAACTATGTCTTTATATAGCACATTGTGTTGTGTTATATAGAGTGTAATAAGAATAACGATGCATAGTGTTATATATAGGGTATGGCGTATAATATATACACACGTGGTCAAAATTATTGGTACACCTTGTTTAATGAAATAAAAACCCACAATGGTCACAGGAATAACTTAAATCTATCAAAAGTAATATTAAATAAAAAATCTATGAAAATGAACAAATTAAAGTCAGACATTGCTTTTCAATCCTGCTACCACAGAATTATTTAAAAAATTAAACTCATGAAATAGGCCTGGACAGAAATGATGATACCCCTCAAAATAATGTGACAAGAGGGACATGTTAAATCAAGGGTGTCCACTAATTAGCATCACTGGTGTCTACAATCTTGTAATCAGTCAGCGGGCCTGTATATAGGGCTACAGATACTCATGGCTGTTTGGTGACATGGTGTGTAGCATGGCAATTGAAATACACTAACTGGCAATAAGAATTCAGAAAGAACACAAGTCACATATAGCCACCAATCGCAACAAAATCAGAGCGTGACACCTGCAACAGGCCAAGCATCATGCAGCGCAGAGGTGATTGGTGGTATTTATAGGCTAAGATTACCATAGGGCATCAGTTAGGCTGGTTTCACATTGCAGTTTTTTTCCTGATCAGGTTCCATCCGGTTTGTGTGCCAAAACCATGAAAGGAACTTGCAGAGAATAAGTATAATTGAAAGATTGACACCTGTTCTGAGTTTTGGAGACACTCCTTGTTTTGGCACACAAACCGGATGGAACCTGATCAGGGAAAAAGCTGCAGTGTGAAACCAGCCTTACACAGGTACGTGCGATGCAAAGTGTCTATTGGTCACGCCCATACTACTAGATCAGGCGGGCTTCCCAGCACTATGTATATGCATCACACAAGGGACATACAAAGGGCTCAGCCGCATCCTGCAATAGATAAAAAAGTGCAAAAAAAAACATGATGGATGATGGTGTGAGGTGTTAGTGGGTATTTTAGCCAAAATACATAAGCTTGTAACCCAACGCCAAGGGCCCTCACGCTTACGAGTCCTATCTATAGTTTAGTTTTAGAAAAGAACTAACTGGATAAAAAATTCAGAAAAAAACTCTCCGGCAATAGCCAAGGTCCAATATCCATTGCACTTAGCAGGACGCTGCAAGCCCCACTGAAAGGAAACACAAGTGCCTGATATCAATGCACAATCTCCTGCAACCAGCCAAAGCCATGGGGTGGTGGCCAAAATATCCACTAACACTTCACACCATCATCCATCGTGGGTTTTTTTGCACCTTTTTCTGTATTGCAGGCTGCTGCTTGTATTTCCGTTTCATTTAATTGGTAGTCTGAAAGATTGATGATTTGCAGATTACCATCCATGGCACCACCGTTGGAAGTCTCTTCTACCATCTCCTCCCTCGTCTGGAACCCAGGGTCAAAATGGGCGACCATTTGCTGGTTATCGGGTTTCGGTTCCTAAGGTTCGGGGGCTTATGTTTGTGTTTACTCCTTCTTGTGCGCCTTTCTGATCGGTGTCGTCCCCCGATAAAAAAGCGTCACTCCCACTGTTGGAAGAAGTAAACGGTGCACAGGAAAGTCCACTCGTGGCCTCTTGCAGTCTTGATGGTCTGGAGGTCTATCGGGTCTAAGAGGTCTGTACTTGGTTTCTAGGGTCTGTGATTGCCTCTGTGTGACCACCTGTATGCCATGTTTTCTTCCAAAAAGATGGGAGTGTAGGTGTGCCACGGTCCGCGCTGCTCCAGGGCTTAAAAAACTCACCAAAGAGACAGTCAGATTTCCATCCTTTATTCTCCTCCTCCTTCATCAGGTGCCAGGCTAGGCGCCGAAACGCGTAGGAGGAGGAGAATAAAGGATGGAAATCTGACTGTCTCTTTGGTGAGTTTTTTAAGCCCTGGAGCAGCGCGGACTGTGGCACACCTACACTCCCATCATCTTTCTGGATTAAACCACTGTTCAGTGGTCGGTGGAGGTCCTGCAGCAGCTTGCAATAATATTTCCAAAATGCCTCAAACCAGTTGTGGGGATCACACTGCACCAGGTGAATGGCTTCTCGGCATCACCCATTACCATCAGTGTCACTAGTGATAGGGCACTATTGCGCCTCTTGTCCCCACCCTTTTATATTTTTATGTTTTCTTCCAAGTCTTTCTTATCCTGCTGGCATTTTTTCTGTTTGCCCTTTAAAATACCCTGCTCAAATCCGTCAATAGTTTCTTTAAGACGTGATTTAAACATAGAGACCTGAGTTACGGGGCCAAAGTCGCTCAATTTGGATTCTGATCTCAGTACGTAATTTAGCTAGTAAGGCTTTATCATGGTCTCTTAGCATACAAATGATTATTTCTGAGCATTTGAAAAAGCCTGCCTCCCAGATCTATTTGAAACCTGAATCTACTTCCCAGATTTGACCTCGCAGACCCCTGGGGGCTACGCCTACCTTGATATATTCTTCCAAACATTTAACATTCCACCAAGTTTTTGTTACGTGTTTGTGAAGTTTAACTAATCTGCTTGTAATTCCTTCGAAGGAGTTATCCTCCACTGTAGGTTCACATTCACCAAAAATGCCTCCAGTGTGATTATTCCAAATGGCTTCTCTGGATTCTAAGTCCATAGTTAAAAAGCACTAAGATTAAGTGCACTTAGGCAATACCGCAATGTGCCCACTCAAGGAAAAATGGCCAAGGATGGCCAATATAATAAACCAAGAATAAGAGCGGGGGGGGGGGCAGTTTTGGGTGTCACTAAAGTGTGATCAACTAGTCACACATATACATAGGCATAGTAAGAAAAAATAAAAAGACGTGTGGAGAGACTGGGATCGAATGCAAACATCAAGGATTTATGAAAAAATGCTAAATTTTATTGAAAAAAGCACAAATTTACAAGAACACCGAAATTGATAAAAACAATAAAAATGTGTGAACATAGCACACCACAAACTTAATACCACAGCAATTATCCACAATAGACAGTGTGAATGGGGACTATATGTTGTACCCCTCTAATAACACACAGGTGGCTCACAGATGAGGTTTCTGCCTAGAACTGCCAGGGAACATTTATAGTACCCAAATATTGTATAGACTATAATGCAACAACCTGCAACAATTAAATGTACAAATTCAAGATGTACACAGCATCTTACAAAAATCCAATACCAATAATCGGCAATTGAAGATGCACCCATTAGAAAGTTTTATAAATACTTGCAGAAAATAACAGGAAAAATTTACAGACAAAGTCAATATAATGAACAAAGAGGTATCTTAACCTAGAAGGCTAATGCACTGAAAGGGTTAATAAAAAAAACTGCAGGTTAATAAAAGCAAGAAAGGAATTTTTCTGGAATTCACATGGATTTCTGCACCTGATGGATATTTTAATGCAGCATCCTTTAAAAAGCAAAGAAGCAAGGATGTTAATCAGAAAGATCCACAATTAGATAGAGCAGTATGTTAGCAAAGCTAGTGCAAAAGCCTGAGACCGCTATAGGATGTAAAAGGAATATAAAATAAGGTTAATAACCCTGTTCAAACTGATTAATGCAGAGTATAAATATGAGCAAGATGTTGTAAAGCAGGTTCAGCTAGCCATGCTGTGAAATAAAGATCAAAGATAAGGCAGTCAAACAATGGCAGAATTACCCATTAGAAAAGGGTTAAAATTCACCTCAGAGCCATACCTGCATAGAGCTGTGGGCAAAACAGAGCCCCGACACCCTACGCATGTCGCAGCCTGTGGACGGCTTCTTCAGGGACAGGATCGCAGTGGAGACTCCAGATGAGGGTCTTACAGTCATATGAAAAAGTTTGGGCACCCCTCTTAATCTTACTCTTTTTTTTTGTTTAAAATTGTTTTTTTGCAACAGCTATTTCAGTGTGATATATGTAATAACTGATGGACACAGTAATATTTCAGGATTGAAATGAGGTTTATTGTACTAGCCGAAAATGTAAAATATGCATTATTTCAAAAATTGACAGGTGCAAAAGTATGGGCACCTCAACAGAAAAGTGACATTAATATTTAGTAGATCCACCTTTTGCAAAAATAACAGCCCCTAGTCACTTCCTGTAGCTGTTAATGAGTTCCTGGATTCAGGATGAAGGCATTTTTGACCATTCCTCTTTACAAAACAACTCTTGTCTGCATTAAGTTAGCATCTTAGTGCGGCAGGAGTAGGTTGTAGCGTAAATTAGGATACGCCAAAACATTCGGTATTCTCGTCAGCGTTTGTGTCTGACCAGTCCACCTGCAGGGCTTTAATCTCTAATCTCTAATCTCAGTGTCCAACTAAAAACCAAATCATGTCTGCATTAATTTAGCATCTTAGTACAGCAGGAGTAGGTTGTAGCGTAAATTAGGATACGCCAAAACACTCGGTATTCTCGTCAGCGTTTGTATCTGACCAGTCCACCTGCTGGTCTTTAATCTCTAATTTCAGTGTCCAGCTAAAAACCAACTCTTGTCTGCGTTCATTTACCATTTGTGTGCACCAAGAGTGGGTTGTAGCGGAAATTAGGATACGCCAAAACACTCGCTATTCTCGTCAGCGTTTGTGTCTGACCGTTCCAGCTGTCGGGATTAAACCACTCTAATCTGTAATCTCAGTGTACAGCTTAAATCCATCTTTTGGACATCTTCATTTAGCTGTATACAGGCAGTACAACATTGGAAATGTGCAAGGCCGGTGGCAAGGGACAAGGAACTGGACATGATGGTGGTGCAGGCAGAGGCCGAGGGCATGTGCAAGCTCGAATTGCGCCACACATCATCTCGCTCAACCTTCCTGTCCCAATTTCTAGGGGACCGCAGCAGTACACCACTATTAAACCAAGACCAGTGTCAACAGGTTGTTAGTTGGATAGCGGATAATGCTTCCAGTCAGTTTGGCACCACCATAAACACCTTGTCTTCCACACGGTCAAGTGTCAGTAGCCATGAGACTGGACCGCACATTCCACGCCCTGCTCCTCCTTCCTCCCACCATGCCGAGTGCCCGGACCCGGACATAACTGATCCCACACTTGGACACTCTGAAGAGATGTTCACTTATCCATTCGTACATTCTGACCTCTCGCCAGCTCCACTTGAAGTGGGTCATGAGGAGATCGTATGTACCGATGCCCAAATATTTGAGCAGCCACGGTCTCACGAAGGCAACGGTGGGAACGTGTCTCAACAAGAGGTGGATGATGATGAGACACAATTGCCAGAAAGTCAGGAGTAGGACCAGGGTGCAATAGTGGAAGACGACGTGGTGGATGATCTAGTAACTGACCCAACCTGGCAGGAGGACATTCAGAGCAAGGACAGCAGTGCACAGGGGGAGTTAGGCGTAGCATCACAACAGGCCGGAAGAAGCAGGGTGGTGTCCTCAGGCAGAAGGCAGGCAACCATTCCTCGGAACAACAACATGACAGAAGTTGCCAGCACAACTGTTAGGTCTTCCCGAGTCTAGCAGTTTTTTAAGGTGTCTGCAGATAATTCCAAAAAGGCCATTTGCAACACCTGCCATGCCAGCATCGGCAGGGATAGCAAAAGTAGCAGCCTGACCACCACCAGCATGATCAGGCACACGTCAGCAAAGCAACCGACTTTGTGGGATGTACACCAGAGTCCAGGAGCAGTGTCTGCGGGTGACACCACTGCGTCTTCCACTGTTGTGCTTGCAAGCCAATCCCCTGTCCATACTGCATGCAAAGATGCCTCCTGTCCTTCACCTGTAGTTGCACAAGCAGAAATAGCACCATCATCAACCACATCCTTGTCCCAGCGCAGCGTTCAATTATCCATACACCAATCTTTGGAACGCAGGCGCAAATATGCTGCCAACGCCCCACACATTTCGCGACTGCTTGCGCTGGAAATGTTGCCTTTTAGGCTAGTGGAGACAGAAGCATTCCGCAACCTGATGGCGGCGGCTGTCCCACGTTACTCGGTCCCCAGCCGACACTATTTTTCCCGTTGTGCCATCCCCGCATTACATAAGCACGTGTCACAAAACATCATACGTGCCCTTAACAACGCAGTTTCAGGCAAAGTCCACCTAACCACGGATACGTGGACAAGTGCTTGTGGGCAGGGCCGGTACATCTCGCTGACGGCACTCTGGGTTAATATTCTGGAAGCCGGGACCCAGTCTGAGCTAGGGAGGAAACACGTCCTTCCCACACCAAGGATTGCAGGTCCTAACTCAATCAGGATTTCACCCACAGTGTACAGCTCCAGAACATCATGCTCCTCAGCCTCCTCCTCCTCTACTTCACCCTCCACAACAGTCCCAAGCTGGAAGCACTGCAGCACTGCCTCGGCTAAGCGGCAACAGGCTGTGCTGAAGCTAATATGCGTAGGTGACAAACCCCACAATGCTGAAGAGTTGTGGACAGCTCTGAAACAGCAGGCAGATCACTGGCTCACACTGCTGAACCTACAGCCAGGCATGGTCGTGTGTGACAATGGCCTGAACCTGGTGGCTGCTCTGAGGTAAGGCGAGCTGACACATGTTCCATGCGTGGCCCATGTGCACAACCTCGTGGTTCAGCGGTTTATTACATTCTACCCGGAGCTGTTGGTTCTGCTCATCAAAGTACGCCGCCTATGTACCCATTTTAGAAAGTCACCTACTGCTTCTGCCGGCCTTGCCGGCTTTCAGTGGCGTTTGCAGCTTCTGGCTCACAGACAGGTGTGTAATGTCCCCACGCGTTGGAATTCCACACTGCACATGTTGGTCAGGATTTGTGAGCAGAAGAGGTCAATTGTTGAGTACCATCATCAACTAGGCCGTCGGTATACGGTTCAAACTCAACACATAAGACCTCAGGAGTGGACACTGATGTCCGACATATGTACCGTCCTCCAAAGCTTTGAGGACTCCACCAAGAGGGTGAGCGGCGATGACGCCATCATTAGCGTCACCATTCCGCTTCTCTGTCTTCTAAAACGCTCTCTGCTCAAAATCAAAGACGATGCATTGCAGGCGGAGCACGATAAGTTAGAGCAAGAAACTGTACTGGGTGATTACACACAGCCCAGCCTCATCTCATCCCAACGTGCATTGGAGGACTATGACGAGGAGGAGGAGGATGAAGAAATAGAGCTAATTTCATGCGGAATTGACGGTAATACATGCACAACCGTCAGACCGTCGGTTGAGCGTGGATTGCCAGAGGACAGGGGAGAGGAGGAGGAGGAGGATGATGATGAGGTCAGCATGGACAGTCATGCAGTTGGTGAGGACCCTGAAGTCTTGCCTGCTAACAGAGTCTGGCACACATGGCTGACTTCATGTTACGCTGCCTGTCTCGTGACCCTTGCGTTATCAACATCTTGGCAGACACTCATTACTGGTTGGTGACACTTTTAGACCCACGCTACAAGGAGAACTTTATTTCTCTTATTCCCGAGGTGGAGAGGTCTACAAAAATGCTGCAGTAGCAGAAGGCCATAGTCGCGGAATTAGTTAAAAAATTCCCTTCTGAAAATGCTAGTGGCAGAGGTCACGATTCGGTGGACAACCAAGGCGTCCGGCCGAGAGAGGCACAAGTCCAATCCTGAAGAGGTAGGGGAACACTCTCAAAGATCTGGGACAGTTTTCTAAGCACCTCCCGTAGCACAGGCCCTGAGGTGTGGGGTAGTGTCACAAGGACTGCACAGTTTGCGAAGATGCTGAGGGAGTACCTTGCCGATCGTACAAAAGTGCTCCTAGACTCCTCTGTGCCTTATAATTATTGGGTATCCAAGCTGGACATATGGCAGGAATTGTCTTTCTACGCCTTGGAAGTCCTGGCCTGCCCTGCCGCTTGTGTTTTGTTAGAGCGTGTTTATAGTGCCGCAGGTGGAATCATTACTGATAAATGCACCTGCCTGTCAACTGAAAATGCTGACAGGCTGACTCTGATCAAGATGACCAAGGGTTGGATTGGGCCTGACTTCATCACACCACCACCAAATGATAGCGGAATTTAAAATTTGTGCCGGTAAATTGCCATGCACCTCCGCACACCCACAAATGGGTACACACTTCATGACTTTGGCTACTTGCTGTACTGCTCCTCCTTCTCCTCATCCACCACCATCATATGATCAGTGTGACCGTGGTTCATGATGCCACGAAAACATAATTTTTTTACATCATATGTATGATGATGATGACCGTTCAAAAGTTAGGCAGTAGTTTCATGTTTACCCCCCAGGGTTAAATGTTTTAGTCCATGCTTACAGAATGTGCATTACAAGTACAGGAGACCTGCTCCTTTGTAATGGGAACAATATTTAGAGGCTCTCCTCCATGTTTCTTTCCATGGGCATTGAAGTGCCTCACAATTTTTGGCAGCCCTGTCTAGGGCAATACTACAAAAGACTCACTTCCTCATAATGGGCACATTATTTAAAGAGGCCATCATGCACGTGTCTATCCAGGGGCATTGGGGTGCCTCACAATTTTTGGCACACCTGCCTAGGGCAATACTACAAAAGACCCACTTCCTTAAAATGGGCACATTATTTAAGGAGGCCCTCATGCACGCCTCTATCCAGGGGCATTGGGGGAGCGGTGACAGGAGGAGCGGTGACAGGAAGAGCAGTGACAGGAAGACAGATGGAGGAGTGGTGACAGGAGGACAGATGGAGGAGCGGTCACAGGAGGAGAGACGGAGGAGAGGTGACAGGAGGAGAGATGGAGGTGCAGTGACAGGTGAAGCGGTGACAGGAGGAGCGGTGACTGGAGGAGCGGTAACAGGAGGAGCGGTGACAGGAGGTGGGCAGGAGGAGCGGGGACAGGAGGAGCCGGAACAGAAAGAGAGATGGAGGAGCGGTGACAGGAGGAGATATGGAGCAGCAGGGACAGGAAGAGCGGTGACAGGAGGAGAGACGGAGGAGCGGGGACAGGAGGAGAGATGGAGCAGCAGGGACAGGAGGAGTGGTGACAGGAGGGGAGATGGAGGAGCGGTGACAGGAGCGATGAAGTTCACTTACGTTGACTGAACAAGTTCTGTCAGTCACAGTATGTAAAGTACATTCATATTCTAGAATACCCGATGCGTTTAAATCGGGCCACCATCTAGTCACTAATACGTTCCAAGTTGACTCTCTGGGCCAGGGGTGGGCAACTCCAGGCCTCAAGGGCTGCACACAGTCCAGGTTTTCAAGATTTCCTTGGAATTTGACAGTTGGTAATTTACAATTATTTAAATTACCAACTGTCAAATTCTAAGGAAATCTTGAAAATCTGGACTGTGTGTTTGGAGTTGACCACCCCTGCTCTAGGCCCTTAGATAACGAGTGCTCATTGAAAAGAATGCACACTGGTGAGCAAAATATTTTTATATATTTTCCTTTGAGTGGTTTTCTTATTAGGTTTACATATAAAATGTAACACTGCATGTACCAGTGCCATTGGAACTTCCACCAGCCGCTCCGAACACATTTTCTGCAACACAAATTTATTGAATTTACTGCAACAAACAAACCTTTTGTGAATTTCCCTTCTTGGAGAATTAGTTTTATATCCATGGTGAATCTCTACTGTGCATACAAATAGGATGAACTGATATTGACATTCAGAGCAACATGCAAACAAAGTTTATTCAACCCTGCCTAAAATCCCTGCCAAGGATAATAATGATACAATTACATTGCCTTCCATTAAGAAGAAAAAAATGAGCTCTTCAAATAGATGACCCTTTTCTTTGATGAAAATGTTTATTTTAAATTTGGAATAAAAGTAAAACAGCAACAAGGAAAAAAATCATAGCCTGCTGCTCCGCACTATTCACATTTAAGGACCCAGCAAGACAGAGGCTTTTCTAGGCTTCAGTTCAACTTCAATTCTGCATAATAGTATGCAGAGGAAAAGCAGGCAGACACTTCAATGCAGTAATCCAATGTGCAAAAACAGCAAGACATACTTCCATCATAATGAAGGAAGAAGGCAGATGTGATTAATTTACCCTGAGATATTTTCTGCCATTTATTAAAGTGTTTTCTGAAGATAATTTGGGGTATTTAAATTCATGTTAGGGTAGTAAAAAAGGTTGTATATAGAGAAGTTAAAATGATTGCAGCTGACATCTGATGCATCAAATTTAAACTTATTTTATAACATTTTGATTGAATAATGTGCCCCACTGTGTTGAATAGCTATTATGAGATAATATTTGATTGAGAGCTAAATATAATTTGACACACTTTATTCACAAGTCATACTGTGAACTTTCCACCTAGTCAAAAGATAGCAGAACGTTTAACAAAGTGAGCCCAAATTTGTGGGCTATATATCAAGAGTCCAACACAGTAGATAGTGCCATAACTGTAACTAAAGGAACAGCAGAAAAAATGAAATCCATTGAAGACATTGTTGACTTTCAACAGCCGTTGAGTGCTCCATAAACAATTCATCAATTATCAATATAAAAATTAGCGGAAGCATGGGCTTTCACAGGTTCCCTCAAGAATTTTTCTTAACTCAAGTCCTGAAAAGGATAGCCATGAGAGGAGAAATAAACTTTTCACATATGGACATACTGTCGCAAAGTATTAAAGGAAATTTGTCATGTAGGTCTTTGGAGATGTAAAGGTGTTAATGTTCCTGCATATGCAAATGATGTATTAAAGGGGAACTCTGGGGAGAGAAAATATTTTTGTACTGTCCTTGCCCTCCTTGATGAAGCAGAGCTGGGCACTACAGTTCTAGGATCTATAGATCACTTATAAATCTATAAAATCATATCTGCTCTTCAGCACTCACCCCTCCTCAGGAGACCGAGAAAATCAGCTTCATGCTGCTGGTGAGAGAAGAAGGAGTGACCCTGGGAGCTCCAGAATCATCCTACATACCCTACCCTCACACTTCTGTATAGCCAGGGGGCGTGGCCACTGGATCAATGGTCACAATATATACTTGTGTTTTGATTATTTTGTTCAGGCCTAAAAGAGCTGAGGAAAAACACTGATCAGCACTGACTCATTCAATAACAGTCATACAGCATTTCTGTTTTGAATTCAAGAGTTCCACTTTAATTTGTTTAAAATGGAATTCAGACAAACCCCATAGATAGATAGATATAGATAGAGGGGGAGGTTCTGCAGCAGCTGGAACACAGTTTCCAAAACGCCTTCAAACCAGTTGTGGGAATCACAACTGGACCAGGTGAGGAGCTTCATAGCACTACCTACATACACAGTGTCACTAGTGATAGGGCACTATTGCGCCTCTTGTCCCCCTCCCTATTTGTCTTTTTACAATAGATAGATAATAGATGAATACATAGGATGGATGCATGAATGAATACATAGGGTGGCAGGACAGATGGATGGATACATAGGATGGATGAATACATAGGATGGATGGAAGTAAGAATACATAGGATGAATGGATGAATAGATGAATACATAAAATGGATGGATGAATATATAGGATGGATGGATGAATACATAGGATGGATGGATACACAGAATGAATGGGTGAATATATAGGATGAATACATAGGATAGATGGATGAATACATAGGATGGATGGATGGATGAATACATAGGATGGATGGAATATATAGGATGGATGGATGAATACATAAGATGGATGGATGGATAGAGGAATACATAGGATGGATGAATACACAGGATGGATGGATGAATACATAAGATATACAGCGGGTACAGAAAGTATTCAGAACCCCTTTCAATTTTTCTCTCTGTTTCACTGCAGCCATTAGGTAAATTCAAAAAAGTTAATTTTTTCTCATGAATGTACATTCTGTACCCCATCTTGAGTGGAAAAAAAAACTGAAAATAGATATTTTGAAAACTTATTAAAAAAGAATAACTGAATTATCACATGATCATACATATTCAGACCCTTTGCTCAGTATTGAGTAGAAGCACCCTTTTGAGCTAGTACAGCCATGAGTCTTCTTGGGAATGATGCAACAAGTTTTTCACACCTGGATTTGGGGATCCTCTGCCATTCTTCCTTGCAGATCCTCTCCACTTCCATCAAGTTGGATGGTGAACGTTGGTGGACAGCCATTTTCAGGTCTCATCAGAGATGCTCAATTAGGTTTAGGTCCGGGCTCTGGCTGGGTCACTCAAGAATGGTCACACAGTTGTTCTGAACCCACTCCTTAGTTATTTTAGCTGTGTGCTTAGGGTCATTGTCTTGTTGGAAAGTGATCCTTTGGCCAAGTCTGAGGTCCAGAGTATTCTGGAAGAGGTTTTCAGCCAGGATATCTCTGCACTTGGCCACATTCATGTGGCCGGAATAGCTCCGGAGATGTGTCGTGTCTACGGAGTATACTTTTACTACATCTTTACCTTGCTACTCAGGTGATAACCTTGAGGAACAGTGGGTTACAGAAGTGGACGCTGGAAGGTCGCAGCGTCCTTTCTGTGTAAACATGACTAATCTGCTCATGAAAGTTCAGAGATCCCTCATTAAAGGGGAAGGGGGGTACTGTCACGAAAGTCTCTCTTCCGTTGGAGATTTGTGACTGGTTTGGGGCCTCTGTCTCTTTTTTGTTTTGAGACTTTATATTAACATGTTTCTATCCTTTGGCAGTCTAGGAGTAATGTCAGTTTTCTATTGCTAGCAAACTCCCTAGTTGTCTTCCAGGTCAGGCTACTTTGTGATCACTCCCATCTCCTTTATATGATCACATGATCCAGCATACCTTTTGGGTAATTGAACTCACGCCTTACCTGACTATCTGTGGTAAAGGATCTTCTCTGGAGAGCTGATGATTGCCAAGGAGAGAGGCAGCAGGAGTGACGTTGTGTTGTTTTACCTGTCTGTCTCCCCTTTTCCTCTTGTTGTAAAAAGACAAATAGGGAGGGGGACAAGAGGCGCAATAGTGCCCTATCACTAGTGACACTGTGTATGTAGGTAGTGCTATGAAGCTCCTCACCTGGTCCAGTTGTGATTCCCACAACTGGTTTGAAGGCGTTTTGGAAACTGTGTTCCAGCTGCTGCAGAACCTCCACCGACCACTGGATAGTGGTTTGAAACCAAGAAGATCATGGGGTGCTGGTGTATCACGGTCCGCGCTGCTGTAGTATGAATAAACTCACCAAAGAGCCCAGAGCATTTTCATCCTTTATTTCCTCCTCTTTCCTACGCGTTTCAGCGCCACACCCGGCGCCTTCCTCAGGGATGTCCCTGAGGAAGGCGCCGGGTGTGGCGCTGAAACGCGTAGGAAAGAGGAGGAAATAAAGGATGAAAATGCTCTGGGCTCTTTGGTGAGTTTATTCATACTACAGCAGCGCGGACCGTGATACACCAGCACTCCCATCATCTTCTTTTCCTCTTGTTGATTTTAGGCTGAGCTCTGTATGTTTGTGATGCTGCACCTTACCAATCACAGCACAGCTCATTGTTTGAGCTGTGATGCCACATAAACAAAAAATAACTCTGATTGTCTAACACTGAAAGGGTGCAGTGCAGCCAATCGCTGTACAGGGTTTTGAAACCCATGGAGGAGAAAGAGACGAAAGGACCATTCGGAGCTGGAGGACATCAGCTGGTAAGTGACTCATCCTCCTCACATCTGTTCCTGTGACTGTGCCATCTGAAGTTTGCCAACGAACACTTTGGTGATTCTGAAACTGATTGGGAGAAGGCACTGTGGTCAGATGGCACAAAAATTGAGCTCTTTGGAATTAACATAACTTGCTGCTGCCTATGACCCAAAGAACACCATCCCCCACTGTCAAGCATGGCGGTGGAAACATGTTTTGGGGGTGTTTCTCTGCTAAGGTCACAGGACTACTTCACCCCATCAATGGGACAATAGATGGAGCTGTGTACTGTAAAATCCTGAGTGACAACCTCTTTCCCTCTGCCAGGACATTAAAAATGGGTCATTTTTGGGTCTTCCAGCACGACAATGACCCAAAATGTACAGCCAAGGCAACAAAGGTGTGGCTCAAAAAGAAGCACGTTATGGTCATGGAGTGGCCTGATAGAGGTGATCCAAGATGGCCGTCGAGCTGTGAGGATGCACCGGATCACCTTCCTCACAATCCGACTGCATCAGAGGCTGCTTTGGCCCATCAAGCCTTCAATATCATTTAAGCAGTCAGGTCACTCCACCACCTCCATTCAATAGGTTGTGTGGGATCCAAAACCCCTATAAGCGGCCAGCTCCAACCACAACATCCGAGGTTAGCTCCCACATCCACCTCTGAGAGTGATCCCCTGGATGTGCGCCCACTGCCTAATCCATAAAAGGCTAACAACAGCCCATCTGAGCACCTGCCCGAAGCACAGAGGTGAGGAGTAGCTGGGACAATGGGACACTTCCCACTTGAGACCCGGGGAATGCGGGAGGCCCACTTACCCACACTAAGCAGTGGCCTGTGGTAGAGTGCGAGGTTGAGGTACCTGAGACTTCGTCCCTGAGAGCCCGTGTGAAGCCGTGAGGGGAGATCCTTGTTGGAGCACCAGATCTTGCAAGAGGCTTGCATTTCTGGCTGAATTCACAACCTCCAGTAGTGTGCAAAGCCAAGGCATTAATTCTTTAAGAAACACGTCAAAAACAAACACAATATAACCCACGCAGACGTGGATAGGTTTCTCAAAAAATAGGCTACCATGCCCAACGCTCCTAATTCACCATGCCAAACTGCAGCCATGCCTGAGAGGCGTTCAGATGAGGAAGATGGTGAATCTGAGGATGAGGGTCACATAAATACAACCCGGTCTCAAGATCCTTCATAAAGAGGATCTTAGTCAAAGCACTCAAGCCAGTAGTCAAAGAACTCGCATCAATTAAATAAGATATAGTACATATAGGTCAAAGAACTGAGTCTTTGGAGGCTGCGCAAACATCTATAATACATTATGCCAATTCCTGCCTAGAGTGCATCCAAGCACACGAAGCACACATCAACTTGATATACACCGCCCTTGAAGATCATGAGAACAGGGAGAGGCGGAACAATTTACGCCTTATGTGCCCTACAGAAACTGTGGCGTCTGAAGCTCTTTCATCAGCTGTAATGTCTATCTTCAAACTGATACTCTTGGATACCGACCAATCTTTCATAGAATTGGTGAAAGTACATAGAGCCCTACGCCCAAGACCATGGCAAGGTGAACCCCCAAGGCATTTGTCCACCCTCTCTCTAGCCAGTTATTAAAAATGTGCAACGCCATCCTATGAGGAGGAGATATCCCCTACCAAGCTTTAGAGGCTCACATTACTCTGATAGACAAAGAGGGTAAAAACCCAGAATACTGCAGAAATTATAGGCCTCGTTAACGTGGATCTAAAAATATTTGCCAGTATGTAGCGAATCGCATTGCCGAGATCTTACTTAAGATTGTCTCGCCTAACCAAACAGGCTTCACCAAAGACAGAGAGGGAAGAGAACACCTAGAAGATACTGCAATATGCAAAACAGCAAAGCAATCCTAATACTATTGGGCATAGACGCCGAGAAGGCATTTGACAGGATGGATTGGTCCTTTCTTCGTGAAACCCTGACCACATTTCAATTCCCCTCTATAATTGAAACGATATTTCAAATGTACACCCCGCCCTCTGCCAGAGTTAAGAAAAATAACTCACTCACTGACCTCTTTCAAATCAAAAAGGGATGGCGACAGGGATGCCTCCTTTCACCTCTCTTGTTTGTCCTCATAATGGAACCCCTGATCCAAGTCATCCAACAATCTCATGAAATAAGTGGAATCAACATAGGTACACGCTACCACAAAATGGTGGCCTTTGCAGACGCACCGCTAATACTCATGTTCAGGCCCAATAGAGATATTCCAACCCTCCTTAATATACTGACATGATATGGGGACCTATCTAACTTTAAGGTGAATGTGTCAAAATCCGAGGCTCTTAGTTTATTTTAGGTTCAGATCTCAAAAAATTACACCCCTTTCACTGGAATAAAACTGAGTTGTACAATAAAACAACTTAAACTTCCAACCACTACTCACCAAGATATCGGCCCTCTTCTTCTCATGGATCAGAAGGAAAAATCTTGCCAAAATCATAGTGTTACCTAAATTTCATTATTACTTTCAAATGCTCCCAATTCAAATCCCTAGATCTTATCTTTTCAAAGTAAAGTCACTATTTTTCAATATCTCCTCACCTACTTAGCTGTCTCCATAAGGTAGATAGCAAGTTTCCAGACCAGGTTTAGGACAATTTTTCAGATATACGTATAATTTATTTTTTACGAGAATTTGTACTTATGAATTTTCTGATATACTCACTGGTCACACAGCCTTTATATTTCATTCATTCGGTTGTACTCTTTTGATCATGATTAAGGCTTCTGTTTTAGCTGAAACGCGTCGCTCTCAACCGTCCTACGGACTGATCTGACTGCCGCACACTGTGCATTATTTTTATATATTTTTATGGATTTGCAATAAAGTGAAGTTTTATATATTTTTCCTCTACGTGCTGCCGTTTTTTCTCCATCACTGGGTCAATCTCTGACTTCTGGTTTCATAATTGGCAGTTGCCAAGCCGCGACTCATGCTATGAAGGGGATTCTCTAAGAAGGACATCAATGCTGAGCTGATATTTCTTCTTTCTTGTACTAAGCTGCGAATGGGCTTGTAATTGTGCTCCCTTCCTGCACAAATATGTCTAATATTGAAGATAGTGCAGGGTCCTCTCCTTATGCACAAGAGACATATAGGAGGAAGATAAAAATGGAAACAGTTTTTGCAAAAGGCAGTCAGTCAGTCTTGGATTTAGAGGAAACCGATAAAGATTTTAAATCATTATTTAAAGAGCTACAGTCCAAGAAAATCAAAGAGACAAAACTCTGGTTAGATACAGAGTTCCTCAACACATATATTTCCAAACAGAAGATCCCGAGATGGTTAAGGATTAACAAAAGATGCACCTACCCATATCCAGACAGCTTTACTGAAGATTGATGCAAAATACTAACATTTTGTTCACTCAATCTCATGAAATTAATTGTGAAACATGAAGAGATTGCACTTAAAAAGCTACAGGACACAATTAGTTTTTTTTTACGCAAACTGGATAAAACCCAGTAACTTCCGGAATCTTGAGAAAAAATGAAATGCATATATTGACAAATTGGAAAATGAAATAATTGACATCAAGAAAAAGAAGTTTGAGAGGAACTGCCAAGACTACAATTTAAGATGAGTTTATGCATAGAAAAAAAGAATAAATAACAAACCACAACATAATCCTAATAAAACACCAAAACAAAACCTAAATAACACACCAGGTGATGAAGACAGAATACCATTGCGTAAAGTTAATTTTTCCTACCCCAAAACCTCAGTCGAGACGATTTCTCCCCCAGAATCAGAGGATTCATCTGAAATCAGTTTTGAAAGTCCCCCTATAAGCAAAAACGGGAACAGAAACAAAAATTCTTTAAAAAACGTGGAAGGAGGGCAGAATAAAACCATCCTAATCTGAAAAGGAAGTCTCAGAAAGTGGAATTAAATCACACCTGCCCGGTTTTGAACCTATCAGCACAAATACTACAAGATGAACACTTGTCGGATCTTTCAAATGGACTAGGATTTTCTCCCACCAAACGTTTGGACTTGTTTTCCACGTTGTTGGACATTAATAAATTCGCTAGGCATATTACCTTGAAATGCCATTTTTTTGGAGACAATGCAACAGAAACATCCACTATGGATAACAATGTGGGTACAACATTTACTAGGGTAGAAACATCTATTCCCTTGTTTAAAGATCTAAAAAGTACTGTGTCATTAAGAGCTTTGGTAGCTGATTGAGGTCCACTTACACAGGTCAATGGTAATAAAACTTTTAAAACAAGCAATAAATATTATTATCCTGTGAATTCCAGACCACCCATTTTGATCATTTCCAGGATGTGGTAGAACAGGAACTTACAAAATTGGATTTGAATAGGAATAAGTGCCTCAAAAATCTTTCCAAAAAAAGAGAATCTTGCTTTGAAACAAATCAGGGATAATAAAAACATCATCATACGGAAATCAGACAAAGATGGAGCAGTGGTTGTCCTAGATACAGATTTATACGTTACATGCAATGAAATATTGTTAAAAAATACTGACATATATGATGTATTGAAAGGGGATCCAACCACGGTATTTCAAAAAGACTTGTTTGTGCTTTTGAGGAGAGGTGTGGAGAGTGGAATTTTTTCACAGAAAATTTTTGATTTTTTTATACATTCCCATTATTCCTACCCTGCACTCCCTACCAAAAATTCGCAAGCCTGATTTTCCTCCCAAAATAAGGCCAATAATATCGGGCATTGGGTCCCTAAACTAACGTCTAGGTGTATGGGTTGATCACATGCTCCAACCTCTTGTGAAAGAAATCTCCCGTTACATCAAAGACACAAAATCAGTGATTCAAACTTTTGACAAGTTTTTATGGAAGGATGAATACAGCTGGATCACTGCTGATGTGGTGGCTCTGTATCCCTCCATTACTTTTTAGATCAGTATAATAGCGCTTAAATCTTTTTTGGCGAAACACAGCAGTTATGAAATCCATGTTGTTGAATTTATTGTGGATGCGGTAAAATTCCTCCTAAACAGAAATTATTTTGTCTTCAACAAGGTTTTTTGCATTCAGAAACAGGGTGTAAGCATCGGGGGATATTCTCACCCTCCCTTGCAAACATCACTATGGCTTTTTGAGAGGAAACTTTCTATTTTCTGAAACAAATCCTTTCCAAAAAAATCTTATCTGGTTTGGGAGATATATTGATGACCTCCTGCTGGTGTGGACAGGTGACACAAAACAAATTAATGCGTTCATGGATTCTTTGAATGACAACCAATTCAACTTAAAATTTACAGATTGTTATAACAAAAATATAATACATTTTTTAGACGTCACCCTCCGCACCAGCAATGGGTCATCAGATGTTACGATACTCCCATGTAAAAAAGAATCAGACATCAGTTCCATTTTAAAACCTAATTCGTGTTACCCCAGACATGTCACACATAATTTGCCAGTGGGTGAACTAATTAGGATTAAAAAAAACTGCTCAGATCCTACATGGTGTGAGGCATAGCTGGCATGGTCCCATGGCCGGGGTGCATCACATGGGTTATCAGCTTAGGAGCCTATTCACATTAGCCGGTTTTCCTGTGTGTGTGTGTTGTATGACACCCATCCGTCCGGAACACAGTGAGTTAACAGCTGAGAGTGAGTGCTGTAATCCTGTCCGGTACACAGTGTGTTAATAGCGGAAGGAATCATGAGACCAATGAGCGGCTGAGAGAGCAATGTGTGTACTAATTGCATAGTAACTCAGGTGGGTATGTCAGTGTGGGTGTGGCAGCTACGATAAGAGCTAGCCCAGGTGTTGGTATGGGAGAACAGAGAAGGGAGCTCAGTGCAGACCAGACAACTGAAATGGAAGGGTGATTGTTCAGGCGTGTGGCGAAACACGTCCTGGAGGAGACCGGCCCTTCTCCATAAGGGAGGCTCCTGACCCTCGAATGATTGTGTACGAACCGGTGGCCAGGAACGGGGCATTATGGCTCCTAGAGTGGAGAAGCCATGGCTGAACTAGGTGGACGCTGGCCTGGACGTGGGGCGAAACACGTCCAGGAAGGAGCCCTTGGGGAGGCATGGTGTACCCGTGACTCAGGTTGCTAGACCTGGATGCGTGCCCGGTAAGACAGCAGTTCTCGTATGCTAGAGTGAACTGTGTACCATGTGTGAATCATGCCAGATGGGCATAGCCGCCGTTGGGTCCGACTAGACAGTCAGTAAAGGACCCATAGAAGTCTATGATGGCTTATGTAAAAGTGCCATGTAGGATGTCTGGGGGAGAGACCCAGTCAGTGTGGATGCTATATTGGAGGCGATCCGTCCCGTTGGGACGAGAAGAAGGCTTGGCCTGCTGCGTGCGGGAGGCACCCATCCTTCAATAGTGTGTGTGAACCTGTGGCCAGATGCAGGAGTTAGGAGGGCTTCTAGAGTGTGGAAACCGTGGCTGAACCAGGTGGACAATGGTCTGGACGTGGAGCGAAACACGTCCTTGAAAGGAGCCCTTGGGGATGCATGGTGTATCCGTGACTCAGGTTGCGCAATCCTTGTTATGGTCCCAGAGGAGCCGCAGTACATGAATGTATTATGATGGGCTGTGGGCGTGTGTGAGGACATATGTGATCCATGGATGTGTTATGATGGATCACATGACGTGTGTAAGGCCCCAGTCAGGCTGGTCCAGACGTGTGGTGAGACATGGCCTGAGGGAGCCTGTATTAGGGGTTAGTATTAAAGTGTTGTGCTGGGTAAATAAAGCCAGGTGGCTAGTACCGCCATTGTGACCCACAGGGCCCGTTGATAAGTGTGGATAACTATTTATGTAAATGTTATCTGTATCATCAACGCGTATGTAAAATTATCCTGGGTGATGGATCAACAGGGCTTATGTAAAAGTACCCTGGGTGATCAAAGGAAAGGATGTGTATCATGGGTGACTCATGATGGGTGATGATGAAAGGGCCATGCATGGGGCATCCATGAGGTAATAGGCAGGTGACTCCGCCATTGGGACTGATGGTTAGGTCAATAAGGTCCCGGTGATAGATAGTTATGGTAAATGTAGGTGTTCCATGTTATATGTAATGTAATGTACACTGTGTTCCAAATTATTATGCAAATTGGTTTTAAGTGTCATAGGGTTTTATTTATTTTTTTTTTTTCAATGAAACCCATTGATGGTATTGTGTCTCAGGGTTCTTTGGATCATTGAAATCAATCTCAAATATCTGTGATAATTAGTTTGGCAGGTGAGCCCAATAAAAGGAAAACTGGGTGTTCCACAATATTACGCAGTCCACAGTTTTCAAGTAACATGGGAAAGAAAAAGGATGTCTCTGCTGCCAAAAAGCAACAAATAGTGCAATGCCTTGGACAAAGGATGAAAATATTTGATATTGTACGAAAACATAAGCGTGTTCATAGTATTGTGAAGAGATTTGTGGCTGATTCTGAGCACAGATGTGTTCGTGCAGATAAAGGCAGAATGAGGAAGGTTTCTGTCAGGCAAGTTCATCAGATTAAGAGAGCAGCTGCTAAAAAGGCCTTACAAACCAACAAACAGATATTTGAAGCTGCTGGTGCCTCTGGAGTCCCTTGAACCTCAAGGTGTAGGATCCTTCAAAGGCTTGCTGTGGTGCATAAACCTACTATTTGGCCACCCCTAAACAGTGCTCACAAGCAGAAACAGTTGCAGTGGGTCCAGATATACATGAAGACTAATTTTCAAACAGTCTTGTTTACTGATGAGTGCCGAGCAACCTTGGATGGTCCATATGAATAGAATAGTGGATGGTTGGTGGATGCCACCATGTCCCAACAAGGCTGCGACATCAGCAAGGAGGTGGAGGAGTAATGTTTTGGGCCGGAATCATTGGGAAATAGCTGGTAGGCCCCTTTAAGGTTCATAAAGGTGTGAAAATTACCTCTGCAATGTATATAGAGTTTCCAACTGAGAACTTTCTTCCATAGTACAAAAAGCAAAAACGTGCCTTTAGGAGCAAAATCATCCTCATGCATAACAATGCACCATCTCATGCTGCAAAGAATACTTCTGTGCCATTGGCTGCAATGGGCATAAAAGGAGATAAACTCATGGTGTTGCCAACATCTTCCCCTGACCTCAACCCTATAGAGAACCTTAGGAGTATAATCAAGCAAAAGATCTATGAGGATGGGAGGCAGTTCACATCAAAACAGCAGCTCTGGGAGGTTATTCTGACATCATCCAAAGTAATACAAGCAGAAACTCTCCAGAAACTCACAATATCAATGGATGCTAGAATTGTGAAGGTGATATCAATGTGGGGTTCCTATGTTAACATGTAACTTGGCCTGTTAGGATGTTCTGGAGTTAAATAGCTTTTTATTTCAGTGAATGTGACTTTTAATGCTGCAAATTCAACAAATGAGCATTTTCAGTTCTTTCAAACATATCAAATGTTTACAAACTCTACTGTGCATAATAATTTGGAACAGTGCTTTTAGAGTTTTCTTAATTTTGAAAATTACGGTATACTGTTATCATAGGGAGATTTCTTCAATAAAATTTGATGTATACTCTACCGGGTGATGACTTTTATTACACTGACTGTCATTTGCACCAACCATTTAGAAAAATCAGAGAAAAAGAACATTTGCATAATAATTTGGAACACAGTGTATTATGTTGTGATGTGCTGTTCTAGTGTAATGTATGTATTATGTGATGTGCTTATGATCAATGTTTAATGTGCTACCCGGGTTATGAGATGTATGTGAGAAATAAACAGGTAGCCATTTGAAAAATTATAAGCACGTATTGGTGTCATTATGCAGCAAGCGAGTTCCCCGGGTCGCTTCCTCACAATGGTTAGATGAAGAACTAGAGAAAAAGTGTCACCATTTACGTGGTAGAGGTTACTCAGACAGCATCCTAAAAAAAGCGTTGACAAAAGTACACACAATTGAAAAAAGCACATTACTTGTGGATAAAACTATTGATGAGGCTCAGAAGAATGGAAATTTTATTAACTTCACCACACAATATAGCACAGACTATGGGGAGGTGGTGAAGGTTATAAAAAGATATCTGCCGATATTAGATCAGGACCCCAATGTGAAACAGGTAATGGACAACAATACAGTGCGCTTTTCAGCCAGAAAAGCTCCAACATTAGTCTCTATTCTATCACCAAGCTTTTTTTCTAAGGTGAATACTAGTGATAATCAAACTTGGTTAAGTGTGATGGTTTTTTTCAAGTGCGGCCAGAAAATCTGTGTAAGTTGCAATTATGCAACTAAATGCGGTAGTGTTACATCACAAGCTACAAAAGCAACATATCCCATAGAGCGTTTCATAAACTGTAACACAAGAGGGGTCATTTACCTAATAGAGTGTATTAGTTGTAAAGTCCAATATGTGGGTTGTACCATCGGTCCACTCAAGCGGAGAATACGTAGACATCTCTCTGACTCAGTGGGAGACCTGAAGGTTAAAATTTCTTTGGTCTCAAGACACTTCTCTACTGTACATCACGGAAATATGTCTACTTACTGTTTTTGTGGTATAGCAAAAGTAAAACGTCCTTCAAGGGGCAGGGACTATAATAGGAAGGTTCTCAACAGAGGAACGTTCTGGATATTCAAGCTTGGAACGCGGTTTCCTGTAGGTTTGAACATCAGTAGAAATCTGATCTTACAGTACTCTTAAGTTCAGAAATTCTTCCGTAAATTGAATTTCTTCTCCTAAAACTATTGAACCTTTTATAATTATCCTATGTTTCTCACAGTGTTTCTCTTTTTTAACAACTTAATTTTGTCCTTTGTCCTTTCCAGACAATCGATATTGTGGATTCTTACACAGAAATTCTGTGAAATTATTCTGTGCCAAGTTGGTAAGATGGGATAATCATAGTACTATGCGATATACTTTTTACAAGTGACGTGTCCGGCATTAGCCCTGCAATATTGTTTTCACAATTCAACACTTGATATACTTTTGAAAGATATGTATATATAAGACAAGAACAAACATATAAAAAATTAAAAATAAAAAAGCAGCAAAAAATATATAGCACACATATATTGCTTTACAACCAAGGCATTCTCACACCACATTAAACACCAGATTTCTTTTGAATTTTTGATGAGGTTATGGTGGTGTATGGTCAGTACATACTTTTTTCCTCACATACACACTCCACAGCATTAAAGACCAGATTTTGACCTTTTTGATGAGGTTTTGGTGGTATATGCGTCAATGCAGACTTTTTTCCTCACATACACACTCCACAGTATTACACACCTAGATTTTTGTGCCTGATTTTTGACGAGATTTTGTTGATGGATATGTTAGAACAGACTGCTTTTTTTCCTCACATATAAACAGCAATTTTTTATTCTCTTTTTTTATACCCACATTCACAATAAGGACTTTATTCCATGTACATGGGTTTATTCTAGACACTTCGCGGTACACTTTTGCATAGAATGGTTTTCATCTTCCCTTTCTTCTGTGGTATCTTTATGTGGTTACAGGTTTAGGACAATTTTTCAGATATATGTATAATTTATTTTTTAAGAGAATTTGTACTTATGAATTTTCTGTTTTTCGATATTCTCATATGAGATTTGTATTGTTTTTTTTTTTGATCAGATTGTTTTTATTAGTTTTAAAAGTCATGCAAACTGAATAATATACATGAATCAAAAAGGATAAAGCATAATAACAAGGCACGTATAATAAACCCTCTTCCCCTACCCAACTCCCCCCCCTCCCCCACAGGTCTGATAGGTAGAACCAAATATTTACAGTTGCGCAACATTTGAACAAGTAATTAGGTCGTCTCGAGGCGTCTCAAAACTGTATACATGTTAAATTCTGTCACTCAGCTCTTCCGTTGGTAAATCAAACAGTACCAGCCAACCCCCCCAAAGCCTTTCAAACAACCCGGGCCTGCCTCTTTTCATATAGATATACTTTTCTCTAAACAAAATATAGTTTAATCTGGTAATATATTCTTGTCTAGTGGGTGCTTTATCTGATATCCAAGTGGACGCAATCAGTTTCCTAGCAGCAAATAGCATTCTAGCAACCGTAATTTGAAGACATTCATCCCCCCGAACATCATCTACATAACCCAGGACACATACCACAGGGTCCCGAGGAATTTCCTGCCCTGTAGTCATATGGATAAGATTGAGGACTATAATCCAAAATGCCTGCAGGCAGGGGCATGTCCACAGCATGTGTAGGATATCTGCCCCCTCCATTGAGCACTTGGGGCAGCACGAATCTTGTCTCAGTCCCACGTCACACAACCACTTAGGCGTTCTGTACACCCTATACAACACGTAAATCTGCGATAATCTACTGGGTTCACTAAGAGACAGCCTAGGAACCATCTGAAGGATATGCTCCCACTGCTCCCCTGAAATCAACCCCAGTTGCCGCTCCCACTTCTGCTGCGCTCCCATTGGATGTTTTGACAGAACCATGCTGGACAGACCATTGTATATAAATGATATAAGACCTCTAGTTGATGAGACACCAAGGATGTTAACTACGCAGTCCTGCTGAATAACAATAGGGGAATTTCTATTCTGGATAGTATAGGCGTGTCGTAGCTGTAGATATTGGTAAAACATGCAGTGCTGCAAAGGGTACTCCTGCCGCAGTTCTTCAAAGGACTTGAAAGATTCTTTCCCCAATAGTTGCGACAACCACCATATACCAATCCTTCTCCATTGTGCAAACCCTTTCAATGACCTCATTGCCGGCAGATTGCTATTGTCCCAAATAGGAGAGTATTTTGTAAAAGCCGTGATATTTCGAATCTGTTTGATCTTGTCCCATACCCTCAGCATAAGGGCTATAGTCGGGAATCTGGAAGCTAGAGGGCGAAGCTTTCCCGCCTCTAAGCTAGTCAACAACGAACCCTGTCCCAGTAAGTATCTAAGGACAGGTCTCCAGCCTCCCTCCAATCTATCCTCGTTGTTTTCCATCCCCCCCGCCAAGTGCTGACATTGGGATGACAAAAAGTAAAGCCATGGATTAGGAAGCGCCAATCCTCCTTCGTCTTTAGGCTTCTGCAAGTGCTCCAATTTAATCCTGGCGCCACCCTTTAACCATATCAATTCCCTGAATATAGCGTTAATTTTATGGAATCTACCCAGAGGCAGCCAAATAGGGGAGTTGTGGAGGACATACAGGAGTTGCGGCATAATTACCATTTTTAATAGATTCACTCTTCCCACCACTGACAAATGCAACTTGGCCCAGGCTCTAATTTTCTGTTTGATCCTCGCCATCAGCAGGGTCAGGTTCAAATGCTCATAGTCCTCCATATCGGTGGATATTGTCAATCCCAAATATTTAAATTTAGTCACTTCTGGAATTTGTACAGGTATGTCCACCCCTGGATCCAGTGCGAGCACAGCGGACTTATCCCAGTTAATGACCAGCCCCGATACCTTCCCAAAGCCATCAAGAAGAGTCATAGTATTTTTCAAGGAGCCATCAGGGTCAGCCAAAAACAAAAGCAAATCGTCCGCATACAACGCTACTTCCTCAGATGGTCCATATCGAAAGCCCGCAATACCCGGATGTCGTCGTATAGCCGCTGCCAAAAGGTTCAATTGCCACGGCAAACAGGAGCGGGGACAAAGGGCAGCCCTGCCTTGTGCCTCTGTACAGTTGGAAGGGATCAGACATTGAGCCATTAGCTCGTATTCTGGCTTGTGGGCCCGAATACAGAAGCCTGATCCAGCCTATAAAGCCCGGACCAAAGCCCATACATTCAAGTACAGCCCACAAATAATTCCATTTGACACTGTCGAAGGCCTTAGCGGCATCCAGAGACAGGCCACCCTTCGCCCCGCGTTATCCGCCCATACCTGCATATTTAAATACAGACGCCTGATATTGAGGGCCGTCGATTTCTTGGGCATAAAGCCTGTTTGATCAGGATGTACCAGGGATTCGATTACCTTTGATAGGCGATTGGCCAGAACCTTGGCCAGTAATTTAGTATCCACCGTGAGAAGGGAGATAGGCCTATATGACAATGGCAGCGTTGGATCCTTATCTTTCTTCAATATTAATACTATAGTGGCTTCTCGCATGGATGGTGGGAGGACGCTGGAGGACAGACTCTCATTATACATGTCCAGCAATGTCGGAAGCAACAGCTTCTTATATTTCTTATATACTTCCACCGGCATCCCATCAACACCCGGTGCTTTGCCATTAGGCATGGAGCTAAGAGCCTCATCCAACTCCTCCAGGCCTATGGGTCTGTCAAGGCTACGCCCAGTGGAGTTAGTCAATTTAGGAAGGTCAGCAATTCTAGAAATCTAATTATATCCTCCGCTGTGGCCGTAGTGTGTGACAAATACAGGTCTTTATAAAAAATTTTCAGGACATTCAAAATTTCGGGTGTATCCCCTACCAACCTTCCTCAGGGTTTTGGAGCTGAGCTATAAAAGAGGACCCCTTTTTAGCCGAAGCAATAACAGAAAGAGATGCCCCACACTCTCCGCCTCCTGGTACGATTGTACTGATTTAAATAATCTCTTTTGAGCCGCCTCCTGCATAGTAATTTTTGTCATTAACTTTTGGGCTCGTTTCAATCGCTTCCTGGTGGGAAGAGTGAAGTCTAGTGCAGCAGCCTTTTCCGCCTCCCCAAGCTCCCCCATGGCCCGCTCAGTATGCGCCCTATTTCTTGTCTTAGCCTTTGAGATCTCCCGAATGCACATGCCTCTCAGGTAAGCCTTTAATGTATCCCACACCACCAGACCAGAAGAGTGCCCTGGTTGAATTCAAGATATTCTTTTAGTTCTAGAACAAGATGGTCATCTTTATCAATTATTTGCAACCAAAATGGATTTAGCCTCCACTGAGGTCTTACATCTCCCCCGCAGGTTTGCCTCTTATTTCAACAGACATGGGTGAGTGGTCTGAAACCGTACGCGGCAGATATTCAGCATTCAGAATTTTTTCTTGCATGGACCAATCCCCCAGGGCCATATCTATACGTGACAAAGACAAATAGCTAGATGAAAAACATGAGTATTGGTAAGTGTTCGGGTTGCGGCTTCTCCAAACATCCAACAAGGCTACTTCCTTGAGCAATATACCGAATGCTGTATCATTACCTCCCAATTTGAGTGGCTCACGATTTCCCTTATCCCAGTGAGAATCCTGTATGTTATTAAAATCTCCCACCAACAAATATGGAGTGTTTGGAAAGTCCTTTAACAGGTGGAGTATCTATTGCATAGGTCTACTGCTATATGGCGGGGGAATGTATATGGAGACAATCACAAATTTTATATTATGAATACTACAGTGTAGGAAAACAAATCGTCCCTCAGGATCCGTAATTGCTTTATGAAACGTGAATTGAATCCCCGAGTATACCAAAATACTCACTCCTCTAGCATATTCAGAGTATGTAGAATGGTATCCTTCCTGTACCCATCTCTTCTCCAGTAAATTAACAGTGTCGGCAGTGAGGTGAGTCTCCTGCAGACATATTAATGCTGGTTTCTGAGCCATAAGGAAGGCAAAAATTGCCTGTCTCTTTACTGGAGATTTTAAGCCCCTGATGTTCCAGCTGATTACCTTAATAGACCCCATTACTTCGGTATATTGCCGTCAGAGCTCGAGACCGACCCTTCTTATCACATCTGCAACCTATGATCATAGCAACACCAACGCCTCCAGCAGACCTGAATCCCTTCCCCCCCTCCCCCCCAGAACATTCCCCGAAAAACAATTTGAACCAGTAACTGTAAGAACAATATCATTGCCCTTTTTCTCTCAGGTTGTAAAATGAGCGCTTCAATGCCCTTATGCTTCCCTTTCCTTTTAGGATAGCACCCCGCAGCACGGCATAAACATTCAACTCTATCCCACCCATTACTCGCATGAAATTATAACGAATCATTGCGCTTTTTTTTCGTAGTGCACTCAATAGAAAAATACCAAACGGAGGGAAAGTTATCAGCTTTAAACTCAATATCCCAAATATCTTGTGATCTACACAAGAACATGGAAAGTTTCTAAGAAACCGGATATGATGATCGGATCTCCCTCATCCATGTTCCTGCTCCTCTAGTTCTTTCCTCAGGTGCCTTTCATTCCCTTCGATCCAGTTCATCGCATCTGTTGAGTCCAGGAAAAAATGAGTTTTGCCTCCAGCCTCAATCCTCAATTTTGCCGGAAATATCATAGAGTATTTAATTGCAAGTGACCTCACTGAATTTGGCACGTTGCCTCTGGACTATCAAGGAGTAATCTGGGTAAAACGAGACTCTGGAGCCATCTGCAGAAAGATCTGGATGATCCTTAGAAAAGCGGAGAATGTTGTCTCTGTAGTGCAGCATCTTTACTAACACCGTGCGTAGCTGGTTCCCCGGGGGAGGGGGGCGAGCGGGGACTCTATGTGCGCGCTCCACAGCATATAAGTGTGTTAAGTTGTCCGCCCTATCTTGTCCTTGATCCATGCCTCAAAAAACTCGGTGGGGTTTATCCCTTCATATCTTTCGGGGACTCCCACTATGCGCACGTTTTTTTCGGCGTGACCTGTTTTCTAGATCGTCAGTTTTGGCCCACAAAGCAGAGCTGTCTCTTTTAGCATCTGTCTGAAATCTCACTGCAGTGGTCAGGATACTTTCAGCAGCAGTGACTCTTTTGTCCAAGTCCCCCGTGCGGTCTTTAACCCTGTGTAGGTCATGCTTCACTGTTTGTAAAGATTCTTGCATGTGACCGAGCTGGGTCAGTACATTAGATATAGCTGAGCCACTGCATAACAGCCAGTAACACGTCTTTTATAGTGGGGACTGCTGGCATTTGCATCTGTAATTGTTGCATCTGCTTGCAATTCTGATCCACCAGCTCTCCCCAGCTTGCCCCAGCCTCCTGCTGCCTCTTGGTCACAGTCTCTTCCTCCCCCTCCTCTCCAGCCTCCTGAGCACCATGTGTACCTTCACTTCTGTCCTCCTCGTCCGTCTCCTGAGCCGCTTCTCTCTCCACCTCCTCCACTCTGGCATATTGCTGCAGCCGGGCTGCCACTGCCCTGTTTCTGGCCGCGCTCTACTCTGCAGCCTCAGCTGTGGAGCGCGCCTCAGCTCCGGCGCCATCTTGGGCAAGTCTCCCGGCCTCTCCAGTAACTCGGCGGCCGCCGCCTTTTACCATGGCCTCGGTCCTGTAAGCGCGTCTGTGCGTTCCAGGCAGTTCCCGCCACCTTCTCCTCTATACCCGGGCGATTTTCAGCTGTGCTGCGGGGACTAGACGGCTTCTAAATCGGGGTAAGTGCGGGAGCTCAGCGGTCCTGCTGCCTCTCTCACATGCCGCTAGGCCACGCCCGAGATTTGTATTGTAGATGGGAGAAATCACCGCTATTTTCTACCATCCAGATTTGTTTTGCTGACATACTTGTGAATTAATCCTCCTTGATGACAAGAAAGGAGAAGTAGAGAAAACAAGAAGAAAAAGAAAAAATCCTACAGCTGACTTGAGAACTTCTAATTGGTTTCCTACATGGACTGGTCCCACAGCCTTTATATTTCATTAATTCGGTTGTTCTCTTTAGATCATGATTAAGGCTTCCTTTTTAGCTGAAACGCGTCGCTCTTAACCGTCCTACGGACTGATCTGACATCTGCACACGGTGCATTATTTTTATATATTTTTTATGGATTTGCAATAAAGTGAAGTTTTATATATTTTTCCTCTATGCGCTGCCGTTTTTCCCCATCGCTGGGTCAATCTTTGCCTTCTGGTTTCATAATTGGCGGTTGCCAATCCGCGACTCATGCTATGAAGGGGATTCTCGGAGAAGGACATCAATGGTGAGCTCATATTTCTTATTTCTTGTACTAAGCCATGATAAACATAGGGACGTGTGTCTGCGCTCAGCTTTCGCTTCCCCTCCGCAATACGCAGCGGTGGCAGCTTAAGTGTGAAGCCGGCCTTTTCTCAGGTGCTGGCAGAGGCTTAACACTGCAGGTCTGACTGTTAAGCCCAGGAAGTGTCAGATAGCATGCTGGCAGTACAATACCTCTGATACAAGGTGGGGGAGGACTGTTAAAAAATGAACCAGGGAAGAAAGATGCCTTCACAGCCTTGCCCACCCCATGAATCAAGAAGCAAGTAGTGTACGCTTCAGTACGGCTGGCTATTATAGGAAGTTTGTGCCAAACTACTGTACAGTTCTCTGGCTATGCCATTAACTCTTCTGACAAAGAAGAAGCTTCCTGAAATTATTTCCTGAACTTTTCAGTGTGAGGAATACTTTTCTGTACTAAAATCAGGATTGGCTAGTTTACCTGTCCTTCAGGCCCCAGATTTCGAAGGTTTGTGGTGCAGGGCTGTTACTAGCACTTATGGACTAGGTGCGGTTCTCAGCCGGGTGAATCAGCAAGTTGAGGAGCAGCCAAATCTCTACTTAAGCAGAAATCATCTGCCCAGAAGGGTGGCTTTTGCCACAACTGAACTACAATCATATCTCTATAGGTGCAACTTCACCGTGATAACCAGATTATAGCCCACTGATTTGTCTCAACAGAGTAGTTAGAGATAATGGAAAATTGCTTAGCTGGAGCCCGATATTAAAGCAATATATTTGTTGATTGTCATTGTTGATTGTCAGATAGTAGTATATTTTGGGGACTCATCACCCAGTGTGTTTGATGAGTGGTGGCAGCGTGTTGTGTAGCTGGGGTGTGTTAATTGTGTCAGGGTTTTTGTCCTGTACATTTTGTCATTCAAAGCTACAACTTGTCACAAAGAAAACAGGTCCTCAAAGTGTCAACCAAAAAATAAACTTTTAAACTCTAGGAACATCGTAAGCCTTAAACACAAGGCCAGAAGGGGTTAGAGCTAGAAGAGAAGTCCATGAACTGTCTCACAGATGCCTTTCTTTATATAAGAATCTTCAATGGGTTTAGCCAAACTAAGAGGGCAACATATCCACATGTAATATTGTGTTTACATTAAGCTGTTTACTTTATTTGCCCATTTAGTCTTTAAGACATCCCATATAATGAAAGAGCAGATGCTATATAATATTGTTGAAGTTTTTCACAAAGCCAAGAATTTATTTTAATGTGAAGAGGTGGTCTGTTCCATATGCTGTACAATCTGGTACACTATGCAAGCAACTTTTGACTAACATATGCACTAATATGAATCTCTCTCTCGGCTCCAAGATTTCTACCAAGCTGCACAATTCTGGAAAGCTCAACCCCAGGAGATCAGGACTATCCCCAACGTACCCAATTCTAGTCGTGCCCTAAAAACACATCTTTCTAGGTCAGCCTATCACATTCCCTAATGTAAGTCCTGTATATATAAATGTATATCTATTATATAAAAGCCGAAGGCCACTTCCGGAAAAGCCGAAGGCCACTTCCGTGATGGTCTATGGCCAGGGCTGGTGACGTCAGCCAGTGCACTACAGGCACCGGCACAGGAACGTTCCGACCTCGGAAGTTCTGTGTGCCCTACAGCCTATCCCCTCCACCCGCTGCCCTCCAGCCAGTAGCTACATACCGGGGGGGGCAGGGGGGGCCCATTGCTCGCCACCTCGGGGGGCCACACAACCTCTGGGGGTAGCCGTGCTCCCAAACGCCCGCCGCGCGCCTGGGAGAGGAGGGAGGCGGGACTTCCTGTCCTGCAGCTCTGCCCGCCCCTCCTCTCCTCCTACACCAGACGCGCGGCCCGCAGTGAGTCTGCACCCCCACACGGTCCTCTGCCCTCCAGCCTCCGTTCCAGCCTGTGCCCCCTCCAGCCTGTGCCCCCTCCAGCCTGTGTCCTGTGCCCCCTCCAGCCTGTGCCTCTTTCAGCCTGTGCCCCCTCCAGCCTGTGCCCTGTGCCCCCTCCATCCTGTGCCCCCTCCTGCCTGTGCCATGTGCCCCCTCCAGCCTCTGCCCTGTGCCCCCTCCAGCCTGTGCCCCATCAGCATTCTGCCCTCCAGCCTGTGCCCCCACAGCCTTGCCCCCTCTAAGCCTGGCGGCCCAGTGTGCCCCCCCAGCCTTGCCCTCCAGCCTGTGCCTCCCTCCAGCCTGTGCCCTGTGCCCCCTCCAGCCTGTGCCCTGTGCCCCCTCCAGCCTGTGCCCCCCTCCAGCCTGTGCCTCCCTCTGCCTATGCCCTGTGCCCCCTCCAGCCTGTCCTGTGCCCCCTCCAGCCTGTGTCCTGTGCCCCCTCAGCCTGTGCCCTGTGCCCCCTCCAGCCTGTCCCCCCTCCAGCCTGTGACCCCTCCAGCCTGTGCCCTGTTTCCCCCTCCAGCCTGTGCCCCCTCCAGCCTGTGCCATGTGCCCCCTCCAGCCTGTGCCCTGTGCCCCCTCTCCAGCCTGTGCCCCCCTCCAGCCTGTGCCCTGTGCCCCCTCCAGCCTGTGCCCTGTGCCCCCTCCAGCCTGTGCCCTGTGCCCCCCTCCAGTCTGTGCCCTGTCCTGTGCCCACTCCAGCCTGTGCCCTGTCCTGTGCCCACTCCAGCCTGTGCCCCCTCGAGCCTGTGTCCTGTGCCCCCTCCAGCCTGTGCCCCCTCCAGCCTGTGCCCTGTGCCCCCTCCAGCCTGTCCCCCTCCAGCCTGTGCCCCCTCCAGCCTGTGCCCTGTGCCCCCTCCAGCCTCTGCCCCCTCCAGCCTGTGCCCTGTGCCCCCTCCAGCCTGTGCCCCCTCCATCCTGTGCCCTGTGCCCCTCCAGCCTGTGCCCCCTCCAGCCTGCTTCCTGTGCCCCCTCCAGCCTGTTTCCTGTGCCCCCTCCCGCCTGTGTCCTGTGCCCACTCCAGCCTGTGCCCCCTCCAGCCTGTGCCCTGTGCCCCCTCTAGCCTGTGCCCCCTCCAGCCTGTGCTCCCACCAGCCTGTGCCCCCTCCAGCCTGTGCCCCCTCCAGCCTGTGCCTTGTGCCCCCTCCAGCCTGTGCCCCCTCCAGCCTGTGCCCCCTCCAGCCTGTGCCCTGTGCCCCCTCCAGCCTCTGCCCCCTCCAGCCTCTGCCCCCTCCATCCTGTGCCCTGTGCCCCTCCAGCCTGTGCCCTGTGCCCCCTCCAGCCTGTGCCCCCTCAGCCTGTTTCCTGTGCCCCCTCCCGCCTGTGTCCTGTGCCCCCTCCAGCCTGTCTCCTCTGCCCACTCCAGCCTGTGTCCTGTGCCCACTCCAGCCTGTGTCCTGTGCCCACTCCAGCCTGTGCCCCCTCCAGCCTGTGCCCCCTCCAGCCTGTGCCTTGTCGCCCCCTCCAGCCTGTGCCCCCTCCAGCCTGGGCCCCCTCCAGCCTGGCCCTGTGCTCCCTCCAGCCTCTGCCCTGTGCCCCCTCCAGCCTGTGCCCCCCCATCCTGTGCCATGTCCCCCTCCAACCTGTGCCCTGTGCCCCCTCCAGCCTGTGCCCCCTCCAGCCTGTGCCCTGTGCCCCCTCCAGCCTGTCCCCCCTCCAGCCTGGGCCCCCTCCAGCCTGGGCCCTGTGCTCCCTCCAGCCTCTGCCCTGTGCCCCCTCCAGCCTGTGCCCCCTCCATCCTGTGCCATGTCCCCCTCCAACCTGTGCCCTGTGCCCCCTCCAGCCTGTGCCCCCTCCAGCCTGTGCCCTGTGCCCCCTCCAGCCTGTCCCCCCTCCAGCCTGTGCCCTGTGCCCCCTCCAGCCTCTGCCCCCTCTAGCCTCTGTGCCCCCTCCAGCCTTTGCCCTGTGCCCCCTCCAGCCTGTGCCCTGTGCCCCTCCAGCCTGTGCCCCCTCCAGCCTGTGCCCTGTGCCCCCTCCAGCCTGTCCATGTCCCCCTCCAGCCTGTGCCCTGTGCCCCCTCCAGCCTGTGCCCTGTCCTGTGCCCACTCCAGCCTGTGCCCCTCCAGCCTGTGTCCTGTGCCCCCTCCAGCCTGTGCCCCTCCAGCCTGTGCCCTGTGCCCCCTCCAGCCTGTGCCCCCTCCTGCCTATGCCCTGTGCCCCCTCCAGCCTGTGCCTGTGCCCCTCCAGCCTGTGTCCTGTGCCCCCTCCAGCCTGTGCCCTGTGCCCCCTCCAGCCTGTCCCCCCTCCAGCCTGTGACCCTCCAGCCTGTGCCCTGTGCCCCCTCCAGCCTGTGCCCCCTCCAGCCTGTGCCATGTGCCCCCTCCAGCCTGTGCCCTGTGCCCCCTCCAGCCTGTCCCCCCTCCAGCCTGTGCCCTCTCCAGCCTGTGCCCTGTGCCCCCTCCAGCCTGTGCCCCCTCCAGCCTGTGCCATGTGCCCCCTCCAGCCTGTGCCCTGTGCCCCCTCCAGCCTGTGTCCCCTCCTGCCTGTGCCATGTGCCCCCTCCAGCCTGTGCCTGTGCCCCCTCCAGCCTGTGTCCTGTGCCCCCTCCAGCCTGTGCCCTGTGCCCCCTCCAGCCTGTGCCCTCCAGCCTGCCCTGCTCCCCTCCAGCCTGTGCCCTGTGCCCCCTCCAGCCTGTGCCCTTGCCCCTCCAGCCTGTGCCCTGTGCCCCCTCCAGCCTGTGCCCTCCCTGTGCCGCCCTCCAGCCTGTGCGTGCCCTGTGCCCCCTCCAGCCTGTGCCCCCTCCAGCCTGTGCCCTGTCCTGTGCCCCTCCAGCCTGTGCCCCCTCCAGCCTGTGTCCTGTGCCCCCTCCAGCCTGTGCCCCCTCCAGCCTGTGTCCTGTGCCCCCTCCAGCCTGTGCCCCCTCCAGCCTGTGCCCTGTGCCCCCTCCAGCCTGTGCCCCCTCCAGCCTGTGCCCCCTCCAGCCTGTGCCCTGTGCCCCTCCAGCCTTGCCCCCTCCAGCCTGTGCCCTGTCCTCTGCCCCCTCCAGCCTGTGCCCTGTCCTCTGCCCCCTCCAGCCTGTGTCCTGTCCTCTGCCCCCTCCAGCCTGTGTCCTGTCCTCTGCCCCCTCCAGCCTGTGCCTGTCCTCTGCCCCCTCCAGCCTGTCCCTGTCCTCTGCCCCCTCAGCCTCCCCTGTCCTCTGCCCCTTCCAGCCTCCCCTGCCTCTGCCCCCTCCTCACCACTCAATATGCAAGGGACAGTATGTGTATATATGTGTGTATGTAGGCACTTCCGTCACTTTCTCCGCACTTCCCTCAACTTTGTACACACACTCCGCTATACTTACCACCGGCCCTGCGTCCGCTGCCTGGATCCTCAGTCGACATGTCGCCGCCCCCGAACTACTAGATCCAATATAGCGTCCAAGATGTCTCGCCAAACTACCCGGCCGACATATTGGATCCAGTCGTCCGGGGGCGGCGACATGTTGACTCAGGATCCAGGCGGCGGGGAAGACGCAGGGTCGGTGGTAAGATAGCGGAGGGTCGGTGGTAAGTATAGCGGAGTGTCTGTGTATGTGTGTGCTTACCACTCTGCCCACGGCGCTGCGCTTACCACTCTGCCCACGGCGCTGCGCTGACCACTCTGCCCACAGCGCTGCGCTGACCACTCTGCCCACGGCGCTGCGCTGACCACTCTGCCCACGGCACTGCGCTGACCACTCTGCCCACGCCCCTGTGCTGACCACTCTGCCCACGGTGCTGCGCTGACCACTCTGCCCAACCCGCTGCGCTGACCACTCTGCCCACGGCGCTGCGCTGACCACTCTGCCCAACCCGCTGCGCTGACCACTCTGCCACGGCGCTGCGCTGACCACTCTGCCCACGGCGCTGCGCTGACCAATCTCACCGCACTCACTGCTAACCACTGAGCCACCGCACTCACTGCTAACCACTGAGCCACCGCACTCACTGCTAACCACTGAGCCACCGCACGCAGTACTAACCACTGAGCCACCGTATACTCTGCTACCCACTGAGCCAACTGTATACACACAATTAATTTCACCGCAGTCCCCTAACTATTAGTAAATCAACTATATATGGATTCTAGACTACCCGATTCTTTAGAATCGGGCCGCCATCTAGTATAATATATATATATATACACACATATACCAAAAAACGGACAGCACTCTCCAATGGCATATACCTCACAGTTTTATTGGTCCGTACTGACCAAACGTTTTTGTTCACATGGAACCTTCCTCCACACTGCTGGAGGAGGAAGGCTCTATGTGGAGCGAAATGTTTGGTCGGTATGGGCCAATAAAACTGCGAGGTATATGCCATTGGAGAGTGCTGTCTGTTTTTTGGTAAATATAAAAGCAACTGAACACTGCTGGGACACTGCACCTGGACTAATGTGATTGCCCCTAGTGCTGCTCTTGACTTTTTCTTTTATATATATCTATATACCATTCCTGATTTCTCTGAACAGTATTCTCAGTCAAACTCCGCCAAACCCAAAAGCATTACAAAGGGGCGTCTGTCATTTTGTGAGGCATGTAACCAGTGCGGAGCAGCCCGCCTGATCTAATAGAAGGGCGTGACCATAGGCTGCTCTGACACTATGCCTTGCATGTACCGTGAATGGCAGAGCCTTTGGTAACCTCGTGTCTTTAAATGCCACCAGTCACCTCCCTGACAGTATGGCAGGACGCTGGTGTCACAACCGCCCCCACTGTGGTTGTAGGTGATTGAGTACCGGCATACAGACACCTGTGTTGCCTCTCAGAGGAGCTGGCAGCCGCTGCTAAGTGCAATGGTATTTACCTGGCAAATTTTGGTGAGTTTTTTTCTATGTTTTTAAGTCCATTCGGTGAATGATGAACCTCTGAATTATAAAGCACTGCGGAATATATTGGTGCTTTATAAAGATTATTATTAAAATCTTCCTAAAAAAAAAGGGCTTTTAACTACCGGTACTTTGGAAATCAAGAGTTCCTTATTTGTATTTTTTCATTCTATACATATTGGAAACCAGACTGTCTTCTAAAATAGGAAAAAGCCTTCTACATCTGGATTCTATTGTGTCAAATTTGAAATCCTGAATCTTTTTATTCTTCTTAGGCTCTTCCAACATTGTGGATCTGCTTTCAACAAGTTTTCTACATCTGCAGGTTGAAAGATCGGCTTAACACATCTATCATCATTGGATAAAGACAAATTAGTTTGATTCCAATTCATTACTCTCTGCTAAAACTTCCTCATGGCGGGTTTACACGTTGCGATATCTCTAGTACAATTTCAATGAAAAGTCACGTGGTTCAATCGTTGGACCCGAGATCGTTCCTGCGTTGTATGGTGTGAACGTCCAATACGATGCAGGAACGATGTCAATGCGATATCGGGGATTGAATGAGCGTGCTATTCAATGCCCCGATATTGAAGGGAGATTGGTGTCGGATCGTGCTATGTAAACGCACAACTACGATGCGATTTGAAACGTCACCCATTCACTCCCATGTTAAGTGTGCGATCCTGGGTTGGGGGGCGTAGACATCGCACGGACGTTGTATTCCGATATCGCAGCGTGTAAACATCCAATGCGATACGTGAGAAACGTGCACTAAATGCGCGCTCCCGCGCCATTGAGTTGCGATATCGGAACGAGATTGAAGCGTGTAAACCCACTATCAGCGTTCCACTTTTAAGAAGTGTAAAGTATCAGACCTGGTGCCAGGCCAAGCAGATTTTCAGATATAGATTTTAAAGTATTAGACATTTTCCTTAATCATACAGTGGGTATGGAAAGTATTCAGACCCTATTAATTTTTTTAATTTTTCATTGAAGCCATTTGGTGCATTCAAGAAAAGTTTATTTTATTTCTCACTAATGTACACTCTGCACCCCATCTTAACTGAAAGAAAAACTGAAATTGTAGAAATTTTTGCAAATTTATTAAAAAAGAAAAACTGAAATATCACATGGTCATAAGTATTCAGACACTTTACTCAGACACTCATATTTAAGTCACATGCTGTCCATTTCATTTTGATCCTCCTTGAGATGGTTCTACTCCTTCAGTGGAGTCCAGCTGTGTTTAATTAAACTGATAGGACTTGATTTGTAACAGCACACACCTGTCTATATAAGACCTCACAGCTTACAGTGCATATAAGACCAAATGAGAATCATGAGGTCAAAGAAACTACCCAAGGAGGTCAGACAGAATTGTGGCAAGGCACAGATCTGGCCAAGGTTACAAAAGAATTCCTGCAGTACTCAAGGTTCCTTAGAGCTCAGTGGCTGCCATAATTCTTAAATGGAAGAAGTTTGAGATGACCAGAAGTCTTCCTAGAACTGGCCGTCCAGCCAAACTAAGCAATCGTGGGAAAAGAGCCTTCGTGAGAGAGGTGAAGAAGAACCCAAAGATCACTGTGGCTGAGCTCCATATATGCAGTAGGAAGATGGGAGAAAGTTCTATAATGCCTACTATCACTGCAACCCTCCACCAGTCGAGCCTCTATGGCAGAGTGGCCCGACAGAAGCTTCTCCTCAGTGCAAGGCATATGAAAGTCTGCACAAAGTTTGCAAAAAAACACATTAAGGACTCCCAGACTATGAGAAATAAGATTCACTGGTCTGATGAGATGAAGATAGAACATTTTGGTGATAATGCTAAGCGGTATGCAGGGGCGTAACTACAACAGGTGCAGGGGTTGCGATCGCACCCGGGCCCCGGAGCCTAGGGGGCCCCAAAAGTCCCTTCAGCCTATAGAAAAAGACTATTGCTGTTAAAGATTTGCAATAATTGGGGGCGCTTTCGCATCGGGCCCTTGAGCTTCAAGTTACGCCACTGGCGGTATGTGTGGAGAAAAACAGGCACTGCTCATCACCTGGCTCAACAATCTCAACAGTGAAACATAGTGGTGGCAGCATCATGCTATGGGGGTGTTTTTCAGCTGTAGGGACAGGATAACTGGTTGCATATGCAGTACAAACGTATCCATAATGATGGAATACCCCAAAAAAACTATTAAAAGAAGCGAGAGAAAAAAACTTTTACCCGCGATTTAAAGTGAAAAAAATTAAAAGAACAAAATTTATACGTCCCTAATGTTAAATGTTTATATTTTAATTTTAAACATAGCCCAATGTTTAATGCAATAAAAACATCAATTTTGAAACATTGGCATATCATAGAGGCTGATCGTGAGTCACAAGGGATAATTTTGGAACCCCAACTTATCACCTATAGACGAAGCAGAAATCTGGGCGATATTTTGGTGAGTAAATGTATAATACCTATTTCCACAAAAAGACATGGCTAAATAGCTCTTGTTTGACAGGTAATTTTAAATGTAAAAACTGCTCATTTTGTAGCTATCATTATACTGGTAAAACAGTTTTATTGGCAATAAATTTCATACTTTTTGATTCTGTATTACCTGCTAAACAAAAGGGGTAGTGTATGGAGTATGTTGCCCCGCAAGCATTTTTACATTGGAAAAACCATACGACCTCTCTTTGTCAGACTAAGGCTGCCTTCAGACTTGCAGATGCATCTGCAACGTTTTGCAGATGCATCTGCAAGCATCTGCATGCAGACCGCGGCCCCTATGTTTATAATGGAGCGCACGGCGGTCTGCAGATGCTTGCAGACCGCCGTGCGCTCTCATTGCCCGCCGTGCGCTCTCATTGCCCGCACAAATCACACACTCTCGCCCGCACCAGAAACGCAACATCTCGCGTCCCTGGTGCGGACGAGAGTGTGTGATCTGTACGCAGGCATCCGCCTGCGCACAGATCACTAATGGCGGGCAATGAGAGCGCTCGGCGGTCTGCAAGCATCTGCAGACCGCCGTGCGCTCCATTATAAACATAGGGGCCGCGGTCTGCATGCAGATGCTTGCAGATGCATCTGCAAAACGCTGCAGATGCATCTGCAAGTCTGAAGGCAGCCTTAGAGAACATTACAACTCGATACTATCAGGAAAGGGGTCCCTCAGACTGATTAAACATGTCAGAGATGTACACAGAGGTAATCCCGATGCTTTGCGGTTTGTAGATCTGGAACAGGTTCTTCCCTCAGTACATGGCGGTGATTTTCACAGGGCATTACTGCAAAAAGAAGCCCGGTGGATCATTGAATTTGACGCTCAAGGCTCTGCCGGATTAAACTATAAGCTAGATTTAGCAGAGTTTTTATGAAAGGGTTTTTCGTTTTCTTAGTTTTTTTTGACTATGTGATCCAGTTTATAAGAGCTACACTTTATTACATTTCTGTGGGCATAAGCTTTTTTTAGTTTCTATCAGTTTTTTTTTTTTCGTTTTCTACTATTATTAATGTAATTGTAATCAGCTTTCTCTCTCTTTTTCAGCCCTGTTACTGTACTGTATGAATTGTAATTTATCTCTCATTCTTTGTTGTTATTATTGTTGAGCTTGGAAATTATAGGCCAGTAAGCTTAACCTCTACTGTGGGTAAAATCCTAGAGGGTTTTCTAAGAGATGCTATACTGGAGTATCTGAAGAAAAATAACTTCATGACCAAATATAAACATGGTTTTATGAGGGACCATTCCTGTCAAACTAATCTGATAAGCTTCTATGAAGCGGTAAATTATGGTCTGGACCAAAGAAATGCAGTGGACGTGGTGTATATGGACTTTTCAAAAGCTTTTGATACGGTGCCACACAAAAGGTTGATACATAAAATGAGAGCAATGGTGATAGGGGAAAATATGTGTAACTGGATTAATGATAGGAAACAAAGGGTGGTCATTAATGGATCACACTCAGAATAGGTCATAGTTAACAGTGGGGTACCACCGGGGTCAGTATTGGGCCAGCTTCTTTTCAACATATTTATTAATGACCTTGTAGGGGCATACAGAGTAGAATTTCAATATTTGCAGATGACACTAAACTCTGCAGGAAAATCAATACAGAGGAGGACAATTTTATATTACAAGAGGATTTATGTAAACTAGAAGCTTGGGCTGATAAATGGTAAATGAGCTTTAATGTGGATAAATGTAAGGTCATGCACTTGGGCAGAGGAAATAAAAGGTATAATTATGTGCTTAATTGTAAAACACTGGGCAAAACTGCCACTGAAGAAGACCTGGGTGTATGGGTAGATGACAAACTCACATTTAGTGGCCAGTGTCAGGCAGCTGCCACAAAAGCAAATAAAATAATGGGATGCATTAAAAGAGGCATACAGTGTTGGCCAAAAGTATTGACACCCCTGCAATTCTGTCAGATAATACTCAGTTTCTTCCTGAAAATGTTGCAATCACAAATTCTTTGGTATTATCTTCATTTAATCTGTCTTCAATGAAAAAACACAAAAGAGAATGAAGCAAAAAGCAAAACATTGATAATTTCACACAAAACTCCAAAAATGGGCCAGACAAAAGTATTGGCACCCTCAGCCTAATACTTGGTTGCACAACCTATTAGCCAAAATAACTGCGATCAACCGCTTCCGATAACCATCAATGAGTTTCTTACAATGCTCTGCTGGAATTTTAGACCACTCTTCTTTGGCAAACTGCTCCAGGTACCTGATATTTGAAGGGTGCCTTCTCCAAACTGCCATTTTTAGATCTCTCCACATGTGTTCTATGGGACTCAGGTCTGAACTCATTGCTGGCCACATAGAAGTCTCCAGTGCTTTCTCTCAAACCATTTTCTAGTGCTTTTTGAAGTGTGTTTTGGGTCATTGTCCTGCTGGAAGACCCATGACCTCTGAGGGAGACCCAGCTTTCTCATACTGGGCCCTACATTATGCTGCAAAATTTGTTTGTAGTCTTCAGACTTCATAATGCCATGCACATGGTCAAGCAGTCCAGTGCCAGAGGCAGCAAAGCAACCCCAAAACATCAGGGAACCTCCGCCATGTTTGACTGTAGGGACTGTGTTCTTTTCTTTGAATGCCTCTTTTTTTCTCCTGTAAACTTTATGTTTATGCCTTTGCCCAAAAAGAGAGAACATTCTTCCAAAACGTTTTAGGCTTTCTCAGGTAAGTTTTGGCAAACTCCAGTCTGGCTTTTTTATGTCTCGGGGTAAGAAGTGGGGTCTTCCTGGGTCTCCTACCATACAGTCCCTTTTCATTCAGACACCGACAGATAGCACGGGTTGACACTGTTGTACCCTCGGATTGCAGGGCAGCTTGAACTTGTTTGGATGTTAGTCAAGGTTCTTTATCCACCATCCGCACAATCTTGTGTTGAAATCTCTTGTAAATTTTTCTTTTCCGTCCACATCTAGGGAAATTAGCACAGTGCCATGGGCTTTAAACTTCTTGATGACACTGCGCACGGTAGCTACAGGAACATTCAGGTCTTTGGAGATGGACTTGTAGCCTTGAGATTGATCATGCTTCCTCACAATTTGGTTTCTCAAGTCCTCAGACAGTTCTTTGGTCTTCTTTCTTTTCTCCATGCTCAATGTGGTACACACAAGGGCACAGAACAGAGGTTGAGTCAACTTTAATCCATGTCAACTGGCTGTAATGTGTGATTTAGTTATTACCAACACCTGTTAGGTGCCACAGGTAAGTTACAGGTGCTGTTAATTACACAAATTAGAGAAGCATCACATGATTTTTCTAACAGTGCCAATACTTTTGTCCACCCCCTTTTTTATGTTTGGTGTGGAATTATATCCAATTTGGCTTTAGGACAATTCTTTTTGTGTTTTTTTCATTGAAGACAAATTAAATGTAGATAATAATACCAAAGAATTTGTGATTGCAATCATTTTCAGGAATAAACTATAGACAGAATTGCAGGGATGTCAATACTTTTGGCCAACACTGTAGATGCTCATGAGGAGAACATAATTTTACCTCTATACAAGTCACTAGTGCAACCACACTTTATAATTATGTGTACAATTCTGGTCTCTGGTGTGTAAGAAAGACATAGCTGAACTAGAGTGGGTGCAGAGAAGAGCGACCAAGAGGACTGAGGGGTCTGCAATACCAAGACAGGTTATTAAACTTGGGGTTATTTAGTTTGGAAAAACGAAGGCTTAGGGGTGATCTTATAATAATGTATAAATATATGAGGGGACAGTACAGAGAACTTTTTAATGATATTTTTACTCTTAGGCCTGAGACGGGACAAGGGGCATCCTCTACGTCTGGAGGAAAGAAGGTTTAATCATAATCACAGACGTGGATTCTTTACTGTAAGAGCAGTGAGACTATGGAACTCTCTGCCACATGATGTTGTAATGAGTGAGTCACTACTAAAATTTAAGAAGGGCATAGATACCTTTCTTGAAAACTATAATATTACTAGTTATACATACTAGATTCTTGATAGGGCGTTGATCCAGGGAACTAGTCTGATTACCGTATGTGGAGTCAGGAAGGAATTTTTTTCCTCAATGTGGAGCTTAGTGTTGCCTCTGGATCAACATGTTAGGCTATGGGTTGAACTAGATAGACTTAAAGTCTTCCTTCAACCTTAAAAACTAACTATTAAGCTGTGACACCTGTGTTTTTAATTCAACACAATTAAGAAAAATGGGCCGTGATGTAGGCACACCTACCTGTTAAATAACAGGATCTGATGTCACATACCATACAGGACCGTGGAAGTGCACACTGCACGAAACGGCAAGCTGTAGTCCGGCACTCTTGCACACCCTCCCTGCACTGATGTAACCCCGACTTCCAATAAAACCTGCACAAGAACCGGTAAGTGCTGTTTCTCTTTTTTGCTTATGAATTGTCATTGGACTTTTGGACTTTGAAACGCACCACAGTGGTCAGCTGCCTCATAAGGAGTTTATACTGAATGACCAGGAATAATAATAATAATATAATATAATAAATCTTTATTTATATAGCGCCAACATATTCCGTAGTGCTTTACAATACAGTGGTTAGAGTACCGAAAATATAATACAGTAAGTAATTACAGTAGAGAACAAATACAGTACAATAATTGGATACAAAACAATAGGCATAGAATCAATGTAAAAAAGCAAATACAATAAATAAAGCAAGAAATGAAGGTGACCCTGCTCAAAAGAGCTTACAATCTACTACGGGATAGGGGTTGCACAAGGTACAGGGCTTATTGCACTCATGGTCCAGGCATCTTGAGGAAATGGGGGATAGAAATAAGCTTACATGAATGGTCATCAGACAGTCTGTGTAGACCTTTTTGGTTTAATGGCGCTTGTACAAGAGTAATGTCAAGAGAGATAGCCCATTCACTATCTACAGCACAAAGGACTACTATTAGGGAGTATGATAGGCCGCCTTACAAAGATGTGTTTTTAGGGATCGTCTGAAGCCATGCAAGTTGTGGATAGTCCTGATTTCTTGGGGTAGAGCATTCCAGAGGATTGGTGCAGCTCGGGAGAAGTCATGGAGCCGGGAGTGGGAGGATCGGATTAGTGCAAATGTTAGTCGAAGGTCATTTGAAGAACGTACAGAACGAGTGGGGTGATAGACAGAGATGAAAAAGGAGATGTAGGGGGGTACTGCAATGTGAAGAGCTTTGTGGGTGAGAACAAGCAATTTGAATTTGATCCTGTGTTATGGCAGCCAGTGCAATGATTGGCACAGAGCAGAGGCATCTGAGCAACGATTGACCAGAAAGTGATCCTGGCTGCTGCATTAAGGATGGACTGGAGAGGAGAAAGTCTAGTGAGGGGGCGGCCACGTAACAGGGAATTGCAGTAGTCAAGGCGGGAATGATTATGACCACAGTGAGGGTTTTTGTTGTTTCCATGGTGAGAAAGGGGCGGACTCTAGAGATATTCTTCAGGTGTAAGCAACAGGAGCGGAAAGAGATTGTGTGTGGGAGGAGAAGGAGAGATCTGTGTCAAACATAGCACCCAGACAGCGAGCCTGCTGCCTAGGCTTATCGTGGTGCCGCTAACAGAGAGAGATGTCAGATTTAGGGAGGTTAGTGGAGGGTGGGAGCAGAAGGAGTTCAGTTTTGGACAGGTTTAGTTTCAAATAGAGAGCGGAGATGATGTTGGAAACTGCAGGTAGACAGTCATTGGTGTTCTTTAATACCGCAGGGGTAAGGTCAGGGGCCGAAGTGTATAATTGTGTGTCATCAGCATAAAGATGGTACTGGAAGCCAAATCTGCTGATGGTGTGTCCAATCGGGGCTGTGTAGAGAGAGAAGAGGACCGAGAACGGAGCCCTGAGGGACCCCAGTAGTGAGAGGAAGAGGGGAGGAAGTGGAACCAGTCAATGATACACTGAAAGAGCGGCCAGAAAGATAGGAGGAGAGCCAGGAGAGAGCAGTGTCCTTTATGCCAATGCAGTGCAGCATAGAGAGTAGGAGATGATGGTCAACAGTGTCAAAAGCTGCAGAGAAATCAAGGAGAATAAGCAGAGAGTGGTCACCATTATGTTTTGGCATCAGGAGGTCATTGGTCACTTTGATGAGGGAAGTTTCTATAGCGTGAAGGGGGCGGAAACCAGACTGTAATGGATCTAGAAGAGAGTGAGCGGAGAGGTAACGGGTGAGGCGGGAGTAGACCAGGTGCTCCAGGAGTTTAGAGATGAAGGGGAGATTGAAGACTGGTCTGTAGTAATTTGTGCAGGATGGGTCGAGAGAGGTTTTCTGTAATAAGAAGTAATGATCGAGTGTTTGAAAGAGGAGGGGAAGATGCCAGAAGAGAGGATGGGATTGAAGATTTTGGTTAGATGAGTGGTGACAACTGGAGAGAGGGACTGGAGTAGGTGTGAGGGAATGGGGTCAGTAGTGCATGTGGTGGGATGAGAGGAGCATGGAGACTTCTTCTTCTGTGACTGGGTCAAATGTGGAGAGTGATATAGCAGGAATATGGAAGGCTACACGTATTACAGTGGGTGCTCCAGAAAAAAGAGTCAAACGTCTAGAAGTATACTCTGGGCACACCAAACAAGAGGAATATGAACTACACATATGGTTTAATTAAAAAAGTGTTATTTTATTTTTGCCACACAGTACATATAACAACGTTTCGGCCTACAGGCCTTCCTCAGGGTACTAGTACAAATTAAGACAATACAAAAACAGAAATTAATACATAACAAAAATACAAATATAATCTAACTTGTGATTGTGTTAATGGTGTCCCTGTGTCATATCTCCGTATTGTGACAAAAAACGAGAAAACACTAGGTGTCCGTACCGGATGCTCATGGGCCTGGACTTAGTGAACGTGAGGTAACCAGAATGAAAATATCAAGGTGCTCGGTGAAAGGCATCACAAACACATACCATAAGGATCTATCAGGTAAAAGACTACATGATGAACAAGCCAAGGAGAAAAGGGGGGGGGAGAAAAAAGAAAACAGGAAGGAAGAAGAAAGTAAAAAAGTAGTTTTTACCAGTGTTAGTACTGGTGTCAGGGTAAATTTTAATTGATGAGTCAAAGGTTTTGACACCAGGACCTCCCTTATGGACAAAATATAATAGTCAATAACCTCAAAAGGAAGAAGGAAATTGATGTAAGCTAAATAAGAGTAACAAAAAGGGCTTCAAAGGACAGAGATACAGAGATGGTGATCCATATATATCAGACTGCATAGTCATACCATAGGGATTGGCCAAGATTGAAAAGAGGAAGGGCAGGAGGAAAACAACAAAAGGAGGGAGGGAAGAAAAGATAAATCAGTATCTAGTCACTATCAAATGGATTTTTTTGAAAAAAAGGGGGTTTCAAGAAGATATTCAAAATAAATGTCTGACAAATGTAACATATCTGTTATCATAAAAAAATGGGAAAAGGTAAGCTAGTAGTGATCTATAAGAAGACAGTGAAATGATACCTCTTAGGGAGTAGATAAACAGGTATCAGGTGAAAGAAACTGATAAATCAGACCAGAGCTATTCAAAACCAGTGTAAAACACCAGTTTCTGGTAGTCTCTGTTGGAAATTTTAAATAAAACATGTTAACATAATGAAAGTGACAAGAAAAAGACCCTTATAGTAAGGATTGGAATTTACCTTAGGAGCAATAAAATGTGGTGCGGCACATCTAAAAGGAAATTCACTCTATCAAGACAATAGAAAGTTATGAGAGGAGAGAAAGAAATTGGGCAGCCGACTTGTAATAGGAAAATACCGACCTTGTGGGAATAGAAGCAAGGCTCAAAATTAAGCAAGAGGAGACCTAAGGATGAAAAGTAAAGGATTTGTGAGCAACAAAGGATAATGGGCTAGATCGGAGCCCAGGGAGCAAGGTTACCTGGTAAATGTCTCTGCAGAGTCTGGAAGGATGCGAGCGGTGCCGCTATTTACAGGGAAGTGGGGAGGGACGTAGTTACGTCATATCCGGTCTTTGGAACGCAAGGAAGTACCGTGAACCGCAAGCCGCGCGTGCGCAGTGTGTCATGTGTGTCTGCGCATGCGTGATCGGGAATAATGAGAGTAATCCATCAAACAGTGCTAGAAGTGAATTTTCTACACGGCAGAAGTGCGATTCTCAGTTCTAGGTGCAGCGTGAGCCATCCATAGTGGGTTAATTCAATAATGCATCTAAGAAATACAAAATGGCAAATTAGTAAACAGGCAAAACAGCAGTAGAAAGGGCATAGTTATATGACACATCAATAGAAACTTGGAATGGAATGAATACATTATATTAGCTGATGCAGTAAAAGGAACTTCCTTATCATAAACAATTCAACAGCCATATTGACCATAATATCTCAAGATCAGAAGTCACATAAAATCATGGAACATCACTATTAAACATATCATTAAAGATATAGAATTACCAAAATTATTAAAAAAAGGGTAATTATCATCAAATGAGGGGAAACATATAGAGCGTAATATCATAAAATAGGTCATGCTGAATTTTCAGAACTATTATATATGTGACGTAAGGATCATGAATTTGTTAAAAAAATACGAACAAAACAATGTTATCTAAAGGTTTCGTACTCACGATTTAGCCCAAGGGGTTCTAGAGTTTGGAGAGTGTGGATCCAGTAGGCTTCCCGCATTTTCAGCCTCCGAATCCGATCACCCCCTCTTCTCTGGGGAGGAATACTCTCAATGACCTGAAAGCGTAACTGCGATACGTGGTTATGTTGTATGAAATGATATGGGAAACTAGAACCCCTTGGGCTAAACCGCTCGCACGGTCGCCGCACATCCTTCCAGACTCTGCAGAGACACTTACCAGGTAACCTTGCTCCCTGGGCTCCGATCTAGCCCATTATACTTTGTTGCTCACAAATCCTTTACTTTTCATCCTTAGGTCTCCTCTTGCTTAATTTTGAGCCTTGCTTCTATTCCCACAAGGTCGGTATTTTCCTATTACAAGTCGGCTGCCCAATTTCTTTCTCTCCTCTCATAACTTTCTATTGTCTTGATAGAGTGAATTTCCTTTTAGATGTGCCGCACCACATTTTATTGCTCCTAAGGTAAATTCCAATCTTTGCTATAAAGGTCTTTTTCTTGTCACTTTCATTATGATAACATGTTTTATTTAAAATTTCCAACAGAGACTACCAGAAACTGGTGTTTTACACCGGTTTTGAATAGCGCTGGTCTGATTTATCAGTTTCTTTCACCTGATGCCTGTTTATCTACTCCCTAAAAGGTATCATTTCACTGTCTTCTTATAGATCACTACTAGCTTACCTTTTCCCATTTTTTTATGATAACAGATATGTTACATTTGTCAGACATTTATTTTGAATATCTTCTTGAAACCCCCTTTTTTTCAAAAAAATCCATTTGATAGTGACTAGATACCTGATTTATCTTTTCTTCCCTCCCTCCTTTTGTTGTTTTCCTCCTGTCCCTTCCTCTTTTCAATCTTGGCCTATCCCTATGGTATGACTATGCAGTCTGATATATATGGATCACCATCTCTGTATCTCTTATGATAACAGATGTTACATTTGTCAGACATTTATTTTGAATATCTTCTTGAAACCCTCTCTTTTTAAAAAAAAATCCATTTGATAGTGACTAGATCTGTATATACTCGTGTATAAGACGACCCGTGTATAAGCCGACCCCCCTACTTTTGCCCCCAAAACCTGGGAAAATCTATTGACTCGTGTATAAGCCGAGGGTGGACCCCAGCACAGGTATACAGCCCCCAGCAGTGTGGTATACAGCAGCCCCAGAAGTATATACAGCAGCCCCAGTGGTAGTATACAGCAGCAGCCCCAGTGGTATATACAGCCCCAGTGGTAGTATACAGGCAGCCCAGTAGTATATACAGCCCCAGTGGTAGTATACAGGCAGCCCAGTGTAGTATACAGGCAGCCCCAGTAGTATATACAGCCCCAGTGGTAGTATACAGCCCCAGTGTATATACGCCGTGGTAGTATACAGCACCGCAGTAGTATATACAGCCCCAGTGGTAGTATACAGCAGCCCCAGTAGTATATACAGCCCCAGTGGTAGTATACAGGCAGCCCCAGTAGTATATACAGCCCCAGTGGTAGTATACATGCAGCCCCAGTAGTATATACAGCCCCAGTGGTAGTATACAGCAGCCCCAGTAGTATATACAGCCCCAGTGGTAGTATACAGGCAGCCCCAGTAGTATATACAGCCCCAGTGGTAGTATACAGGCAGCCCCAGTAGTATATACAGGCAGTCAGTGCCGGGACAAGGCATTTTGGTGCCCTAGGCAGGTAAGGCAAACGGCGCCCCCCCCCCCCCCCCCGAAATATGTCTGGGAATAAAAATGTCAGCATACATTGAAAGTAAATTTAATTTAACGGGGACCTATAAAAGGTTCGTCCAACCACACTACAGAGACATACTGATAGGTTGTTTACATTGTGAGCCCCAATGGGGACAGTGTTCATGATGTATGTAAAGTGTTGTGGAGTTCATAGTGTAATATAAATGCAAAAAGTATTATTCTTAATATTATGTCACAATACCGGGATCTGAGGATCTTCTATTTCGAGGTCAGGGGCTCTCTGATGCCATGTTGCTGCTTGTCTCGCTGTTGTCCTCTTTTGAAACTGCAGTGTGGTGGACAAGAGAGCATTAACTGGTTAATAACAAGAAGTATGGAGTGTGTACTGAGCCATAAACCCTCCCCTTACCATGAAGTATGGAGTGTACTAACTGAGCCATAAACCTCCTCATACCATGTCCAGCAGACATTGTAGGATTACTACCCGTATATACTCGTGTATAAGCCGACCTGTGTATAAGCCGACCCCCCTACTTTTGCCCCCAAAACCTGGGAAAACCTATTGAATCGTGTATAAGCCGAGGGTGGACCCCAACACAGGTATACAGCCCCAGCAGTGTGGTATACAGCAGCCTCCCCAGTGGTATATACAGACCCCAGGGCTAATACAGCAGCCCCAGGGGTAATACAGCAGCCCCAGGGGTTATACAGCAGCCCCAGGGGTAATACAGCAGCCCCAGGGGTTATACAGCAGCCCCAGGGTTATACAGCAGCCCCAGGGGTAATACAGCAGCCCCAGGGGTAATACAGCAGCCCCAGGGGTTATACAGCAGCCCCAGGGGTAATACAGCAGCCCCAGGGGTAATACAGCAGCCCCAGGGTTATACAGCAGCCCCAGGGGTAATACAGCAGCCCCAGGGGTAATACAGCAGCCCCAGGGTTATACAGCAGCCCCAGGGGTAATACAGCAGCCCCAGTGGTAATACAGCAGCCCCAGGGATAATACAGCAGCCCCAGGGGTATACAGCAGCCCCAGGGGTTATACAGCAGCCCCAGGGGTAATACAGCAGCCCCAGGGGTTATACAGCAGCCCCAGGGGTAATACAGCAGCCCCAGGGGTTATACAGCAGCCCCAGGGGTTATACAGCAGCCCCAGGGGTAATACAGCAGCCCAGGGTAATACAGCAGCCCCAGGGGTTATACAGCAGCCCCAGGGGTAATATAGCAGCCCCAGGGGTTATACAGCAGCCCCAGGGGTAATACAGCAGCCCCAGGGGTTATACAGCAGCCCCAGGGGTTATACAGCAGCCCCAGGGGTAATACAGCAGCCCCAGGGGTAATACAGCAGCCCCAGGGGTTATACAGCAGCCCCAGGGGTAATATAGCAAGCCCCAGGGGTTATACAGCAGCCCAGGGGTAATACAGCAGCCCCAGGGGTTATACAGCAGCCCCAGGGGTTATACAGCAGCCCCAGGGGTAATACAGCAGCCCCAGGGGTAATACAGCAGCCCCAGGGGTTATACAGCAGCCCCAGGGGTTATACAGCAGCCCCAGGGGTTATACAGCAGCCCCAGGGGTTATACAGCAGCCCCAGGGGTTATACAGCAGCCCCAGGGGTTATACAGCAGCCCCAGGGGTAATACAGCAGCCCCACGGGTAATACAGCAGCCCCAGGGGTAATACAGCAGCCCCAGGGGTAATACAGCAGCCCCAGTGGTGCTGTATACAAGCCTAGTATGCGGGGGCCGGGGGGGAGGCGCGCGCCTTTACACACCGCGGCCTCCGTGCGTGCGTCTGATGTAAGGAGGAGAGGAGGGGCGGGCAGAGCTGCAGGAGAGGAAGTCCTGTCCTCCCTCCTCTTGGCCAGCGCGGGCGCCGTCGGCCGGAACGGGGCTTCCCAGGGGCGCGGGGCCCTCCAGGGGGTGCGGGGCCCCCCCAGGGGGCGGACAATGGGCCCCTCATATGGAAAAAATGCGCCCTCCACAAGATGGCACCCTAGGCGATCGCCTAGGGTCGCCTAGCTATCGTCCCGGCCCTGGCCCCAGTAGTATATACAGCCCCAGTGGTAGTATACTTGGAGCAGAGAATGACGGCCAGGACTCTGTACACACGGAGAGAAACAGCTATGACAGTACAGTCAACAAAAGTGGCAGAAAGCTCCTGAACGTATGTAGAAGTTTAGGACTTCATATCCTTAATGGACGAAGCAAGGGTGACTCCCTAGGAAGGTATACACTAAACTCCCATGTAGGGAGGAGTGTAGTAGATTACGCCATTACAGACATGAACCTGGCGGATGTCAGCGCCTTCATAGTCACCCCAAAAACGCACCTGTCAGACCACAGCCAACTTCTTCTGTACATGAAATCTACAGAGAAACCATCCAATCAGAAGCCACAGCAGAGCGGTCTCTTCAGCCGGCCTCCATCCTATAAATGGTTCAAAATGTCGGCACTAAAGTATAAAGAAGCTTCCAGCAGCCCTGAAATACAGCGGATGCTCCACCACTTCTACAACTACGAGTACAAGCCGAACCCAGAGGGAGTGAGCCAAGCCGCAAAGGACCTCAACAATATATTCTATGCAATGGCCAGACTGTCCGACCTTAAAAAAGTCAACTACAAGAGACCTAAAGAAACACAGGTCAATGGTTGGTTTGACAGAGAATGTAAAGCCGTACGGAAGACCCTGTGAACAGCCTCCAACAAGAAACACAGAGACACCAACCACCCGGGCCTGAGGGAAGCCTATGACTCCATACAAAGGCAATACAAAACCATCCTCAGGAGGAGGAAGAAGCAGAGTTACATCACTACCAAGCTTAACCAACTCCAAGATGCCCTCCAAGACAACTCCTTCTGGGAACTATGGAACCACATGGGCACAAAAAAGAAAAACAACACCTATACCCAAAATGGCAACATCTGGCTCCAGTACTTCAGAGACCTCTATAAAGATATCCCAAAGGAAGAACTAAGCCAAGAACAGGAAAACATAATGGCAAAACTAAAAGCAATGGAGGAAAAAATCCAAAACTTCCAAAACCCGGTGGATACACCCATAACACTACAGGAAGTAGCTGATAGGATCTCTTCCATAAGGTGTAGAAAAGCCGGTGGCCTGGATGGGATCCTACCAGAAATGCTGAAGCACAGCCCACCAGAAATACAGGCTGCAATGGTCAAACTGTTCAATATTGTGCTGAGGGCTGGCTACTTCCCCCGTACCTGGAACCAAGGCCTCATTACACCCATCCACAAGAGTGGGGACAGGTATGACCCAGCCAACTACCGGGGGATATGTGTCAACAGCAACCTGGGAAAACTGTTCAACAGCATCCTGAACAAGAGGATCCTCACCAAGCACAACGTCCTCAGCAAGAGCCAAGCAGGGTTCATGCCGAACCACCGCACACTGACCACATCTACACCCTGCACAGCCTCATTCAGAGACACGTCCACAATACAAAGAATGGGAAGATATACGCCTGCTTTGTGGACTTTAAAAAGGCCTTTGATTCGGTGTGGAACCCGGGCTTATTCCTGAAACTGCTGGAGAGCGGAATAGGAGGAAAGACCTACGATGTCATCAAAAGCTCCTACACCGAGAACCTCTGCAGTGTGAGTGTGAACGGCAAAAGAACGGATTATTTCCAACAGAGCCGTGAAGTCAGACAAGGCTGCAGCCTAAGTCCAACGCTCTTTAATATCTATATCAATGAGCTGGCTACCGCCCTGGAATCCTCCACCGCACTAGGTCTCACCCTCCATGACGCTCAGGTGAAATTCTTGCTGTACGCAGATGACCTGCTGCTGCTGTCACCAACCGAGAAAGGCCTCCAAGACAACCTGAAAATCCTAGAGAAATTCAGCTCCACCTGGGCCCTACCGGTCAACCTAAAGAAAAGCAACACCATGGTGTTCCAGAGGAGAAGAGAAGATCAGACCAGCACCCATCATTTGTCCTCAACAACTGCGACCTCACAGGAACAGACAAATATACCTACCTGGGCCTAGAGATTCACCGGTCAGGGAGCTTCAAACAAGCCAAAAGAGACCCTGAAAGACAAGGCTTGCAAAACCTTCTATGCCATCCGAAGAAAGCTCTACCATCTGAAGCCACCAGTGAGGGTCTGGCTAAAAATCTTCGACTACATCATCGCCCCAATCCTCCTGTATGGCAGCGAAGTCTGGGGTCCTCACACCTACCCAGACTGGTCAAGGTGGGATTCCAGCCCTACAGAAATATTCCACCTGGAATTCTGTAAGCACCTTCTCCAGGTCCACCGGAGCACCTCCAACAGTGCCTGTCGGGCAGAGCTGGGCAGATTCCCTCTACACCTAACGGTTCTAAAGAGGTCACTGTCATTCCGGGCTCACCTACATAGGAGCAATCCAAGCTCCCATCACCATAAAGCCCTGATACATATAGGTGAAACAGGAAAACCAGGACCCTCGGAACAGCCCAGCCAAGCCCAACACAACCAGACACCAATCACAGCCTGACAAAAGCCGGAATCAGGAAGATGGTAGACGAAGGCCAAGAGAGGTATGTCAGTGACTGGAAGAACGATATCTTCAGCTCACAGAAACTGACCATGTACCGGAGCCTACAGAGAGACTACAAACTGGCCCCATATCTGGAGAAACTCCCGGATCCCAGAGACCGCAAGATCCTGAGCCGATATAGACTCAGTGCCCACAGTCTGGCCATCGAGTCCGGCCGACACAGGCAGAGATACAAGCCCAGGGAGGAAAGACTGTGCCAACACTGTGATCAGGAGGCCCTGGCGGACGAAACCCACTTCCTGCTACACTGTTCCAAAACTCAGCAGTGAGGGATACTCACTTCAGGAGACTCTCGCATCTCTTCCCGGATTTCATCACCATGAAGGAGGAAGAAAAAACATCTATCCTGCTGGGAGAAGAAGAGAGAGCAGTGGAGATAGCAGTGCGGTATGTGAGCGAATGCCATAGACTGCGAGAAAAAAGCTATGATGCCATGGACTCTATAGCCTCCACATTGGATCTGCCCCCATCCACCTTTCCTAAGCCATGGACTATAGCCCCCACCCTGGACTTGCCCCATCCACCTTCCCTATGCCATGGACTATAGCCCCCCCATCCTGGATCCATCCCATCCACCTTCCCTACAGCTCCTACCCAACATCCCCACAGTCCCTATCTCTATTCCCTTTATACAATTGCTTTGGCAAAACTGAGATGTATTTGGTCCTGCCAATAAAGCTTCTTTGAATCTTGAATCTTGTATAACCAGTTAATCAGCCCAGGACGCAGCCCAGTAGTATATACAGCCCCAGTGGTAGTATACAGCAGCCCAGTAGTATATACAGCCCCAGTGGTAGTATACAGCAGCCCCAGTAGTATATAAGCCAGTGGTATAACAGGCAGCCCAGTAGTATATACAGCCCCAATGGTAGTATACAGGCAGCCCCAGTAGTATATACAGCCCCAGTGGTAGTATACAGGCAGCCCCAGTATAGTATATACAGCAGCCCCAGTAGTAATCAGCCCATAGTATACAGGCAGCCCCAGTAGTATATACAGTCCCAGTGGTAGTATACAGGGCCCCAGCAGGGCCCCCCTCAAAGTTTGGCGCCCCCACCTCACATGATGGCCCCCCCGCATGCAGCGCTGCGCATATACATTACCAGGATATCAGCTGTCCCCTCCGGTGGCGGATCGCGGCTCCTGGGCTCCGGGCTCCATCTTCCTCTGTTTCTTCCTGCTTTGTGGCCGCCGGGCTCATCGCAATGACGTCATCGCGACGCCGGCCGGTCACGTGACAAGCAGGAAGAAACAGAGGAAGATGGAGCCCGGAGCCCAGGAGCCGCGATCCGCCACCGAAGGGTGACAGCTGATATCCTGGTAATGTATATGCGCAGCGCTGCATGCGGGGGGGCCATCATGTGAGGTGGGGGCGCCAAACTTTGAGGGGGTCCCGTATGACTCGCGTATAAGCCGAGGGGGGGACTTTTCAGCCCAATTTTTGGGCTGAAAAACTCGGCTTATACGCGAGTATATACGGTACCTGATTTATCTTTTCTTCACTCCCTCCCTCCTTTTGTTGTTTTCCTCCTTCCCTTCCTCTTTTCAATCCTTGCCTATCCCTATGGTATGACTATGCAGTCTGATATATACATGGATCACCATCTCTGTCCTTTGAAGCCCTTTTTGTTACTCTTATTTAGCTTACATCAATTTCCTTCTTCCTTTTGAGGTTATTGACTATTACCGTATATACTCGCGTATAAGCCGAGTTTTTCAGCCCAAAAATTGGGCTGAAAAGTCCCCCCTCGGCTTATACGCGAGTCACTGTGTATACAGTGTATACAGTATACAGGCCCGCCCCCATGAGTATACAGGACCCCCCTGCCTTGTGCACAAACCTGTAAAGGAAGAGATTAGTATACTTATCACTGTCCGCCTGCCGCTGTCCCGCTGCCGTCATCGGGTCCTCCGTCTTCTTCCGTCTGCTTCCGGCTTCCTCCGGTCGTCGCAGGCAATGACGTCATTGTCGGCGTGACCGAGGAGGAAACCGGAAGAAGATGGAGGAGCACGTTGGCGGCGGCAGGACAGCGGGACAGTGATAAGTATATTAATCTCTTCCTTTACAGGTTTGTGCACAAGGCGGGGGGCCCTGGATACTGATGGGGGGCTCGTATACTACACTGGGGCTGTATGTACCACTGGGGCTGCGTATACACTACACTGGGGCTGTATGTACCACTGGGGCTGCGTATATACTACCACTGGGGCTGTATATACCTCTGGGGCTCCTGTATACTGATGGGGGGCTGTATACTACACTGGGGCTGTATGTACCACTGGGGCTGCGTGTATACTACCACTGGGGCTGTATATACCTCTGGGGCTCCTGTATACTGATGGGGGGCTGTATACTACACTGGGGCTGTATGTACCACTGGGGCTGCGTATATACTACCACTGGGGCTGTATATACCTCTGGGGCTCCTGTATACTGATGGGGGCTGTATATACCACTGGGGCTGCATGTATACTACCACTGGGGCTGTATATACCTCTAGGGCTCCTCTATACTGATGGGGGGCTGTATACTACCACTGGGGCTGCGTGTATACTACCACTGGGGCTGTATATACCTCTGGGACTGCTGTATACTGATGGGGGGGCTGTATACTACCACTGGGGCTGTATATACCACTGGGGCTGCGTGTATACTACCACTGGGGCTGTATATACCTCTGGGGCTGCAGTATACTGATGGGGGGGCTGTATACTACCACTGGGGCTGTGTGTATACTACCACTGGGGCTGTATATACCTCTGGGGCTGCTGTATACTGATGGGGGGCTGTATACTACCACTGGGGCTGCGTGTATACTACCACTGGGGCTGTATATACCTCTGGGGCTGCTGTATACTGATGGGGGGCTGTATACTACCACTGGGGCTGCTGTATACTAACTACTGGGGCTGCTGTATACTAACAACTGGGGCTGCTGCTGTATATACAACTGGGGATGCTGCTGTATATACAACTGGGGCTGCTGCTGTATATACCACTGGGGGTGCTGCTGTATACTACCACTGGGGCTGCTGTATATACCTCTGGGGCTGCTGTATACCAGACTGCTGGGGGCTGTATACCTGTGCTGGGGTCCACCCTCAGCTTATACACGAGTCAATAGGTTTTCCCAGGTTTTGGGGGCAAAAGTAGGGGGGTCGGCTTATACACGAGTATATACGGTATATTTTGTCCATAATGGCCCCTTTACACGCAGCTACAGGTGACAGGTTTTCCACAGGTAACTTACTGGTTGCAGTGAAATCATGGAGACATGGTTCTATCTTGTTGCTGTGTACAAATGGAACTATGTCTCCATGATTTCACTGCAACCAGTAAGTTACCTGTGGAAAACCTGTCACCTGTAGCTGCGTGTAAAGGGGCCATTAGGGAGGTCCTGGTGTCAAAGCCTTAGACTCATCAATTAAAATTTACCCTGACCACCAGTACTAACACTTGTAAAAACTTCTTTTTTACTTTCTTCTTCCTTCCTGTTTTCTTTTTTCTCCCCCCCCCCCCTTTTCTCCTTGGCTTGTTCATCATTTAGTCTTTTACCTGATAGATCCTTATGGTATGTGTTTGTGATGCCTTTCACCGAGCACCTTGATATTTTCATTCTGGTTACCTCACGTTCACTAAGTCCAGGCCCATGAGCATCCGGTACGGACACCTAGTGTTTTATCTTTTTTTGTCACGATACGGCGATATGACACGGGGACACCATTAACACAATCACAAGTTGGATTACATTTGTATTTTTAGAATGTATTAATTTCTGTTTTTGTACTGTCTTAATTTGTACTAGTACCCTGAGGAAGGCCTGTAGGCCGAAACGTTGGTATATGTACTGTGTGGCAAAAATAAAATAACACTTTTTTGAACTAAACCATATGTGTAGTTCATATTCCTTTTGTTTAGTGTGCCCAGAGTATACTTCTAGAAGAAATGTGGAGAGTGAACCGGAGGAGATGTGGGGAAGAATGGGAGTGGCAGCGCTTGGAGGCTGGGAGCTGATTTCCTGGCGGATGTTGTCTATTTTCTCCATAAAGTAAGAAGCCAGGTCATCAGCACAGAGGTCAGTGATGAGGGCCTGCACTTTAGGACTGAGGAGAAAGTGAAAGGTGTCAGAGTTTTTTTGGCTTGTTGGATAGTGAGGAGACCAGGGTGATGAAGTAGGTCTGTTTGGCAAGGTGAAGCGCAGAGTTGTAAGTTTTGAGCATGAATTTATAATGGATAAAGTCTCCTGGTGAGCGAGTTTTCCTCCATAGAGGCTCAGCACTCCTAGAGCATCGCTGGAGGAATCGAGTTTGTGATGTGAGCCAAGGCTGTTTTGTTCAATGTTTGGAGGTTCTGAGGGTGAGGGGCGCTACTTGGTCCAGGGAGCTTCTGAGAGTGTCATTGCAGTGATTTACTGCCTGATCTGGACAGGAGATTGAAGAGATTGGGGACAGTGATGAGATGAGGGAGTCTGTGAGTGCATGATGGTTAATGACCTGTAGATTTCTGGATGTGTGATAGGTAGGATTGGGCTGTGGTGGTCGAGGGTTAGTGAGTGAGAAGGAGAGAATGTTGTGGTCGGAGAGAAGAGGTGAGTTATCTAAGGAGGAGGTTGAGCAGAGCTGGGTAAAGACCAGGTCAAGGGTGTTACCGTCTTTGTGCGTCTCTGAGGTTGAGAGCTGTGAGAGGCCAAGAGAGGTGGTTAGCGATAGGAGCTGGGGTGTGGATGGGGAGATGGGGCTGTTTATGGGAATGTTAAAATCTCCCAGAATAAGGGTTGGTAATTCTGAGGACATAGTGTGGCAGCCACGCGGAAAAATGGTCGAAGAAGTTGGTGGGTGACCCTGGTGGGCGATATACTACCGCTACTCTGAGTGGGAGGGGATGGAATAGCCTAATGGTGTGGACCTCAAAAGAAGGGAATGAGAGTGATGGACCTGGGGGAATGACCTGGAAAGTACATTCTGGGGACAGGAGGAGGCCAACTCCACCACCATGTCTGTTCCCAGGTCTAGGGGAATGAGAGAAATGTAGGCCACCATGAGAAATAGCAGCAGGGGAAGCAGTGTCTGAATCCTGGATCCAGGTTTCTGTGAGGGCCAGCAGGTTAAGAGAGTTGGTAAGGAAGTAATTGTGAATGAAGGGAAATTTGTTGCATACAGATCGTGGATTCCAGAGAGAGCAGCTAAAAGAGGGAGATGAAGGAGTGCAAGTGATGGTAAGAAGGTTAGTGGGGTTTCTGTGTATGGTGGGTGAGGGGTTGAAGTCAGAGGGTGGACCAGGTTTGCGGATGATATCACCTGACAGGAGCAGCAGCAAAAAGAGGGAGAGCAGATAGTTTTTAGATTTACGACTTGGTTTATTATGACAAATGTTAGAATATGGTGGGCTGAGAATCCTCAGTAAACTGAAGATGGCATGGGAGCTGTACATAGGGTAGGGCAGGAGAGAGGGGCTGATGTGGATGAGTGGTAATGGAGGGGGGATAGGGTGATACAAGTTGGTGGTGATGGCACATAGAAACACAAACAGTGAAGTTAAAGACATGGTTATGATTAGTAGAGAATAGAGTTATAGACATTGTTTGAGTGGCTCTCTGTCATTACCTTCCAGTCTCGAAAAAATTTGAAATGTTTGAGCTCAACCTTTTGGAGGTGCTCTGAGGTAAATAGCAAATAGTCAATAAATGTTTAACCTCGGCACACTAATAAATTTGGAAACCAGTTATGTGAAAAAATTATTTGTCTTTTATTGGACAACATCCAGCAATAAACACAATCATCCGACGTTTCGGCCAATCGGCTTTTCCCAAGGATTATCTATACAGATTGAGAAAAATTAACATAAATACAAAGAATATGCCATTGTTCCAGTAACAGACATACATAATTTTGAAACCATGAAAGTAAAAGACCATACAATGAACATTTCTGTTACAAGTAAACCATATGGTACAGCAAAAGTTCTGCAAAAATAATAACTGTGTAACATGCATGTATATCAGCAATTAAATTAGAAGGTTTTTTCAAAACAAAGATTTACCTAAATGCTGGTTGTCCGTGCCTATGAAGTGGGGGTGTCAGGTGATATGTCTGTGGTGCGGGAGTACTGTATCAGGTCGTGGTATATAGCGGAAAAATAGGTATTAGCATGAGTAATCATAGGTACAGTTTTAGTAGAAAATGGTAACCAATGGGGAGGTTTATCCCCTAGGAGGATGGAAAGGACCAAGGAGAAGATATTTGGAAGATACAATAGATAATAGAAGTAAGGAATTGAGTAGTATAGGAGAGAGTCCCATACGTATAGAGACTAGTAGTATCCCTTATAGGAACCTAATTTCTGTCTCACTTAAGTGCCAAGCAGTATAGTGCATACCTGTATAACTGAAAATAGCGGCTTGCAATGTGGCTTCCAGTCTATCCCAGTCAATTCCGATCAATTTTAGGTCTATTTCGTATCTGGACACTTTAGATCAGACATTTTTGCAGCAGACACATCTGGAGCAGACTAGGAAAAGGTCCTAATATGCTCAGAAACACTGATTTCAGGTGTGGAGAAAGGGGGAGGGAACTGGAGTCCATTAACCCATGGCCAAGCAAGGCTGTACCAAATGGTCACTCACAGGCGTATTTGAACAAAGGATCATAAATAGGCATTGGGGGGCAGGGGGAAGGACAGTTACATTGATGCTAGAATCAGATATTTTCAGCAGACAAAATATATCAGAACAGCATTAAAGTTCGGTGTTGGGCCATACAGTCAAATATACTCCAGATATTTTCAGCAGACAAAATATATCAGAACAGCATTAAAGTTGGGTGCTGGGCCATACAGTCAAACATACCTGTAGAATAGGTCACTGGTTAGTTTTCTGAGTGGTGCCTGGCATGTCTGTTTTTCCCGGTTGAACTATATAAAGTAATAATGTGTTGTTTTTTTTTTTTAAATAATTTGTTTTTCAAGGAGTAAAATAAAAGATAATTTAAAAAGGTTTTATATTTTCCACTTTTACACACTAGGGGGAGCACTGTCACGGGTGGCACGGATGACAGGGTGGAGGCCACGCGCAGACGATCCCAGCGTTTGGCCCACCAGCCATAATGGTGGAGGATGGTCCGTCTCTTTCAGGGGCATTTACCTTCTGTGTTGATGGAGAGAAGGTGTGATGAGATCTCTCTATTATGGGGAGACGGCTGTGGAGGTCTTGCGCTCGGTCTGGTTTTATCCACCAATGTTGTAGGTCACTAGGACCCAGCAGACTCCTTCCACCTTTATAAGGAGGTTCATTACCCTTCCTCGGTGCAGGTGATAGTTCCTTGTGCACACTTTATCCTTGCTCCAGCAGAAGCTGAGATTGTGGAGGTTGCTGTGTTCTGCTGTCAGATAAGTGTCTCCTTTTCCCAAATGTCTGTCTTCCCTGGTGTTTGTCTTTAGTTGATAGTGGAGGGGTCTAGTGAACCTCTCCATCTGATCCTTAGATAAGATAGATCTAGGATCAGAGAGGGACGAGGTTCGTGGTCGGCGACAGTTGAGGAGACTGTATAGGGACGTTAGGGCAGACAGGGTCAGCTCTAGGAAGTCTAGGGGTCACCGTCTCCTTCTTGTGCCCTTAGCATTAGGGACTCCTGATTCCCCCCCCCCGTCGTTATCCTACGCTGGGTGTCTTCCCCACTCCCAGCGTGACATTATCACCTGCCATAACTGTAAGTGAAGGAAGGGGAGGATTTGATTTTCCTTCCTTTCCTTATGGATCCTGTGTCTGCTTTGGCCCAGCAGCTGCAGACCTTGTCTTTGGAGGTTGCGGACCTTCGGTCGGCTCTGCAGGGACCACAACCGCAAAATGGTGTCTTGGGGAATCAAGCAGTGGGTCCGGCCAGACCGGAACCTAAGGTTGCCCTCCCTGACAGGTTTTCAGGAGGCAGAGACAAATTTACTGTGTTCAAAGAGGCCTGTAAATTATACTTTAGGCTTAAGCCGTATTCCACTGGTGATGAGCAGCAGCGAGTAGGAATTATTATATCATTGCTGCAGGGGGATCCCCAATCCTGGGCTTTCTCTCTGCCACAGGACTCTACTTGTCTCCAGTCTGTGGATGGATTTTTTGAAGCCTTAGGCCTCATATATGATGACCCTGACCGTGTCTCTTTGGCTGAATCCAAATTGCGCCATCTCCACCAGGGACTCGGTCGGCGGAATCATATTGTTCTGAGTTCCGCAGGTGGGCTATGGACACAAAGTGGAACGATCCGGCTCTCAGGAGTCATTTTTGCCAGGGTCTTTCAGAAAGACTAAAGGATGCCCTGGCAGTGTATGAGACCCCCCCGTCCCTGGAGGCAGCTATGTCGTTGGCTATTCGCATGGATAGACGCCTCCAGGAGCGGAGGGGTAGACCTCCTGCAACTGGGAGCCCTTCTCATGGTGGTTCCTTGTTGCCGGGTGGTCACTCGGAGGGCGAGTCATTTCTCCCGAGGGGGGAGGAACCTATGCAGCTTGGAGGAGCGGCGGCCTCGAGGCTCTCCTCCGGTGCCTCCCGGGGCAGGGGGAAGGGGGTCTGTTTTTTCTGTGGGAAAGGAGACCATTTTATCGGGGCCTGTCCCTACGCTCCTAAACGGACTAGGGTGCCGGGACCTCATGTGACTATGGGGGGTGTGGAGGTGGTCGAGCGGGAGGTGTGTGTATCCTCCGTTTGTACTTCCCATTTTCTCCTGAGTGCAGAGGTGGCGCTAGAGAGCAAAACGGAAGGCATTTCTGTGTTTGTGGATAGTGGTGCGGGGATCTGCATGGTGGATGCTCGTTTTGTACACGCTCATGGGCTTAACCGCTGTTTATTGTCTCGCCCCATCCGTATCTATGCCATCGACTCAGCCCCTCTTGCTCAGGGTAGTCTCACACATATCGTACATAACATTAAGTTAACGGTTGGATCCCAACATCAGGAGACGTTATCTTGCTATGTCTTAGACGGTCTCCCCGCTCCCATTGTCCTGGGCTTGCCATGGTTGATTAAACATAATCCCGTAGTGGATTGGCAGTCCAGGGACATTGTGGAATGGAGTGATTTTTGTACGGAGAATTGTTTGGCTACATCCCTTTCGGTGGTATCTGCTGAATCTCTGCCCCCATTCCTATCGGAGTATGAGGATGTGTTCTCAGAGAAGGGGTGCCGAGACTTGCCCCCTCATCGGGCATATGATTGCCCTATCAACCTCGTTCCCGGAGCTAAACTGCCCAAAGCTAGGATGTTTACTATATCTGGTCCCGAAAGACAAGCAATGAAGGATTTCATTTCTGAAAGTCTGGAGACGGGACACATTAGGCCCTCCACGTCGCCGGTTGCGGCTGGTTTCTTTTTTGTGAAAAAAAAAGATGGGGGCCTCCGTCCTTGTTTGGATTTTCGGGAATTGAATCGGATTACTGTCCGTGATCCATACCCCCTCCCTCTGATCCCTGATTTATTTAGTCAGGTTGTGGGTGCCAAATGGTTCTCCAAGTTGGATTTGAGGGGGGCCTACAACCTGATTAGGGTCAGAGAGGGGGATGAATGGAAAACTGCGTTTAATACCCCGGACGGCCATTTTGAAAGTCTCGTAATGCCGTTCGGGCTCACTAACGCCCCGGCGGTTTTCCAACATTTTGTCAATGATATTTTCCATCATTTGGTGGGTAGATTTGTAGTTGTTTACTTGGACGATATCTTGATCTATTCTCCCGATATGGAGACGCATCAGTCCCATGTCAAACAGGTGTTGCAGGTCTTACGGGACAACAAACTGTATGCTAAACTCGAGAAATGTGTTTTCGCCGTTCAGGAGGTTCGTTTTTTGGGGTACCTCTTGTCGCCGTTGGGTTTCCGGATGGATCCGGAAAAGGTCCGGGCGGTGCTAGATTGGGAACAGCCGGACAATCTACGGGCATTGCAACGCTTTTTGGGGTTTACCAATTTTTACCGTAAATTTATTAAGAACTATTCGGTACTGGTGACGCCTCTTACGGACATGACTAGGAAGGGGACGGATTTTTCTGAGTGGTCTGATTCTGCTCGCCAGGCTTTTTCCTCCCTGAAGCGTTGTTTTGCTTCCGCGCCTGTTCTTTGTCAGCCCGATCTTTCTCAGCCCTTCATTGTGGAAGTGGATGCGTCTGAGGTGGGGTGGGGGCTGTGTTGTCGCAGGGCCCTTCGCCTGGGAGATGGGTGCCCTGTGCGTTCTTCTCCAAGAAGTTGTCTTCGGCCGAGAGGAATTATGATGTGGGTAATAGGGAGCTGTTGGCTATTAAGTTGGCTTTTGAGGAATGGCGGCACTGGCTGGAGGGGGCTGTCCATCCCGTCACGGTTATTACCGACCATAAGAACCTGTCTTACCTTGAGTCCGCCAGGCGTCTCAATCCCCGGCAGGCCAGGTGGTCTTTGTTTTTCACGAGATTTAATTTTACCGTCACCTACCGTCCGGGGGTTCAGAATGTGAAGGCGGATGCATTATCGCGTAGTTTTCCGGGTGGTAGTACTCATGAGAGTCCCGTCCCCATCTTGCAGGAGGGGGTGGTTGTTTCTGCTCTTTGCCCTGATCTGGAGGGGGAGGTGTTGAAGGTTCAGGGGGGCGCCCCTGCCTCCTGCCCTTCTGGGAGGCTTTTTGTGCCGTTCTCTTTGCGCCTCAGGGTGCTGTCAGAGCATCACGACTCTGTACTGGCGGGGCATCCGGGCGGTAGGGCCACTTTCGATCTCTTGTCTCGTCGCTTTTGGTGGCCGGGGTTGAGGAAGGACGTAGCGGAATTCGTGTCCGCCTGTGGTGTGTGTGCACGTGCTAAGGTTCCGCATACCCGTCCGTCTGGGTCTCTCGTGCCATTGTCTATTCCTGAGAGGCCATGGACACATTTGTCAATGGATTTTATCACCGATCTTCCGGCGTCTGCGGGCAAGACGGTGGTACTGGTAGTAGTAGATAGATTCAGTAAGATGGTTCGCTTTGTGGCACTGCCCGCACTTCCTAATGCTCGGACTCTGGCACAGGTGTTCGTGAGATTGTGAAGCTTCATGGGGTTCCCTCCGATGTGGTTTCTGATCGCGGTACTCAGTTCGTCTCCAAATTTTGGAAGGCTTTTTGTACACGTTTGGGGATAACGTTGTCCTTTTCTTCTGCTTTTCATCCTCAGTCTAATGGTCAAACCGAACGTGTGAATCAGAATTTGGAGACTTACCTGAGGTGTTTTGTCTCTGACCATCAGGAGACTTGGGCAAATTATTTGCCCTTGGCCGAATTCGCCCTTAATAATCGTCTTCAGGAGTCCACTGGCAAGTCACCGTTCTTCGGTGCATATGGGTTTCATCCTCAGTTTGGTACTTTTAGCGGTACGAGTCCTTCCGGAGTTCCGGAGGAGGACCGTTTTACCTCGTCCCTCTCCTCGGTTTGGCGGGGTGTACAGCGTAGCTTGAAGCTCTTAGGTGACAGGTACAAACGTATGGCTGACAGGAAGCGTGCGCCAGGTCCGGACCTATGTGTGAATGACTACGTGTGGTTGTCTACCAAGAATGTGAAGTTGAAGGTGCCCTCTTGGAAGTTGGGGCCCAGGTTTATTGGCCCCTATAGGATAACCGCCGTTATCAATCCCGTGGCGTTTCGTCTTGCGTTGCCTCCTGCTCTTAAGATTCACGATGTGTTTCACAGGTCGCTCCTCAAGCCGTATGTGCCGTCGTCTAACCCATCTCCTTTGCCTCCTGAGCCCATCTGTGTGGCGGGGAATCTGGAATTCGAGATCTCGAGGGTGGTTGATTCTCGCATGTTGCGCCGTTCTCTTCAGTATTTGGTGCACTGGAGGGGGTACGGTCCTGAGGAGCGGATGTGGGTGCCGGCGTCGGAGGTGTCCGCCGCAAGGCTGGTCCGCGCTTTTCACCGTTCCCATCCGGATAAGCCTGGTCCTGAGTGTCCGGGGGCCACTCGTAGGAGGGGGGGTACTGTCACGGGTGGCACGGATGACAGGGTGGAGGCCACGCGCAGACGATCCCAGCGTTTGGCCCACCAGCCATAATGGTGGAGGATGGTCCGTCTCTTTCAGGGGCATTTACCTTCTGTGTTGATGGAGAGAAGGTGTGATGAGATCTCTCTATTATGGGGAGACGGCTGTGGAGGTCTTGCGCTCGGTCTGGTTTTATCCACCAATGTTGTAGGTCACTAGGACCCAGCAGACTCCTTCCACCTTTATAAGGAGGTTCATTACCCTTCCTCGGTGCAGGTGATAGTTCCTTGTGCACACTTTATCCTTGCTCCAGCAGAAGCTGAGATTGTGGAGGTTGCTGTGTTCTGCTGTCAGATAAGTGTCTCCTTTTCCCAAATGTCTGTCTTCCCTGGTGTTTGTCTTTAGTTGATAGTGGAGGGGTCTAGTGAACCTCTCCATCTGATCCTTAGATAAGATAGATCTAGGATCAGAGAGGGACGAGGTTCGTGGTCGGCGACAGTTGAGGAGACTGTATAGGGACGTTAGGGCAGACAGGGTCAGCTCTAGGAAGTCTAGGGGTCACCGTCTCCTTCTTGTGCCCTTAGCATTAGGGACTCCTGATTCCCCCCCCCCCCCGTCGTTATCCTACGCTGGGTGTCTTCCCCACTCCCAGCGTGACAAGCACCTACTGAAATCTGACAGATCAGAAAGCCTAATGTACGGCTAGCTCACATTACAACTGCAGTAAAAGTCTGCTCACATGTGTCTGATGTCACCCCTCCTCCCATGAACCTGTTGGGTGTTTGCAAAAGGATAAAAAATGATAAAGTTTAGAATCACAGTGTGAAGCCATGTTGTTGGTGACTGCAAAGTGATAATGACAAGTAGCTTGACCAAGGAAGGCTGGCAGTGCAGATTCTGACAGTTTGTGCTGCTTGCTAAATCATAAAATGGGATTAGATACGATTAACAGATGCTGGAATTAGATAAATGGCTCAGCAGAGTGTATCACATAAAATGGAATTAGGGGTACCATCTAATGTATTTAATGTGTGACCCTGCTCCACCCACTACATTACAACTCCCAAAACAGTGGAAAGAGCAGGGTCACAGATTACAATACACCCTTAGAAATTAGCACTTCCCTTTCCCTTAGCACCTTCCCTTATAGTTTTCAAGAAAAGCTATAGGTATTTACACAATAGGATGGAGCCCAATGCTCCCATGGGTGGCGCGAGACGTGATGATGGGGCCAGGCTCGTGCCATGGGGGTGGGCGATCTCACCACCTGTACTGTCTCTCCTGTCTTTGGCCCTTGTGGTCCCTCTCTGCCCCCCTCGCGTGGTCGCTCTCTGATTCTTTTCCCCCATGGTGGGGAGAGTCCGCTTGCGCCGGGCTAGCGGGGGTGCGGCCTGACAGGAGGGTCCGCTTGCATGGGGGAGGACGGTGAGCGGGCTGAGCAGGGGAGGGCCGCGGCTGAGCAGGGGAGGGATGGCAGGCTGAGCGGGGGGAGGGCCAGGCTGAGGGGTGGAGGGGGCAGGCTGAGTAGGGGAGGGCGTGGGCTGAGCAGGGGAGGTGCACAGGCTGAGCAGGGATGAGTAGGGGAGGGCGTGGGTGAGCGGAGAGTGCAAGCTGAGCAGGGATGAGTGCGGGCAGCAGGGTGAGTGCGGCTGAGCAGGGGTGAGTGCAGGCTGAGCAGGGAGTGACTGAAGTGAGAGCTGAGTGTGGGCTGAGCAGTGTGAGTGAGGCCTGAGTAGTGTGAGTGAGAGCAGGCTGAGGAGTGTGAAAGCGAGCTGAGGAGCGTGAGGGCAGGCTGAGGAGTGTGAGGGCAGGCTGAGGAGTGTGAGGGCAGGCTGAGGAGTGTGAGGGAGGGCTGAGAAGTGTGAGCGTGGGTTGAGGAGTGTGACCGCGGGTTGAACGGGAGCTGAGTGTGATTGCAGGTTGAGCAGGGGATGAGTGTGAGTGTGGGTTGAGAAGGGGCTAAGTGTGAGTGAGGGGTGTGGGGGCTGAACTGGGGCAAGTTGGGGCTAAGGAGTGTGAGTGAAGGCTGAGCAGGGGTGAGTGGGGGATGAGGAGGATGAGTGCAAGCTGAGCAGGAGTGTGTGGGGGCTGAGAAGTGTGAGTGCGGGCTGAGGAGTGTGAGTGCAGGCTGAGCAAAGGCTGAGGAGTGTGAGTGCAGATGAACAGGTGTGAGTGTGGGATGATTGGGGTGAGTGGGGGCTGAAGAGTGTGAGTGCAGGCTGAGGAGTATGAGCGCAGGTTGAGGAGTGTGAGTGCATGCTGAGTGGGGGCTAAGGAGTGTGTGTGCAAGATGAACAGGTGAGAGTCGGAGCTCAGTGTGAGCTGATCGGGGTGAGCGGGAGCTGAGGAGTGTGAGTGCGGGCTGATCAGGGGTGAGTGCAGGCTGAGTGGGGGCTGAGGAGTGTGAGTGCGGGCTAAGGAGTGTGAGTGCAGCTGAGGAGTGTGAGTGCAGGCTGAGTGGGAGCCGAGGACTGTGGGCTGAGTGGGAGCTGAGGAGTGTGAGTGCGGGCTGAGTGGGAGCTGAGACTATGAGCGTGGGTTCAGGAGTGTGAGCGCAGGCTGAGTGGGGTCTGAGGACTGAGAGTGCAGACTAAGGAGTGTGAGTGCAGGCTGAGTGTGAGCTGAGGAACGTGAGTGTGGGGTGAGTGGGGGCTGAGGAGTGTGAGCTGAGGGAGGGAGAGTGCAAGCAGAGCGGGGAGAGTACCTGGCTGCTGTCGGTTGTACAGGACCTTTGGTGATGTCAGTCATGTGATCAGTCACATGACTGTGACATCACTGCAGGCCCTGTCAGGTTAGGGAGAGAGACGGGTTTTGTCATGGGGTGGGTGAAGGGGGCAGTAGCTTAGGAAAGCAGCGGGTCTTGCCGTCGGTTGTGGGTCGGCGCCATATTAGCATACCCATCTCTTGGGTGTGTAAATATGGTGCGACTTCCAAGGCGGTGAAGTGGACTGTGGGATTCGGCCTCGTACAGACCAAAGTGGATTACAGACAGTTTAAGGTAAGTATTAGAATACACTACTTTTACTATGGACTTTTTACCTAAAATATAAGTATGCATACCAACAATACACAAGAATAAGGGAAAAATTAACTCACTAGCCCAGACTGTAGCCATGCCTCTGGTACCCTACTAGTGCTGTGCAGATTGCTGTCAGAAGAGTCACACTTGAGATCTCTTAAGCCTCCATGTCTTGAAAGAGATAGCCATGCTGTCCCAGCTTGACTCCCAATACATCCAGGATGTAAAAATATTCATGCTGAGCTGAATCTTCTGGACTATGGTGTTCTGTCATTTCTGGCCACCCTGCATACTGAACTTCTATTCTGACCCTGAGGGCCAAAAAACCTAACGTGCATCATTCAAAGCCTGCCCATAGCCTCACCACAGATCTTACTACCTTACTACTGTCTCACTTGCACACATTAAAAGTGAAGGATCCAAAAAGGCAGGCAATACCCATCGAATGCCTTGAATCATAATAATAAGGCTGCAATTGATATGGTTAATAGTTTGAAATATTAATTAGTTGCCTGCTCCTGGCCTAATTAATATGGACTGATGTGTGCGTGAAAGGAATACACCAAACACAAAGTCAAGTCTATTAATCCAATTACCAGGCCCGTACTGAGTCAACTCACTCTAAGTTACGTGCCAAAACTAAATTTACTAGGCTCAGTGTCCAGTCAACTCACTCTTTATCATGTGCCCGTACCGTACAGAGTCTCTCACTCAACCCCTACTTTCTCCGAGGCAGAATACGTCACTCAAGGCCTATTTACTCCTCCAGACTTGAAAACCGTATTACAGGTGACAACCATGAACTGTACCACAGACAATATTCTTTACTTCTACAGATACTGCTTAAGAACCACTCCACATAACAGGAAGCTGGCAACTGAGCAAGTGACGGTTCTTCCGCAATCAAATGGCCAGCAGCGGAGAAACCCCCTCTGCCTTCTCACAGATACCTCGAAAACCGGACACAGTTAGGCAATCTGCACAGGATATCATGAGGAACACAGGTAAAGGCTACAGATTATAAGAAAATCAGCAGATTTACCGTTTTTTCTTAGGGAGGTGATCAGTCTCCTGACACACAGTCAGGTGTAAGCTCTCCTCAGCCCTATAATAACCCAGCTCCAAGTGAGTTTATTTCATCAGGCATGAACTTATACAAAAAATTTGAATAAAAAAAAAAATCTCAACTATCCAATACTCACTGGATCTCCTTGGCATCACAGAGCAATGACAGGTGTGTTCATTGTAGTATACGAAAAAGAGAAGTTCCTCTGGAGCCATATCACGAAAGTATCCTTTATTGTTATTCCATTAAAAGCATTACAGATGCCCCATTATGGGGCATCTGTAATGCTTTTAATGGAATAACAATAAAGGATACTTCCGTGATATGGCTCCAGAGGAACTTCTCTTTTTTGTATGAACTTATACAAACTCAGTAAGGGGCTCGGTTACACAGAGAATGGGTATGTATTCATTGGTTAATGAATTGGGAAATAGACTAGTCCATGGGCGGATCCATGAGGTCTTCAGGATGGATTGGTCTATGAGGTCATCACGGTGTGTGGTCTTGATCGAGTCTTTTCAGGCGACGTGTCATTCTGTGATTGGTCAGTCTTTCTCTGGAATCCAGCTACTTCTCAAAGCAAGGCATGGTGTGATGAAACCGGAAATGGCCTGCTATGTTTAGGTCTGAAACAAGCTTATGTAAGGTAAAATTATACACTATGGGTTGTTTCCCTTAACCCCTTATGCCTTAAAGTTAATTAAGCATTTGATCCTATAGCTCTCCTCAACACAATCGCACATCCATGTGCTGTCCATTTTTTTCTCAAATGGCACACGGACCCATAGAGTTTAATTGAAGCATACACAGATCAGTTTTAAAAAAAACAGATCCATCCCAGTCCGTGAGACTCATAGCATAGGTCCTATTATCCAGTCCATCTCTCTGTGATGGTAATAGACAATTTTGTAGGGACAGGAAAATACTGAGGTGAGGAAGGAGAAGTTTTCTTTTATTACCAGGATTGAAGAACTGGGGGGATTACTTTCTTTCTACAAAGCATTACCAAACTTATAAAAATGCAGAACACACACAATGCTTAGGAAAGGCAGTCAATGTGTGATTGGTGGTGGTGGGGAGTGGGGCGTTGAGCACCCATCAAAATGCTGGAGCAAAACTTTCTTGATGTACAGGTGCATCTCAATAAAGTGGAATATCATCAAAAAGTTATTTTTTTTTCAGTAATTCAATACAAGAAGTGAAAATGCATATATTATATAGTCATTACAGAGTGATCTATTGCAAGTGTTTATTTCTGTAAATGTTGATGATTGTGGCTTATCACCAATGAAAACCCAAAGGTCATTATTTCAGAAAATTAAAGTAGGGAGGATGAAGGCTTAAAAACTGTGCTGCTATATTCCACGATACATCCGAGGGTGAATATAATTTTGATTTAATAGTTAACGCGTTTCAGGACTTCCTGAAACATGACAATATATTGATTTGTCCTGAGGAAAGAGCCAGGGAGCCCTGAAACACGTTGACTAATAAATCAATATTAGATTCACCCTTTTATGTCATGTGAAATACGGCAGCAGTTTTTAACCCTTCATCCTCCCTACTCTATATGCACCACGCTGAGGACTAAATCAGTAGTGATATGCTTTTATAGTGGATGTGACTCTCACAACCATACAATGAGAGCCTCTAATACCTACAGTTGTGGCCAAAAGTATTGACACCCCTGCAATTCTGTCAGATAATACTCAGTTTTTTCCTGAAAATGATTGCAATCACAAATTCTTTGGTATTATTATCTTCATTTAATTTGTCTTCAATGAAAAAAAACAAAAAGAATTGTCCTAAAGCCAAATTGGATATAATTCACACACCAAACATAAAAAAGAGGGTGGACAAAAGTATTGGCACTGTTAGAAAAATCATGTGATGCTTCTCTAATTTGTGTAATTAAACACACATGTAACTTACCTGTGGCACCTAACAGGTGTTGCAATAACTAAATCACGCAGCCAGTTGACATGGATTAAAGTTGACTCAACCTCTGTCCTGTGTCCTTGGTGTGTACCACATTGAGCATAGAGAAAAGAAAGAAGACCAAAGAACTGTCTGAGGACTTGAGAAACCAAATTGTGAGGAAGCATGAGCAATCTCAAGGCTACAAGTCCATCTCCAAAGACCTGAATGTTCCCAAGTCTACCGTGCCAGTGTCATCAAGAAGTTTAAAGCTCATGGCACTGTGGCTAACCTCCCTAGATGTGGACGGAAAAGAAAAATTGACAAGAGATTTCAACGCAAGATTGTGCGGATGGTGGTTAAAGAACCTCGACTAACATCCAAACAAGTTCAAACTGCCCTGCAGTCTGAGGGTACAACAGTGTCAACCATTACTATCCGTCAGTGTCTGAATGAAAAGGGACTGTATGGTAGGAGACCCAGGAAGACCCCACTTCTTACCCGAGACATAAAAAAGCCAGGCTGGAGTTTGCCAAAACTTACCTGAGAAAGCCTACAACGTTTTGGAAGAATGTTCTCTGGTGAGATGAGACAAAAGTAGAGCTTTTTGGGCAAAGGCATCAACATAGAGTTTACAGGAGAAAAAAAAGAGGCATTCAAAGAAAAGAACTTTGGTCTCTAACAAAATGGCGTTAGCAGCAACGCAAAATGATAATTTGTAGACTTCAGATATGACCAAGCATGAATTGCCTCATGATTGACTGTCTTCAATAAAATGTCTTAAATATAGAAACAAATATCTGGCACTACCTCCACATATGCGATTTATTCTGAACAGTGGTGCAGTGGTTAAAAAATGGAATTAGACTTACCGGTAATTCTCTTTCGAGGAATCCCCCACGACAGAACAGGAGGTTGCCTCTTGGCCCTAAAGGCCCCGTCACACCTGGCGACGGGGCTGGGGATGTCGGCGGCGACTGGCGGGTGCGCGCATGTTTTTGGCGCCTCGCCAGCGTCGCCGTCTCCCATTTACCCGGGGCGACATCTCCAGCTCCGCGCCGGCGAGCTGTCAAGCGGCATCGCCGCCAGGGTGTCTGAAAACCCCAGCGGCGATGCAGAACAATGGGAGCCTATGGCTCTCATCGCCTGACAGGTCGCCGGCGGCTGGTTACATGGGGCGATGTGTACACATCGCCCCATGATGGTCACCTGGTTTCAGAGCACCGCTCTGAAACCAGGCGACCGCCCGGCGGCGCCGGCATCGCCACTTTATATGAGGTGACGTAGGGGCGATGTCGCCGCTGATAGGCCACGCCCCTACATCGCCTATGTAATAGGCAACGATGTCCCCCTGTGTAACGGGGGCTTAATAGAGGCTGGAAACACAAAAGAGGATAAATAGCCCCTCCTACCTCGTATCACCAGTGTTTATCAAGGACCAACAGCAAAAAGAAGTTCCAAGATTTACTTACACAAGGAGGAAAAAAAAAGTTTAATAATAAATAGGGAGGGGATTATTCGTGCTGTCGTGGAGGATTCCCCGAAAGAGAATTACTGGTAAGTCTAATTCCGTTTTCTCCTCCCATCCTCCACCACAACACGACAGGAGTAATACCAAAGAAAAAAATCTTAGGGAGGGACCACAGCTTGAAGTACTTTTCTTCCTAAGGCCAGATCCACATGTCGAAGGACATCTAGCGTGTAATGCTTGGTGATTGTATGAACTGACGACCAGGTAGCAGCTTTGCAGATCTGCTCGATGATGACGTACGCCCTCTAGGCCCAGGAAACAGACACTACTCGAGTTGAATATGCTTTCAGGTTGACCGGAGGGGAGAGATTTTGGCAAGAATATGCTTCCGAGATGGCATGTTTGATCCATGAAGCAATGGTGCTTCTGGACGCTTTCTTCCCTTTGTTGGACAAACAAATTATTCTCCAATCTCCAGGATTGGGTTTGTTGGGGATAAAATAAAACAGTTCTATGTACATCTAAAGTATGAATGTCTCTTTTTTTTGTCATTTTTTTGGATCTTGACAAAATGATGAGAGAATGATCTCCTGAGATCTGTGAAACTCTGAGGAGACCTTTGGGAGAAAGGATGGATCGAGGCGTAAAATAAGCCTATCGTCTAATATCTTGAGGTAAGGCGTGGTAGAAAGAAATAGAAAGAGGCTGGAGTTCATTGACTCTCCTAGCCGATGTTGTGGCTACTAAAAACGCTGGTTTCCAGGAGAGTCTGCTTAAAGACACTGAAGATAATGGTTCAAAGGATGACCTAGAAAGTCCAGTCAGAACAACACTGAGAACCCATGGAGGACAAGAATTGACCTTCACTGGACGAAACCAAGATACGGACCTCATGATTCTCCTGATCTATGGATGGTCAGCTAGACCTTGATTAAACTAGGAGCTCAGGGCTCATACCTGTACCTTGAGGGTACTAGGCTTTAAGCCTTTGTCAAGACCATCTAGTAAGAAATCTAGGATGTTGGCAACATTGGGGTGAAAACTATCTGGAAGGGGAGAGCCATACCAGGAATTAAAGACCTTCCAGAGCTTTGCATAGATTGCATTTGTCACTGCTTTCCTACTACTTTGGAGAGTGGCGATCACTTTGTCTGACAGACCTCTCATCCTCAAAATTTCGGCTTCAGAAGCCACGCGGACAGATGTAGTTTGGGATTGGAGTAGAAGATCGGACCCTGATGTAGAAGGTCGAAGTTCAATGGCACCATAATTGGTTCCACTGCCTTCGTGTCAAGCATGGTAAACCAACTTCTCTTTGGCCATTAGGGGGCAGTCAGTATTGTGGTCACCCTCTCTGACCTGATTTTTTGAATTGTCCTGGGTAACAGGGGTATCGGTGGAAAACCGTATGAAAGACTGAAGTCCCACGGGTGAGCTAGAGCATCGACCGCGAGGCATCGGTTCTCCTGGCGAAGGGAAAAGTATAGAGCATTCTTTGTGTTGAGGCGATCTGTGAAGAGATTCACCTCCGGATATCCCCATGCTCTGGCCAAAATCTGGAATACGTTCTGATTGAGACACCATTCACCTGCAAGGAGATCCTGTCTGCTGAGGTAATCTGCTTGTATATACCTTAGCCCTTCCAGATGAAATGCCATAATGGAAAGATGCCTCTCTGCCTAAGAGAATATTCTGGATGACACGTCCTGAAGGCTTCTGTAATATGTACCCCCTTGGTGTCATAGATGAACCACCGTGGTCATGTCTAAAAATATCATGACATGTTTCCCTTGAATCAGTGATCTTGAGCTTTTCAGAGCCTCTTTACTGCCCGCAGTTCCCGAATGTTTGAGGATCCATCCCTTGTCTGATGAGACCAGTGGCCCTGAAAGGAAACCTGGGAGACCACCGCTCCCCAGCCTATCTTGCTGGCATCCGTGTAGATGGTCACCAGCGGAGACTGTACCCACTGGATCCCTTTCCTTAGGTTTTCATGATCCAACCACCATCTTAGAGAGTGTCTGACTCCTGAGGAAAGCGGAATCTTCTTGTTCAGACCTGAAGGAAGGCCATTCCATTGGGAGAGAATGTAGGATTGCAGGATTCTTGTGTGTGCCTGAGCCCACAGGCTCATTGGAATGAATGCCGTCATCGAGCCTAGAACGGACATTGCAGTCCAGATGGACACCGTATGGTGCTTCTGAATGGATTGAAGCTTGACCCTCAGTAGCACCCGCTTTTCTGGCGGGAGATAAGTTTGTCGGTGCGAGTCTAGGAGACAACCCAGAAAAACTTTCCGCCTATATGGGGTCAGGCTTGACTTTGGGAAATTGATGATCCATCCTAAGGCCGTGAGGAGCTGAATCAGTCTCTGCGTGTCAGATTGCAGGAGGTTCACGTTGGGGGCAATGATCAGAAAGTTGTTTTGGTATGGTACCACCATTATGCCCTGCTTTCTGATGAATGCCATTACCTCTGCCATCACTTTCGTGAACATGTGTGGTGCAGAGGACAGGCCAAAGGGTAGGACCTGAAAATCCAAGTGATGCACCTGGTCTTGAAAAAGAATCGCAAATCTCAAGAATTTTTGATCTGCAGGATGTATCGGGGTGTGGTGGTATGAATCCTGCAGATCCAAAGTTGCCATCACAAAGTCTTTGCCGATAAGGGGGACTGTTGACTTTATCGATTTCATCTTGAACCGGTAATAGGAGATGTGCCTGTTCAAAGGTTTTAGGTTTATGATAGTCCTGAACAACCCTCTTGGTTTTTCTACCAGGAAGAGACAAGAATAGTGCCCCCTCCCTCTCTCTCCTTCCTGAACTGGAACAATAGCTCCCAAAGAGAGGAGTTTTTGGACTTTCCAGAGGCAAGACTGGAGTTTTTGGGAAGATAGAGAGGTCACTCTGAAATATTGAGGAGGGAAGGAAAACACTATTCTCATCCCGTCTCTAATGAGCTGGAGAATAAGGCAGCTTGATGTTATGCCCAGCCACTGGGAAAGGAAGCTGGAAAGCCTTCTCAATACAGGAATGGCGTCACTTTCTTTCCTGGGGACAAGAGGAAAATATATTTTTCCCCTCATACATCCCCCCCCTTTGGGTAGCTCCAGCGGCCTCTTTATCCTTTATACGTTGGGGTCCTAAAAGAATGTTGGGGACGAAAGGACTTTCTTTTGGATTTCGTCCCAGTAAGACCTTTCTTGTCTGCTGCTTTTTCCAGAAGTTGGTCTAGAACATGGCCAAAAACATATTCTCCCTGAAACGGTAGGGCACATAATTTGCTTTCAGAAGCGATGTCCTAGCTCCAAGTTCTCAACCACATCGCGCGTCTGGCCGTATTGGAAAGGACCATGGTTCTGGCTGCGGCCCTGATTGACTCCGCTGATGCATCTGCCAGAAAACTAGCAGCTTTCTACAATAGGGGAACAGAGGCTAGAAGATCTTCTCTCGGCGTCCCCTCTGCTATGTTAGAATCAAGGTGATCTAACCATCTGAATATGGATATGGCCACGCAGGGAGATGCAATGTTAGATGTCAGCAAAAAAGAGGATTCCCTAGACCTCTTCAGTAGACTATCTGCCTTCTGATCCATAAGGTCCTTCAATTGAGAGGAGCCTTCAAACGGCAGGGTAGTTTTATTAGCAACTTTCGCAATTTGCACATCTATTCTCAGCATTTCGGTCCAGATTTTGGACATGGAGACGTCTAGAGGAAACTGCCCTTTCATTTCTCCTGGATGTATCCATTCATCGAACACCATCTTTTTAAGGCTATCATGGACTGGAAAGACTTAAGTCTTCTTGGACTGCAATATCCCCCAAGCATTACATCCTGAATGGATTAGGCAGATTCCTCTTCCACCACCCCCATAGTGATTCTCACTGTGGACACCAACTCTGCAATGTCCTCAGAGGAAAAATAATATCTCCTGGGGGCATCACTGGTTTGGGGTGCATAGGGATCTTCAACTAAGCCTTCATCTGATCCCGAAGCATCTGAAGCTTCTGGTGCAGAATCTACCAGAGAGACCTTCCCCTTCTTAGGAACCGGAGGGTTCAATGGAGGGAGATGTGAGACAGAAGCCATGGAGGACTGAATTTCCTGTTTAAATTCTTAAGTTCATCCATCAGGGACGGTTTCTCTTCTCCCATCACTTTCTCTGTGCATATTAGGCACAAGATTTTCTTGTGTGTTGGTGAAAGCTTTTTTATTACAGACACATCTCCTAAAGGGGTCTTTGGCTTCTGCATTTGTTCCTTTCCTCCCTGTAAAACATAGCAGGGAGAGAAGATGACCCACCAGCCCTTAAGGGGGGAGGAACTGTACATATCACTCACCAAGTTACTCATTGCGCCTGAGGTAGCGCTGGGCTCTGGATCTGCGGAGACACATCCCTGGGCAGACTGTGACATCATGGAAACAATCGTCCCACCTGTAATATTGTGCCTCCGCCAGGGGTCCTTTTATGTAGGATCCGAGGTACAGCGCCAGTAACACGTGAGTGCCCCTCTCCCTCCGGTCCCCTGCAGCCGCGACCATTTGCCCACACTGGGCGTGCAGGGAAAACCCGGAAGCGCTGTGTGTTCCACCCTGGAAAGCAACCTGGAATTGACTCGCGATATCATCTGACGTCACTTCTGGACATGAAATCCCGCACTGCCTGGAGGGACCAAGGAGCTGCAGGAGGACCCCAGCCACGTAGGCACCACTCAATGTTGCCATCAGGCGTTGGAGAGCGGTGCGGTCCCGCTCCTCCTGGAGCGGGAACGGCATCAGGGAGGAAGGAGCCCAGGCCCGATCATCCCACCACCCCACTTCCTGCATCAGTAAGAGGACTGCTTCGCCAGCCAGCAGCCCCAGGAGAACCTCTCTGTGCGCCATAGGGACAGGAGACATTGGTGACAGGAGGTAGGAGGGGCTATTTAACCTCTTTTGTGTTTCCTACCCCTATTAGGGCCAAGAGGCAACCTCCTATTGTGCTGTCGTGGAGGATTTGGAGGAGAAAAGAGGAATAAAGATGGGATGCTCACTTCAGAAAAACAAAACTCCAGTCCGTGCAAAAAAAAAAAAAAAAAAAATTAAGTTGCACTCCTGCTTAGCAAAATATCTGTGGTATACACAATATTCCTTTCTATTATACATGCAACCTCTCCTTACACTGTCCTCCATTACATACCTAGATTTATGACCCTTTGTGTGAATCTGGCTGTGAAACTCCATATGGTGTTACCCTGAATGTAGGAGGGTTAATGAAGTCCAACTTCTTCCCCTCTGCTTCTAAGCTGTACCCACTTAGATGAGTATTTCTTAGGACCAGCAAGTCTGCTCTGTAGAATTGTCTGCTGTGTGTCTCATCAAAGTGTCTCATACAAGTGTCATGAGAAGAATTTTACTAGAAATTGACTGACTGGAAAATATTACAATACCGCCTGCTGTGAGGATATCTTCCGGCTGAAAAGTCAACTTCAACCCCTCTCATGGTATATCATCAGCATGTTTTCAGCTCTGCACAGGTTTTCTGTTTTCACCACATTTAATAACCACAAGTATGCCTGGCTATTTCCTTATTTGTAAACTTTATGTGATGGTAAATGTATGTCTTTGTGGAGCTGGCACTAGCATAATCATAGATCTGGGTGGTTTTTTTTCCTTTGTTAAACTATCTCCTTTATTTCAATGTCTTTTTTACCTATGTGCTTTTCTCATCCACTTTCACTGCCCCATCTCCCCTCCATCACCCTCCATCACCCTCATCCACATCAGCCTCTCTCTACTTCCCTTTACTATGTACTGCTCCCATACACTCTTGACCGTACTGAATAATCTCAGGTCATCATATTCCAGGGCTTTGCATCATAAACCATGTCACAAATCCAAAAACTACGTGTTCTTACTCTTTCTACTACTGCTCCTGTTAGGAGATATCTCTCTCAATCCTAGTCTACCCGCTTCCAACTTTAACCCATCCCCTACCTCACATAGAAATCCTAACCAACCTCATTAGCATTATTTGCACACCTTTATCTCCCTCTTTTAATTATGCCCGCTGGAATCCACTGTCTGTATGTAACAAGCTTCCCTTTATCCACAACCACTTTCTCACTAACTCTTAACCTCCTGGCCCTCACAGAAACCTGGATCCAGGACTCAGACACATTTTCCCTGCCGCTATTTCTCATGGCGGCTTACTTTTCTCCCATTCCCCGAGACCTGGGAACAGACATAGTGATGGAGTCGGCTTACTTTTGTCCCCACAATGTATTTTCCAGGTCATCCCCCTCTTTTGAGGTCCACACCATTAGGCTCTTCCCTCCCTCCCCCTCAGAGTAGCGGTAGTATATCGCCCACCAGGGTCACCCACCCACTTCTTCGACGATTTTTCCACGTGGCTGCCACACTAAGTCCTCAGAATTACCAACCCTTATTCTGGGAGACTAACATTCCCATAAACAGTCCCATTTCCCCATCTGCATCCCAGCTCCTATCGCTAACCACCTCTCTTGCCCTCTCACAGCTCTCAATCTCTGACACACACAAAGATGGTAACACCCTTGATCTGGTTTTTACCCAGCTCTGTTCAACCTCCTCCTTAGATAACTCACTTCTTCATCTCTTTGATCTCAACATTCTCTCGTTCACACTCACAAATCCTCGCTCACCCCAGAACACTCCTACCTATCACACATTCAAATATCTTCAGGTCATCAACCCTCAAACACTCACAGACTCTCTTACACTCTCCTCATTCTCCTGTCCCGATCTGGCAGTAATCACTACAATGATGCCCTCAGAAGCACTCTAAACCAAGTAGCACCCCTCACCCTCAGAACTTCCAAACACAGAGTAAAAAAGTCCTGACTCACACCACAAACACGATTCCCTCCTATGGATGAAAACTCACTCACCGGAAAACTTTATCTATTATAAATTCATGTTAAAAACCTACAACTTTGTCCTTCACCTCACCAAACAAACCTACTTCACTGCCCTGATATCACTATACAACAAAACTGACACCCTTCACTGTCTCCTCAGTCCTAAAGTGCAGGCCCCTATCACTGACCTCTGTGCTGATGATCTGGCTTCTTACTTCACAGAGAAACTAGAAAATATCCATCAGGAAATCAGCTCCCAACCTCCAAATGCTGTTGCCACCATCCCTCCCCACATCCCCTCTGGCTCACTCTCCACTTTTGACCCAGTCACAGAAGAAGTCTCCAGGCTCCTCTCTTCCTCTCGTCCCACTACTTGCATCACTGACCCAATTCCCTCAGACCTACTCCAGTCTCTCTTTCCGGTCTTCACCTCTCACCTAACCAAAATCTTTACTCTCTCCCTCTCTTCTGGCATCTTCCCTTCCTCCTTCAAACACTTTATCATTACTCCATTATTAAAGAAAACTTCTCTTGACCTGTCCTGCACAAATATCTAGACCATCTCTTCTCTCTCTACACTGCCCCAAATGGACAATCAGCAGATTTAGCTTTCAGTACCATCTTTATACAGATGAGACAACTATACACTTCCTATACACTTCCTCCCCTGACCTTACCCCCGCTGTATTACAGAACACCAATGAGTGTGTAACCGCAGTTACCAATATCATGTCCGCTCGCTATCTAAAACTCAACCTTTCCAAAACTGAACAACTTCTCATCTCGCCCTCTACTAACCTCCCTAAATCTGACATCTCCCTCCCGGTGTGTGGCACCATGATAACGCCTAGGCAGCAGGCTCGCTGTCTGGGTGTTATGTTTGACACTGATCTCTCCTTCACCTCCTACATACAATCTCTCACCCGCTCTTGTCACTTGCACCTGAAAAACATTTCCAGAATTTGCCCCTTCCTCGCCATGGACACAACTAAAACTCTCCCTGTGGCACTGATCCATTCCCGCCTTGATTAATGTAATTCTATATTAGGTGGCGTCCCCCTCAGTAAGCTTTCCCCTTTCGAGTCTATCCTTAATGCAGCAGCCAGGGTCACCTATCTAGCTAGCCGTTACTCAGATGTTTCCGCTCTGTGCCAGTCATTTCACTGGCTCCCTATACACTATAGTATCCAATTCAAATTGCTTGTTCTCACCCAGGAAGGTCTTCACAGTGCGGCACCTCTCTACCCTCATCTTATCATCCCACCTATCCCCTTCGCTCTGGAAGCGACTTTAGACTAACATCTGCATTAATCCGAACGTCCCATTCCCGACTCCAAGAGTTCTCCAGAGTACACCAATCCTCTGGAATGCTCTACCTCAATAAATTAGAAACATCCACAACTTACACACATTCAGGCGCTCCCTAAAAACACATCTTTTTAGGTTGGCCTACCATTCTCTCTAATTGTAGTTATTTACACATAGGGTATTCACTATTGCTCTAAACATTATTTCTCTGTCAAATTCCACCAGACCCAAGAGCTCTACACAGATTGGTTGGTGGCCACTCATGCAGCTTTTATCTACTCCCCATTCTCTCACATTGGCTGAACCGTCATTGTAAATAAGCACCTGTACTTTGTCACCGCCCACCTCATTTTTCGATTGTAAGCTTTCACTAGCAGGATCTTCATTACTTTTGCTTAATTAGTGTACTTTTTTATAATTGTTTCTCATAACTTTGTATACAAACGTGTGAATTGTAGAGCGCTAAGGAATATGTTGGCACTATATAAAGATTATTATTTGTAAAATTGATCCTGTATTCAAAATTAGAAGAGAAATGGAGACATGAGGGTGGGAATGCTTGACGGACTACAGCAGTTTAATGCGGTGAACAAACTTCTGGAAAACTACCTTGATGTCAAAATAGTTCCTACACCCGTAAATTAATTCCCTATGTGGTGGAACTTCCAAATTGGGGTACCGTATATACTCGCGTATAAGCCGAGTTTTTCAGCCCAAAAATTGGGCTGAAAAGTTCCCCCCTCGGCTTATACGCGAGTCACTGTATACAGTCACCCCCCATCAGTATACAGGCCCCCCCCCTTATTGCCGCAATCCTGTAAAAGAATACATTACGTATACTCATCCCTGCCGCTGTCCCGCTGCCGCTGTCCCCGCCATCGCGCTCCTCCGGCTTCATTTGTCTGTCTTCGGCTTCCTCCTCTGGTGGGCGCAATGATGTCATTGTCTGTGCGCCAGAGGAGGAAGCCGGAAGACGCTGGTTGAAGCCGGAGGAGCGCGATGGCGGGACAGCGCAGCGGGACAGTGGCAGGGATAAGTATACTAATGTATTCTTTTACAGGATTGCGCTAGTAAGGGGGGGGGGCTGTATACTTATGGGGGGGCCTGTATACTACCAATGGGGCTGCTGCTGTATACTACCACTGGGGCTGCTGTATATACCTCTGGAGCTGCTGTATACTACCACTGGAGCTGCAGTATACTACCACTGGGGCTACTGTATACTACCACTGGGGCTGCTGTATATACCTCTGGGGCTGCTGTATACTACCTCTGGGGCTGCAGTATACTAACTCTGGGGCTGCTGTATACTACCACTGGGCTGCTGTATATACCTCTGGGGCTGCAGTATACTAACTCTGGGGCTGCTGTATACTACCACTGGGGCTGCTGTATATACCACTGGGGCTTCTGTATACTACCACTGGGGCTTCTGCTGTATATACCACTGGGCTGCTGTATATACCTCTGGGCTGCTGTATACTACCACTGGGGCTGCTGCTGTATATACCACTGGGGCTTCTGCTGTATACTACCACTGGGGCTGCTGTATACCTGGCTGCTGTATAACCACTGGGGCTGCGTATATACAGGGGCTGCTGCTTGATAACCTGGGAGGTGCTGTATACCACACTGCTGGGGCTGTAGACGTGCTGGGTCACCCTCGGTTATACAGATCAATAGGCTTTCCCAGGTTTTGGGGGCAAAAGTAGGGGGGGTCGTCTTATACACGAGTATATACGGTAATTTGATGGAGGCTTCTGCTCTTATTTTACTTAGGGGAGCTGTATATGGAGTCCAAAAACTATTTTAGGAAACTTGTTGCTCCAAAAGCCAAATAGTGCTCCTTCCCTCCTGAGTCTCGACGTGTGGCCCAACAGTAATGTATAGTCACAAATGGTGTTTTGTTATGTTCACAAGAAATTGTTTAAAAATGATACGCTCTATTTTACCTACTTTTCCTTGGGAAAATCTCAAATCTGGGGCTACAAAATTTTAATGGTAAAAATGTAAATATTCTTTCTTCATCGCCCAATGGTATAACATTTTTTAAACTTGTGGCATCATTATTCTGACTGCACTGTTAGATAATTTCAGTAAGAGGTATAATTTTGCAAAATGGGGTCACTCATTGGGTTCAACCGGTATGACACCTCAAAGTCTCTGCCAATGGGACATGGCCTGCTGCAAACTATTCCAGCCAAATTTTCGCTCCGATATGGTGCTCCTAAACTTTGACCATTGTACTGAGCTGGAAAAATACACTTCCTGACAGAAGTTATGTCGCTTATCCATGTTATGTAAATAAAAGCTTATAACCTGACGTTAAATTCATCCATTGGTTGTATAAATTACTCCTTTGAAAGCTCAAACCCTCCGAAATGTGGTTTAGGTTAAGAAAATAAATTGGCATCAATGCTGAAATATTGATCATTTAATGAACACAGAATGGTCAGATTTTGGCAAGACAAAAGTTTTGTCACCCACAGAAAGTAATGTGATATTCAAACAAAAAATTTACTTAAAATACAAATATATCTTGCATAACATTGGTGAATGAAGTTGTGGTGTTATTAGTCATTTATTATTTTGTGTGACTTCCATAAGCTTGAAGGACTGCATCCATGTGGTTCAACAATGATTCATACAATTTATTAATGAAGTCATCAGGAATAGCAAAGAATGCAGTCTTACATGCCTCCCAGAGTTCATCTAGATTTTTTGGTTTTGTCTTCCAAGCTTCCTCTTTCATCCTACCCCAAACTTCCTCAATGATGTTCATGTCTGGTGACTGGGCTGGCCAGTCCTTGAGCACCTTATCTTTTTTGCCTGGAGGATCTTTGTTGTAGAGATGGATGTATGAGATGGAGCACCATCCTGCTGCATAATTTGACCCCTTTTATGATTTGGAATATAAGAGGTAGTTAATACTTCTTGATATTTAAGGCTATTGATATTGCCTTCCACCTTGCAAATGTTTCGCACACCCCCATACTGAATATAACCCCAGACCATGATCTTTCCACCACCAAATTTAACTGTTTTCTGGGTGTATTTTGGATCCATACGGGCTCCAGTAAGTCTCCTGCAGTATTTGCGGGGGCTGTGCTGTAATTCTACTGAAGATTCATCAGAGAAATCCACCTTCTGCCACTTTTCCAGTGTCCATCTGTTTAGCAGGCTGTGGGACTTTGCAAATGCCGCACGTTTTTTTGTCTTTTGTTTAGTGCTGGCTTCTGATTCGACCATGGAGGTCATTTCGAAACAGAATCCTACAAACTGTTCTAGTTGACACAGGGACTTGAGGTGACCAGGCCTGTTGGAGCTCTGCTGCAGTGGAAGAGGGGCTTGCTTTGGATTTTCTAACCAACAAACGTTCCTCCTGAGCAGTTATCTTGCGGGGTCTCCCGGACCTGGGCTTGTCAAACACATCTCCAGTCTCTTCAAATTTTTTTTTTTAATTCTTTGTACTTGAGGCTGAGACGCATTAAAAGAGCCAGCCACCTCTGCAGTGGATCTGGTCTTCAGCCTCTTGATAATCAAGGCTTTGGCGCAGGTGGATTTTTGGCATGTTGTCAGAGCTAAAATTGCAGTTCAAGTGAAGTTCTGGGGTGCTGGGTTTCTTGTTAAGACACACCCACTAATTAACCGATCATTTACTGAGCACAGGTGAGGTTGTAAACTAGGATTGGGTGCATTATATGACCAGGCGACAAAACTTTTGTCTTGCTAAAATCTGACCATTCTGTGTTCATTAAATCATCAATATTTCAGCATTGATGCCAATTTATTTTCTTAACCTAAACCAAATTTCAGGGCTTTCAGCTTTCAAAAGAGTAGTTTATACAACCAATGGATACATTTAACATCAGGTTGTACGCTTTTATTTACATAACATGGATAAGCGACAAAACTTCTGTCAGGGAGTGTAGTTTTTGACCACATACGGGGTATTACTGTAGGCTGGATAAATTGTGCAACAAATTTTATAGTCCTTTGTCATCTGTTTCCCTTGCAAAAATTTTAAATTTAGGACTTCAGCATCATTTTTATGAAAAGAAAACCAAAAACTTATTTTTTCATTTTCATGGCCCAATATTATTATTAATCTATGAAACACCAATAATTTCAACATGCTCACTATACCGCTAGATAAATTCCTTGAGTGATGTAATTTCCAAAATTGTGTCATCTTTGGTGGGTTTCTGGTGTTTTGGAACCTTGGCGGTTCTCTAAATGCAACATAGTGTCCCTAATCTATTCCAATTTTGAACTTCATACACCAAATAGCACTTCTCTTTCAAGCCCTGCTGTGTGCAAAAACAAGAATTTCTGACCACATATTGGATATCTCTGTACTCCGGAGAAATTGCACTACAAATTGCATTTTCAATTGTTATCTTTGTGAAAATGAAAAACTTGGGGCTAAATCAACAGCCTTTTTGGGTTAAACTTAATTTTCATACTCCAAGGTTTTAAAATTCTGTGAATTACCTGGGTGCTGAAGCTCACTACACCTCTAAATAAATTCCTCAGGGGTGTGTTTTCAAAATGGGGTCACTTGTGGGAGATTTCCTCGGGGGCTCTGCAAACGCAACATGTCCACTATCTATTCCAGCCAAGTTTGAGCTCCAAAAGTCAAACGGTGCTTCTTCTCTTCCAAGCCCTGCATCCAAACAGTAGTTTTCCACCACATATAGGGTATCGTGTGTACTCAGCAGAAATTGCATGGCCCATTTTCTCATATTAACCTTGTGAAAATGCAGTATTTGGGGATAAAGCAACATTTTTGTGGGAAAAAAGTATTTCTCCATTTTCATGGCTTAATTTTATAAAATTTTGTGAAGCAGTGTGGGTTCAATAAACTCATCACACCACTAGATAAATTAATTAAAGAATTGTCGTTTCCAAAATGGGGTCACTTGGGGATGTTTCCACATCAGGATCTCTATGAACGCGACATGGCGTCCGCTATCTAATCAAGACAACTTTGCACTTCCAAAAAGTCAAATAGTGTTCCTACCCTTCCATGCCCTGCAACCAAACAGTAGTTTTCAAGCACAGTTGAGGCATTAGCATACTCAGGAGAAATTGCATAACAAATTGTGCTGTACATTTTCTACTATTATCCCTGTGAAATAAAAAAATGTGGGTAGAGGAACATTTTTGTGGGAAAAATTAATATTTTCATTTATTCCTTCTACATTTCTGTAATTCCTGTGTAGCACCTAAAGGGTTAATAAACTTTTTGAATGTGGTTTTGAGCACTTTGAGGGGTGCAGTTTTGTAAGTGTGTCACTTTTGAGTGTTTTCTGTTATCCTTGAAGTCACTTCAAATGTGATGTGGTCCCTAAAAAAAATGATTTTGTAAATCTTGTTGGAAAAATTTTAAATTGCTGACCAACATTGAATCGTATCAAAAAAAGTTATGTTTCAAAAATGATGCTAATGTAAAGTAGACATGTGGCAAATGTTATTTATTAACTTTTGTATGAAATTACTCTCTGGTTTAAAGAAATAAAAATTTACAGTTTGAAAAATTGTGACATTTTTGTCAAATATTCGCTAATTTATGCAAATAATATTGACCAAAATGTATCACTAAAAAGAAGTACAACGTCTCAAAAAACAATCTCAACCATTGAGGTCAGTTGAAGTATTCCAGTGTTATTATCAGAAAGTGACATTGCTCAGATTTGAGAGGCTCAGTCATTAACATTCAAAGTGACTCAGTCTTTAAGAGGTTAAAAGCATTAAATAAACTATAAAAATAAAATCATATGATCATAAGTTTGTTTTCAAAACCCTTCTATATACCAAATGTATCACTCATATGTTACAATAACATAAGACTAAATTAATCAAATCTTGGCTTGCATAATTACTGCCAGGTAGATTTACTTTGAAATGTTTCGGCTTCTCAGAGAAAATTTACTTTAAACATCCTGTTGAGGACAATAGCCACAGACAACACTAGCCTGACTCTGCCCCCAATAGTTTGGGTAGCATAACTCAAGCAACAGTTTCCCTTTATAAGAGCAACTTTCTGATTGATTCTGTTAGGAGATGATTTTTCCATGTTTAAATATGTGGCCTATGTTAGCGTCATATCCTCTGCTTAGTAACCAGGTTTCGTTATTCATTATGTCGAGAAGCCGTTAATGAGTGTTCAAGTCCTCAATGAAAAAAAATAACAAATTTGCAAGCCCCAACCCGTAGACTATTTTCAATGCAGAAAAAAACATCATGGGCTCATTTATACTTAAGTTAAAAAGAGCCCATTATCATTTACTAGAGCTTACATGCCCATATGTCAACACCAATGGTCGGTGGGGGTCTTACCTCCAAGCTCGACTTTCTCCCCTCCCAATATGTAGAGAAGAGAAACTCTACCTCTAGCTCCTCCTCCTCCCCCTCTTCCTGTCATAATAGACTCTTATCAGTAACATCTGCCATCTCAGTAAAGTGAAAATTTTCACTGAATACAGATTTCAACTCAGAATTGAGAATTTTCATACTGACTGATCAAAATTAAAATGACAGTTATGCCTTAAATGATGTTTAGAAATAAAATAGTTGGAGCACACAGAGTGATATCCTCTTAATTTAGCCACCAGGTGTCCCCCTTCTATGGAAAGACTCACCTGGTCAGGTTGTATGAGTCACAGCCAACTTTGACAGCTCTCTCCTGAGATAGAAGCAGTGCCCAGCAGGGGAAGATAAGATGAACAAACAGAAAGCAACCTGATGAAGTTGTATTTACACAACGAAACGCGTAGGCAAGTGGCTAAATAAACAGAGTATACTCCATTACTCTGTTTGTCATCATTTGAGGTCAGCGCGGTGATTCTTTTAAACTCAGCGCTTTCTGTTTGTTTATCTTAGAGGAGGTTTGCGATGTCTGTTCAAGCCAAGCCCTGAGCCTTGTTGGGAACATAACCCTAATAAAATGTTTAGTGTCTAAATTGGTTTCAGTTTTTACCACAAACCATTCTTTATTCAAATAAGCTAATTAGGTGCTTGGTGCACAATTGGTGACTTTTTTTTGTTCTATTTCCTCTCCAGGTATGTCAATCTAAAAAGAAGGGCGGTGGGGGTGGAGGCACACAGTGATACAATATAAGGAACATGAAGTTAGAGTGAGCAGGGTGCTCATGTCACAACCCCATTAATTGCCTGTAAAGATGCCGCTGTCTAAATCACGCCCATGGATAAAAGAAAATCTTCATCTGCATATACTTAGAGGTAAAAGGATATGGATATTTCTGCTGCTGGAAAAGTAGTTATTGTATTCTGTGGTAGTAGTCAAAATAGCTTTATTTTAAGGTCGCACTGAACTCTTTCAATTATAAACGTCATACCTAGGTATGTAGGTAAGTACTTGAAAAACGTAAACTAGAGCTACTTTGAATACTACTACAGCTGAGGAACAAATAAGTTTTCAGCCGAATCCGACATCCATCTTCTTTTACTTCTCAATCTGTGAAGAAGAGGCAGAGAGAGATGTAAGTGGCAAAATGCATGCAACGTCTTGGCCACGCCAAGAATACTACAAGTGTATTGAAATAGAGAACAATTTCTGGTAATTGCAGGAAATTATGTTAGACATCTGTGATGTCTGCTACACGGGCTCTGTTTGGCTTGAACAGACATTTTGTGATAACTTCATGTTAACTATAAAACAGTGAAACATACCTTTTGTGAAAAGCGGCTTTTGTGAGCGATTTTCTGTACTTTATAGACAAGGCTGAAATTTGGCTAGAACAAACTAGATTTATTGCTGTGTAAAAAATGTACAGTAGTATGAATTTTGGGCAGTACAAATACTCATTTATATTTTACCGCAATGTTTGATTGATTTTGGAACCATTCATCTCAAGGCTAGAATTTTGTGAACAAAAATTGAATTAAATTATATAACACAACATTATATGTTGTAAGGTGTGATTAATCTTAATTTTTAGAAGGCAAAATGAAAATACATTATGGACAAGTACCCAAGAAAAACAAAACAAAACGGAATTCAGGATGGAAACAAACACCCAAACGATTTACCCATCCTAGTACTGCTTTTTCTTAGAAATTAACATAATTCCCATCATGAAAAATATACTCTATCCATTACTATCACACACTTGAAAAAAATGTGATTTTAATTGGTTATTATCCCAGCAGAGGTAAAAAAAAAAAAAACAAAGAAAAAAAAACAAAAAAAAAAAAAAAAAAACTACATATAAATCTGATATTCTTCTATTAGAAATTGTACTTTTTGATATATGCGATTCTCGACTCGTAACCCTGTTTTCTGCACAAAGAAACAATGGGCATGAATAGAAGATGTCATCTAGGATTCTGCAGTTCACTGCTCTGTACATTCTTGCCTCCGTTTATGGAGCATATAGTATGTGATAAAACTGTAAAGTGTCACAGTTGCTTGGCATATAGCTGCTGGAGCATGCCAATGCACAGACCAGACATGTGCAAGCGAACCGTACAGATATGCAGTTCTCCTGGGGACAAACACAACAGATTGCATTTTCTTTAGTTCTCTTGGATAATTCCTTAAGACTTCGATCCTTCTTGTAAACTTCAGTGTGCACAGTTCCAATCCACTTCACATCCTCAGAGGGGAGCCATTTCACAGCTTCAGGAACACCTACAAGAATATCTTCGCTGGTATGTGCCCCCTGGATTTTACAAGTGCAGAAAATAGTTTCCTTTACGTCTCTGGATGCTCAAGGATGTGCAAGTTACATGTGCAGAGGTAGCGCAGTCAATTCTTTTAGGTTATTAAATGTTCTTTGTTTTCTCACGACTTGTTTGCCAATAAGATATTTAAAAGTTTTCTGGAAGAGTAACATTACGCAAAAGCCACTGCTGAGAGTGGCTGCCATTACAGTCTCTGATGCTAGGTACTTGACTGTCTTCCTCTGCAGCTTTGTCCAGACACTGGTTGCTATTCACATGAATTAATGTTAATTTCTAGAAAAAAAAATACAAGACACATTTGAGAACCATACACAGATCAAAGACTTTTACACATACTAAAATAAATTACGGTATCTCTTCCCTCCATTGTGCCCCTCAGTGTAACCTATAACTCATTAGTCAGTAAGTAATCAAGACTTCTCACCTCTCCCCAAATATCCTTTTATGCCAGTCTTTGAAAATAGGTAGAGGGCTCTCACTAATCTATTATGTCCCTCCACTTCTAGCAGATGTTCTCAACACATGGAAAAGTGAAGGACAAAAACACAAAAAAAAAAGAACAGGTTTAGATATTAAAGGGAACCTGTCTGCTGGTTTATGCCCCCCCAAGGTCCCTGCAGCTTCATAGTACTATTCTAAGCATCCTTGTCTAAGGCTGCCTTCAGATTTGCAGATGCCTCCGCAGCGTTTTGCGGAGGCATCTGCAAGCATCTGCATGCAGACCGCAGCCCCTATGTTTATAATGGAGCGCACGGCGGTCTGCAGATGCTTGCAGACCGCCGTGCGCTCCCATTGCCCGCCATGAGTGATCTGTGCGCAAGAGGATGCCTGCGCATAGATCACACAGTCTTGTGCGCACCAGGGACGCGACATGTTGCGTCCCTGGTGCGGGCGAGAGTGTGTGATTTGTGCGCAGGCATCCGCCTGCGCACAGATCACTCATGGCGGGGCAGTGGGAGCGCATGGCGGGTCCATTATAAACATAGGGGCTGCGGTCTGCGGAGGCATCTGCAAATCTGAAGGCAGCCTAAAGCTACATACTGTAGTGTTAAAGGGGTTTTCCCACTAACAAAGTTAATTTAAAAGTCCATTTTAATTAATAGATCTTGTCATAATAATAATTTCCACAATTGGATGTGATTAAAAAAAATGTTCCTGTGCTGAGATAATCTTATAATTGTGCCCTGCTATGGACAATTTCATTTTTGTTTCTGACTGTGCACGAAGCATTGGTTTGATCCTGGGCAGGGAAGGACAAAATAGGATATACAGACACTATAGCATGGGATCACGTAATTATTTCTTTGAGGTAAAACTTTTTCTAGAAACAGAGAAATGTTTTCCCGCATAAAAACAATCATCTATGATCCCGTGCTGTAATGTCTGTATATTCTCTTTCCTTCCTCCCCTACCCAGAAGACATGGTATGATCAGACCGTGTTCCACGCATGGTCAGAAACAACAATAAATTGTACATGCACATTTATAAAATTATCTCAGCACAAGAACATTTTTTGAAAACACATCCAATTGTGCAAGTTATTATTATTCAAAGATTTTTTGATTAAAATTAACTTTATTTGTTGGAAAACTCCTTTAAAATGCATTTCTACGCTTACATTTCCTAATGTTAATGTGTTTGAGACTGGTCTGAAGGGGCATTTCTATGGTATCCATCCCTGCCTTCCTTCCGTGGTTATCATGCCACTGTAGGTGTGATAACCTTAATTACCAGTGCTGTCCCTTCTTGGTAAATTCTAAAATGTATGGGCTGCTTCCAGGTATGACATGTTTTGTCTTGTCTAACTATGCACCTGGGTGCATCTATTTCCAGTCCTGCATATTATGGGTGGTAATTAGGTATACTTGCTGACTCCAGATCATTCACAGTGCCCATTCTGAAGCCGGCAAGTATACCCAATACTCGCCCACAATGTGCAGGACCGGAAATAGATGCGGCCGACACGTCATACCTAGAAGCAGTCCATACATTTTAGAATCTACAAAGAAGGGGATAGCCCTTGTAAATTAGGGTGTCATACCCACAGGGGCGTGATAATCACAGAACGAAGGCAGGGATGGATACCATAGGAGTGCCCTTTCAGACCAGTCTCAAGTTCATTAACATTAGAAACTAGAAGTGTATACATGCATTTTTTCAACTTTGTCATTACACTATGAGCTCAGACAAAGATGCTTAGAATAGTACTATGAAGCTGCAGGTACAGACCGTGATAGCTGGGGGGAGAAGCATAAATTAGCTGACAGGTTCTCTTTAAGTTTCTAGTGTTTGACAGAGTACCTTTTGCTATCTAATATATAAAGCTGAATGTGTGTGTGTATATCCGGGATTGGCATCTACACCGTCGCAGCTACAGCCACAAAATTTTGCACAGTCACACGTCTGGACCCCGAGAGCGTCATAGGCTATGTTGTGAGGCGAAATTTTAGTGACATGAGCTGTCTTTTATGTGTATGTGTGAGGTAATATATACTGCCCGGCCGGAGGGAAAGTTTACTGTTGGCTGGAGATTTATTAGGATGCCTATAGCAACCAATCACAGCTCAGTTTCTATTTTCCTACAGGTCATTAATATGACATATTCAAATTCTATGTTGTTATAGCTAACAGCAGCTATTTATTAACCCGGGCATAGTCGGGTAGTAAAGCTAGTAGTGAATAAAGATAGATATACAGAATATAACAAAAGTGAGTACACCACTCACATGTTTGTAAATATTTTATTATATCTTTTTATGGGACAACACTGAAGATATGACCCTTTGATAAACTGTAAATTAAGTAGCAAATTAAATAGTTCATATACAGTTTGCACAACTGTAAATTTGGTGTGCCCTCTAAATAAGAACACAGCCATTAAAATGAAACGGTCATGTAGTTTTGTGATATTAAACTACCCCGCTCCTCACATGCGCTGTCTCACGATACCGGCGAGATATATCCGCTACGTCTCACTCAATATTGCAGCTCTCTCCAAACAGCTGGTGTTATAGGCGCTGATGCCACTGAGGTTCTCTCAGGTCACACAATGGGATTCCCTGCTGCGTAATACCCACTCTGTAACCTAAGACAGCCTCAGGGAAGTCATGAGGATGTCTGAGGTTCATGAGTGGGTCCGGAAGCATGGTGACAGCGGAGCTGAAGCCTGCTAAGTAAAAGTGTAGGAAGAGAACAATTGTGCCACAACAGCAGGACTCCACTGAAAAATGGTTTGAGCTGTGTCTGGCAGCTTTTTGAAGGTGCCTTCTAGGCCCTTTTGTTTGCCTTCTATTGATTTGAATGAGGTTAAGTTCGTCAAACTGTTCGCTGATCTCTTCAGCGAACATGTGCATGTTTGGCCAACCAAACTTTAAAGGGTTTGCTCATCTCTAATTGTAAATATCACTGTGGGTCCTGCAAAAAATTCACTCATGCTGACCTCCACCCATTAAGGTAACATGGTCGGGACATCACCACACGTCCCTCTGCAGTTTTGTTATACTGAGCTCCGCGCTTTACGGTCACAAGGTCGTGAAATCACCACAGGTCCTGTGAGAATGGGACCATTATAGGTGAAGTTTGGCATTGGACAAATTGTGGTGAAGGACCAATGGTAATGTTACAACCATGTGACCTTAATGGGCAGAGCTAAACTCATGTCTTTCACTTAAGGCCTGCTCAGCTCTACCCATTACGGTTACATCACGTTTTGAAGAGAGGTCTGGGCCAGCACCAATCTTTCCAGCGTTCCCCTTTTTACTTTGGGGTCTCACTGCAGCGTTAACGGATCATGAATTCACGACATGGAGGTGTGGAGGATGAGCTTCCTGTTGTAACACTTGCCTCGTCTCGGTGCTTGCTGCCAGCAGGTGCGTCACAGCGTATTCAATCAATCCTCGATTGTACCCGCTGAAGCGCCAAGACAGGGCACGAAACGACGTAAACGCGCGAAACGACGTAGTACCCCCCCCGTCCTCCCACCCGCTGTGCACAACCTGTTGTATGAAGATTGAATAAATATCCACTGCCAGAAGCCTTGAGTGCGGCTCCATTTCTTCTCTATTTGATCCATTACGGTTACATAGTCATGACACCACCATAGGTCCCTAACCCAGTTCTGCTGTACTGCAGTGACATCAATTACAGTCCGAGGAGGGGTGTGAAGAAGTTAAAAAAATATCATGGCTGAATTTGAGTGACAGTGGCTAAAGCAAGTAAAAGCTACTCCCCCATGACTGAAGCTCAGATATGTTCTGAACTCACTTCAGCATATAAAGTTTTTTTTTTTTTTTTTTAGTAAAATGTGGAATTTTGTTCTTAGAAAACCATGGTAGTGATGCATATTGCATCATTTAAAACACAGTTTAATATCACATAACGAAATGAGAGGTTCCCTTTAATGTCAAAATTGCTGGCAAAGAAAAGGGAGTACAGCCCTAACTAAAAATGATCAATATATGCCCAAAGTTTCAGTAGTTTGTGTGGCCACCATTATTTTCAAGCACTATCTTAACTCACTTGGGAATGGAGTTCACTAGAGCTTCACAAGAGTCATTGGAATCCTTTTCCACTCCTCTATGGCAATATCACGGAGCTGGTGGAGGTTAGAGATCTGATTCTACACCTTCTATTAGAGGATGCCTAACATATGCTCAATAAGGTTTAGAATATATCATAATAATCTATTGGTGCCCTGTGATCACGTAATGGGCGTGACAATGGGTGGGATCAATGATGCACTTTCTTTCTGTGTTTTAAATATCACTGTCAGTGATTGGCTGTTATTTATCTGGTTACGGTAGCGAGTGGATCATGGATCCTCCACACCTGTTCAAGGCACTTGATGGCTAATCAAATCAGTCATCAAGTGCAGGGAAAGATGCGGGTTCAGTGTGTGAAGACTGCATCAAAAGTGAGGACATGGATGATTATGTAACATATGAAGGGAGAATGTCACTATATAAGAGTTAAATAAAGATGGTACCTAATGTGGCCAACTAGTCAACATAAGTATAACTATTCCACTTCTAAAATCATGTGTTTCACATTTGGTCAGATAAAAAGTGTAAGTGTGTTACTTGTGATTCAGTAAGTGAAAACAGTAAGTGAGTGACTTGTGATTCAGTGACTTTGGATTCAGGGAGTTTGGAAGGGAGGAATTACTGAATTGCAGGTTGTATTTTATTGATACTTTACATTTCTTTTTACTTATTTCTGTCTGGTGCAATCCCCATTAGAAAATTAGCTCCATAATCGGCAATGCCATCCGGTGTACATCTTGCCACATGTATACAATCCTTGAACAGCCAGTCGAGGGTGCATACTGCTGTGAGAGATGGGAGCATGTTGTGCATTTGGAAGTCCAGATACTGGATCTAAATGAACAACTGGCCATAGACAATATGGAAAGGAGTCTGCTGCACACTGAGCAGCTGCTCACTGGGATAGATGTGGGGGAGGATGGTAGCATGGAGCTGCAGGACAGTGAGGCAGTGACAGAAGGCGGGGTAGAGGGAAGAGTGTCAGGGAGGCTAGTCCTGATCTGGCACACCCCAATAAATTTGCTAAGTTGGCAGATGAGGAGGATGTCAGTTCAGGGATAGAAATGCTGCAGCAAAGCATGTCCTCTGAAAGCCGGAGGAAGTGTCAGCACCAGTAAGGGAAAAAAACAGGAGAGCAGGGCAGGCCAGACAGGTGCTGGTGATGGTTGACTCAATTATTAGAGGAATAGATAGGGCAATCTGTTACAAAGACAGGGATTGTCGAACAGTGTGCTGCCTACCTGGCGCTCGAGTCCGGCACATCGCTGATCAGGTTGACAGATTACTGGCAGGGGCTGGTGTGGACCCAGCGGTCATGGTGCACATTAGCACAAATGACAAAGTTAGAGGTAGGTGGTAGGTCCTTAAAGATGATTTCAGGGAATTAGGCTGCAAGCTTAAGGCAAGGACCTCTTCCAAGGTAGTATTCTCTGAAATACTGCCTGTACCACGTGCCACACCAGTTAGGCAATGGGAGATTAGGAAGATAAATAAGTGGCTCAGGAATTGGTGTAGGAAGGAGGGGTTTGAGTTCCTGGAGAACTGGGTGGACTTCTCTGTTGGCTACAAGTTCTATGTTAGGGACGGGTAGCACCTCGATGGGGAGCGTGCTGCTATGCTGGGGGAGAAAATGGCTAGAAGGTTGGAGGAGTGTTTAAACTAAGGATTGGGGGGAGGGTATTCATTGTACAGAAGGGGAAGATAGTGTAAACAGTAACCTGGGCACAAGTAATGAGATTGGGGGTGGGGTTAGAACAGTCAATATAGTAAGAAGTAATAGAGGTAAAGAGAGATGCATAAAGTGCATGTACACTAATGCCAGAAGCTTAGCCTAACAAAATGGAGGAATTAGAATTCATTTTGTTTGAAAATAATTATGACATGACGGGGATATAAGAAACATGGCTGGACGAGAGCCATGACTGGGCTGTTAATTTACAGGGCTATAGTCTTTTCAGAAATGACCGTACAAATAAGCAAGAGGGAAGTGTCTGTTTATGCATAAAATCATCCTTAAAACCCATCCTGCGTGATAATATATGTGAATCTAATAAAAATGTAGAGTCCCTTTGGGTGGAGATAAAGGGAGGGGGAAAAAATTATAAATTACTGATAGGGGGTTTGTTATAAGTCCCCAACAATAATGGAAGTGGAGGAGAATATCCTCATAAAGCAAATAGATGAAGCAGCGACTCGGGGAGAAGTCATTATTATGGGGGACTTCAACTACCCTGAAATACATTGGGGAACAGAAACCTGCAGTTCCAGCAAAGGTAACAGGTTTTTGACAATTATGAGAGACAATTACCTCACAACTGGTTCAGGACCCGACAAGAAGGGGGGCACTGCTGGACCTAATATCAACCAACAGGCCGGACTACATATCAAATATATGGGTTAGAGGTCACTTGGATAATAGTGATCCCAAAATAATAAGTTTTCAAGTATCCTTTAATAAGATGTGTAGTAGAGGGGCTACAAGGACACTGAATTTCAGGAAGGCAAATTTCCAACGGCTGAGATTATCTTAGTGCAATAAACTGGGATATGTCCTGAGACATAGAAGTACAAAAAGCAAATGGGAGACGTTTATTAGCATCCTGACTAGGACATGTGCACAATATATACCCTATGGGAATAAACATGCTAGAAAGAGGAGGAAACCATATGGCTAAATAAAGCTGTAAGGAGTGCAATAAGTGACAAAAAGAAAGCATTTAGGGAATTAAAGCAAGTAGGTAGTGATGAGGCATTAAATAAATACAGAAAATGAAATAACATTTGTAAAAAGCAAATCAAGCCAGCAAAGATTGAGACAGAGACCCATTGCCAGAAAAAGTAAAAAAAATCCCAAAATATTTTCTAACTACATAAATAGTAAGAAACTAAAAAATAATCGTGTTGGCCCCCTTAAAAATAGTCTGGGTGAAATGGTGGATGAGGAGGAGGAAAAAGCCAATATGCTAAATGACATTTTGTCAAGAGTATTTACACAAGAAAATCCCATGACAGACAACATGATCAGTGATAACAAAAATTCTCCATTAAATGTCACCTGCTTAACCCAGCAGGAAGTACAGCACCGCCTAAAAATCACTAAAATTGACAAATCCCCGGACCCTGATGGGATACACCCCTGAGTACTGCAGGAATTAAGTACTGTCATAGATAAGCCATTTTTAATATTTAAAGATTCCATAATAACAGGGTCTGTACCACAGGACTGGCATATAGCAAATATGGTGCCAATATTTAAAAAGGGGACAAAAACTGAACTTTGAAATTATAGGCCAGTAAATTTAACCTCAAGTTGTGGGTAAAATTCTAGAGGGTTTTCTAACGGTACCGTCACACGCTAGGATATAGGTGAAAAATATCATTAGCTATGTCACGTGACTGCGATCCTTTTGACATCGTTAGTGCGTTGTCACACGCAAGGATATCGTTAACGATCTTAAATTTGGCAACGCACCAACTACTTGGAGAAGAACGATTGAACGATGTTTAAAAGCGGCAGGAATAGGAGGATTTTAAATGGCATTGTTCAAAAAGGTGTCACACTAAATGATGTTGCGGTTTCCCAGAACGTTAATTGGACGACGAACGATAGATTTGAGATCAGGATCTCAAATTTTTGATGAAAGATCCAACGATTTATCCTTCCAACATCGTTTGTTTACACGCAACGATGCACAAACGATATTGTTTGCATGATCACAAATCCGTGACGTTTCAACGATATCGTTAACGATATCATAGCATGTGATGTGGCCTTAAGAGATGCTATACTGGAGTATCTGAAGAAAAATAACCTCGTGACCCAATATCAACATGGGTTTATGAGAGACCATTCCTGTCAAACTAACCTGTTAAGCTTTTATGAAGAGTAAGTTCTGGACTAGACCAAAGAAATGCAGTGGACGTGGTGTATATTGACTTTTCAAAATACAGTGCCACACAAAAGGTTGATACATAAAATGAGAGCAATGGGAGTAGGAGGAAATATTTGTAAGTGGCTTAAGAACTGGCCCAGTGATGGGAAACAAAGGGTGGTTATTAATGGAACACACTCAGAATGGGTCACAGTTGACAGTGGAGTACCACAGGGGTCAGTATTGGGCCCGCTTCTTTTTAACATATTTATTAATGACCTTGTAGGGGACATACAGAGTAGAATCTCAATATTTGCAGATGACACTAAACTCTGCAGGGTAATCAATAGAGGAGGACAATTTTATATTACAGGAGGATTTATGTAAACTAGACGCTTGGGTTGATAAATGGCAAATGAGCTTTAATGGGGATAAATGTAAGGTCATGCACTTGGGCAGAGTAAACAAAAGGTATAATTATGTGCTTAATTGTAAAACACTGGGCAAAACTACCACTGAAAAAGACCTGGGTGTATGGGCAGATGACAAACTCACATTTACTGCCTAGTGTCAGGCAGCTGCTGCAAAGGCAAATTAAATAATGGGATGCATTAAAAGAGGTATAGGTGCTCATGAGAACATACTGTTACCTCTATTCAAGGTCACTAGTATGACCACACCATTGTACTGTGTACAATTCTGGTCTCCGGTGTATAAGAAAGACACAGCTGAACTAGAGTGAGTGCAGATGAGAGTGACCAAGGTTATTAGAGGACTGAGGGGTATGCAACACCAAGACAAGTTATTCAACTTGAGGTTATTTAGTTTGGAAAAACGAAGGCTTAGGGGATGATCTTATAATAATATATAAATATATGAGGGGACAGTACAGAGATCTTTTTAATGATCTTTTTACTCTTAGGCCTGAGACGGGGGACAAGGGGGCATCCTCTACGACTGGAGGAAAGAAGGTTTAATCATAATCACAGACGTGGATTCTTTACTGTAAGAGCAGTGAGACTGTGGAACTCTCTGCTACATTATGTTGTAATGAGTGAGTCACTACTAACATTTAAGAATGGCCTGGATGCCTTTCTCAAAAAATATATTACCAGTTATATATACTCGATTCTTTGATAGGGCGTTGATCCAGGGAACTAGTCTGATGGCCGTATGTGGAGTCAGGAATTTTTTTTCCCCAATGTGGAGCTTAGTGTTGCCACATGGTTTTTTTTGCCTTCCTCTGGATCAACATGTTAGGCTATGGTTGAACTAGATGGACTGAAGGTCTTCCTTCAATCTTAAATACTATGTTACTATGTAAAAAGTGGTTTTACTTTAGTAAGAACTATAAGTGAAGAGCATACCAGGATTCATGGGGATGCTGTTGGAATGTGCATCATCACCATGTCATGGTGTCCTGGCTTTAATTACAGTTAATTTTCCTTGATAGACAGAACTATGGATACAGCTAATATTGATGTGAAATACGTTGATCTACTGGGCGTAATAAGTGACAGGGCACCGTAAATCTTTACTACCAACATCACAGTTGGTCTGCAAGATTTAAGGAATAGGTAAACAAAGTTTAGGATGGTGATCCCAGAAGCAATTCAATTACCCTGGAAATGGTCAGGAAACAATTCTCCATGGTATAAGCAATTTATACAAAGGATTTTTTCCCCACTTTCCTCTGATTCAATTGTAACTCTATAAGCATATAAGGTTGCACTTATTTCCAACATGCAACAGTATTAAAAAATGCGCTGAAAATAGATTTGTTAACACCACAACAGTTAAAAAGAAAAAAAAAATTTTATCACATGACTTGATGATTTACAGTAATGTAGCTGAAACATCAATAAAGACTTTCTCAGAATAGAGTCAGTCCTGTAGCTGCTAGTAATAATACACTCTGTCAATAATGATATCAAGTTAAATTCATTCATTCCCTCAGAGATGTGCCTATCTCACAGTCACTATTTCACCGGATGTTCAGCATCCATGAAAACATTCAGTGGTTTTTTTGATTGCTTCTGCACAGACTGTACAAAGCCCAATGCTTGAGACAACCACAATGAATAATTTACACACAGAAATGTACAAATCAGGAAAATACAAGTCATCTCTGCAGTGGTAAACAACTATATTTCTGAAAATACTTAAAAATAGTAATGAAGTATTTTCATTGTAAAGCAGGCAAAGAGTGTACTTTTTATGATCTGATAGGATTTTACTGTCCTGGAATAAAAGCAAAGAACTTGAAAGCATCTGTTCACATTTATATAAAAGGTGCTGCCTGGCAGGTGCTGGAACGCATTAGAAATGTGGGCTGTGTGCCATGTTAGCACTCAGCCTGACATAACTTGGCAGGGACTCACACCACCTTTATAATTAAAAAGAACACATTAAAGTGTAGTTTGTTCTCACAATGTGAACAAAAAATATCTAACTGCCAGCAAGAAAAGAATACTTCAAATGCAAAGTGAAAGACTATTTAGAGGGAAACTTAAAATCAAAATTAGTATTTGGATTTACCACCCTTTACTTTCAAAGCAGAAATATAGCATTAATTCTTCTATGTACACTTGTCCACAATTTTGAACTTAACACAGATTATTCCAAACATCTAGGAAAACTAACCACTAACCTTCCGTATATGTAGCTTGCATAAATCTTTTGTCTGTTCACATAGTCATATATAGACTTGATGCACAGAACAGGCCTCTATGTGGGCCATACCACTTCCAGGATACCACATTCTCCTTCAGTTTTAAAGACATTGACTTTGTTTTTAGGGTTGTTGCTGTGGTGAGGAATACACGTTCAACCAGTCATATGCATCTCTAAAGATACTGCATGATGGATAAGTATCTGACTGCATTTCTCAGCATGGAAAAAAAAAAGGTCAATGCTGAGGACTATAAAAGTAATTACCAACCATGGAAGGTGCAGTGCAGCAGATTAAATACTTTAATACATTAAATACATCATGCTGGGGGGTTGTGGCCTGGCCATGGAAGTGTGAGGACACTTCCTAGATGAGCTCTGCAGACTCAGGGTTTAAAACTAAGACTTAGCCCACCTCAACCTCCAAAATGTCCTGGAGAAAGCAACAGGACGACACCGCAAGCAATGCACCACCAGCTAAGAAAGCGGGCAGAGACGCCGGAATTACAAAAAAATTTCAGCGCGTCGGGAAGAAAAACTGCGCGCTCATGTGTAATGGCACCGAGCGGTCTCCATGCCCAGGAAGAGACGCCGCAGACTTCTCCACCGCTGCAACAGAGGTCCCCACACAGACAGGATCTTAACAAGCTGGCACCTGCCCCGCTGCGGTCTCCAGTGCAGGAGGCGACACAGCAGAGGGAACCCCTGACTGAGGGGATACCAGAGGGGACACGAGGCATTAATGAAGAAGGTGGCGAGTCCCTGGGAGATAATCCCTTTGGTGTAACAACAATAATGGCGCCAGCTCCAGCACAGACCTGCAGCCCTCATGTTGAGCTGCAGGCAATTAGGTATATGATAGCTGCTCTGCCCTCTAAACAGGACATTGACAATATAGTGGCACACATGGAGGCCTCACAGGCAAGGGCTCTGAGCACAATTAGAGAGGACACAAACTCTCAACTCTAAAACAACTACAACATCAGAAGCCATCGCATCTATTGAGGACAGAGTTACAGCTCTGGAAAGATATGACATGCTCCAATTCATATACGGTTGCCCTGATCTTGCAGTCAGACGATCAGGAAAATAGAGAGAGGCGAAATAATATACGCCTAAAGGGAATCCCTGAATTTGTCACAGCCAATGTGCTCCTGGACAAGACTTTGGATATCTTTAATATGGTGACACAAAGATCAGGATCAACCTATAAAATAGACAGAATACATAGGGTTTCCCGCCCTGGCCTTATAGATCCTGCAAACCCTAGAGATGTCTTGTGCAGGCTGCATAATTTCACTGATAAGGACACCATAGTACGAGCAGCCTGGTCATATGGAGACATGTTATTTGAATAAGTCAATACACGTCTCTTTCCTGATGTTTCCAGTCGCACCCTGTTCATGTGACGGCAGCTGCACCCCTTGCTCTTGAAGATTAAATAGCGGGGAGCCACGTATCGCTGGGGTCACCCCTTCCATCTAATTGTGAGGAAGGGTACTAAGATGTACTACCTATGGCATAAAGATGACCTCGACGGCCTCTTCTCCTTCCCAGACATTCCTCCCTTCCTAGTCCCGGACTGGCTATCTTTGGAGGGATTCAGGAGATTTCTTGCCATGGGTCGACCTCGCAGTGATGACACACATAAGGGGAAGCAACCAGACAGAAGCAGCCCCTGTTCGTCCCCATCAACAGTCACCAGCCCAAGAGGAGGAAGAGGGGGAGCCTATGCAGACCTTCCAACCTGAACCTGAAGATACCAGGCGTTCATCCGCTGTTTTTCTTTTTGGGTTGGAATTGGTCATGATTGAGAGGCACTGTCTGAGGAAGAGGGTGGTAGATATGTGACACCATTGGAGAAGCTGTCTCTGAGTATTTCTTCTCAGTTGTGTGGGGAGGTTTTTTCTCAAAGACCAAAAATGTTTTCATTTTTTCATCTTTTTTCTGAAATTGAATAATTGGGGGTAATAAGATGGGAGTTGGTAAGGAGAACGGTTAAGACTTATACTCCTATTAGTACATGGTGTTAATATTTGGTGGGATATTTAGTAGTTAAACATGTTGTTGATATATCCTGAATTTGTGAGATGCTATCGCACGGTCAACTACAACCCCCAAGATCCTCTTGCCTTTCTATTTCCAAGAGGATTGTGATTGCTGACCTATCCAGTATAGAATTGTGAAGTCTATTTCTTATTCCCTAACAGTTACGTAGGTTTAAGTAGTACACTTATGTTTCCTTTCTACTTTCAATCTACTCTAACTTTTCTAGCTTTTCTTTTCACTTCTGTTTTCCCCTTCCCTCTATACTTCTTCTTATTTTAGTGTCGCTGCCTCTAACATAAATACTAGTATGTCACACAACGACTTAACGGTCTTAAAAATAGGTACGCTGAAGGTGCAAGGTCTACATGATGCAGGGAAAAGATCAATACTATTTAATTATCTGAAAGCTAATACAATACATGTTGCCTTTATGCAGGAGGCCCATCTATGTGCCACTAAGCCGTATAAACGCAATAACTACTGGTATCCATTGGTGTACGACAGTTACTCAACAGATTCCCATTCCTCTGGTACAGCATCGCAATAATGAGAGGCTACCCTAGGTATTCTTGGACTCCTGCAGTGATGGAGATAGAAGGCTGCTTATGGTTAAAGGTACGATTGCCTCTCAGATATAAACTTTTGTCTCACTTTGCCTCCCCAACACAGGCCAAATATCCGCCCTACTGCGGTTTCTGGAGAAGATTGAGACTTCTCGGAGGGAACTCTGGTATTAGGGGGTGGTTTTAATGTAACACTGGATCCCGATCTTGATACTTCGAGAGGTAGAGCTGTTCTATCCAAGATGGCACAGAGAAGGTTGAGACGTGCACTGCATGACCATCAATTACTTGATGCTTGACAGCTGCTATTCCCTGAATGTAAAGATTATACATTCTACTCCTTGATACACGACACTTACTCTAGGATTGACGTTTTTCTCCTGAGACACACTAACCTGACGAATTTAAAGGACGCTACAATAGAACCTATTACCTTCTCAGATCATGCATTGGCTTCAATTTTCTGGCACTTGCCTCCCGATTCCGAGGCAGTGGAAGCTGAATGCATCTTTGTTGGAAGATTCGATAGTACTGGCAGACGTAACTAAAACAATTAGGGATTTTTTTGATCTTAATGTTTCCTCTGAGGTTTCACCAGTGACAACATGGCAAGCCCAGAAATGTGTAGTGAGAGGTGCTTTGATACAACATGGCGCCAGACAGAAAAAAAGCAGACACGCAGAAATTCGAGACCTTTTAGCAAAATTAAGGGACCTAGAAACCATGACATAAAAGACAGGAATTGCCCACTTTAAAGAAAGACCTACGTGACGCTAGGGAAGCATTGCCATAAAGCAAAGGGAGTGCTCTTGCGATGCCACCGTCACTTTTATGAACACGGAAACAAAAGCAGGTAAATCCCTAGCTAAGGCCTCCCAACTACAGAGAACAGCCACATATGTTCCGGAAATAATTACCTCAGGCGTTCAAGACTCCCCTTAGATATAGCAGAAGCTTTTAAGCACTACTACACTGCCCTATACAATCTGGGCGACACACAGTCTGCTACTGCTACAGCTGCTCTCAAGGCTCGTATAAGGGACTATATTGGATCCTCGGGTCTACCAACATTACCAGACATGGCAATACAATCTCTAGAAGCTCCAATTACAGACCGGGAAATTGAGGAAGCTATATCTTCATCCAAATCTAGCAAAGCTCCGGGCCCTGACGGATTTACAGTTTGTTACTATACAAAACTAAGGGTGTCGTTACTCCCTCACTTACAAGCTTTTTTCAATGCCATAACAATAGACATATCGCCCCCGAAGGACACACTGCGGGCTACTATTGCGGTAATCTACAAACCAGGGAAAGATTCTTCGATGTGCTCTAGCTAGCCCAATATCCTGCTGAATGTGGATATTAAACTTTTTGCTAAAATTATCGCAGACAGACTTTCCACATTCATACCTGGAATAGTTCACCCGGATCAGGCGGGGTTCGTTATGGGTCGGGAGGCCAGGGACAATACCACTAAACCATAAATTTAATGTATAACGCAAAAATCTCCAATGCTCCACTGATGTTTACTATCCACGGACGCGGAGAAAGCGTTCGTCTGTGTTCATTGGTCTTTTATAGAGGAAACTCTGGTTCACATCGGGCTGGGGGCAAGGATGCTTGAATTGGTGTTGTCCCTGTACTCTGTTTCATCGGCAAGGGTCCAGGTGAATGATGTCTTATCTGAATCTTTTGACATCACAAATGGTACACGTCAGGGATGTCCACTGTTCCCGCTGATTTTTATCCTGATGTTGGAGCCGCTACTGAGACACATTAGGATGAATGGGGAGATCTCTGGATTACGAATAAAATCAAGTATGCATAAAATTGCTGCATACGCTGATGACCTTTTGTTTTTTGTGACACATCCTGAGGTGTCCCTCCCTAACCTGCTAAAGAAACTTGAGATTTATTATAATCTCTCTTACTTTAAAATCAATAGATCTAAATCAGAGGCTTTGAATGTTTCACTCCCTGCCGGATTGGTTGATAGATTAAGTGACGCTTTCACATTCCACTGGTCATCTAAAGGTATCAGTTATTTGGGGTTACAAATTACACAGTATGTCCGAGATCTACATGGGGCCAATTTTCCCTCCCTTGTCAAGTCAATTAAAGCAGACTGTGAGAGATGGCTGTCTTCTACATTTACATGGACGGGTAGGTGTCAACTTTTTAAAATGACTATTCTCCCAAAAATGTTATATTATCTACAGACACTTCCCATTAAAATACCAGCATCGTTTTTTAAGGTAATTTCACAAATACAGACAAGATTTATTTGGAATAATACAAAACCACAACTAGCAAAATCAGTTCTACATAGACGAAAGAGGGACGGTGGAGTGAATTTGCCAGATATAAATTTATACCACATAGCCAGCCACCTTACGCGAATAATAGACTGGTGTAGACATAAAGAGAATAAAATATGGGTACAGATAGAACAGGGTTATACCCCTTACAGACTCCAGACACTACCATGGGTGACACTGCGAAAAAATGAGACCATATGTGACCATCCGACGATTGGGACTACCCTCCTGATGTGTAACCACAGACTGGTCAGATCCTCAATGATACCCGACCCTCGACTTTATTTCCAATCCTCAGTCATCCTGATTTTAACCCTGGTGTGGAAGATCCAATTTTTCAGCAATGGATATCGGCGGGCATAGACAGGGCTGAGAGCTGGGGAGACGGAAAACGTGGCCATCCCTTGAACAACTTAATTTGATCACAAGCCCGAAGGCTTTGGGTTTTTGGAGATGCCTTCAGCTCACACATCATCTCCGGACACTTCCCCCTAGATGACCTCTCTCGGACCCAAGACGTTATTTGAAAATTTATGTCTGAACACAGATGACTGTAGACAAGCCTTATCAAAAACGTATGCGTTACTGATCTCCCCTCCAGATTTGCCGACTCCTCAATTCATGTTGCAATGGGAGGCTGATCTGGGATTGGAGTTATCGCTTGACCAGAGGTCGGCTATTTATACGCTAGCGCATTCTACCTCAATTACTTCAAGACTACAGGAAGCTAACCATAAGTTATTGACAAGATGGTACAGAGTTCCTTCTCAGTTGCACAAAATTTTCCCTTCTACAGACCCGAAGTGTTGGAGGTGTGACGAGACAGAAGGTACCTTGATTCATATATTCTGGGAGTGCAGAAAGCTGGAACCATTTTGGTCTAGAGTGAAGGAGACTATTAGGATTGTCACAGAGTATAACGGAGAGCTTGGTCCGGGCTTCTTCATGCTCCATCACTGTGGGATTCCTATGCATAGATATAAACATTCCCTGTTGAGATTCCTAGTTATGGCGGCTAGAGCATGTATCCCAATACTCTGGAAGAGAGAGACATGTCCTTCGGTATCCATGTGGATAGAGAAAGTAAATGATCTCATGTATCTTGAAGATTTGACCTCCTCCATACATGACACGTATGTGAAATTTAGAAATACATGGTATAGCTGGATGATGTTTTAACAATCAGATTTATATAAGACCTATAGGGACCACTAGATGAGCTCTGCCGTCATTGGTGTGATACTTGGCATATTTCTTATGAGGCCCATCCTTATTCTGACATGAGATTAATTATTTTACCTCTATTTAGGTCCCACCCCCCCACCACTGTTACTTTCCCCTCTTTATCTTCTTTCTTTCTCTGATCTTCCTAGTTCTCTTGTTACAATAGTCTTTTGCACATGTGAATATATGAAAATACTGTCCTATGCATTGTTGACCGTTTGATACTAGTGGAAAGTAAAATGACGATACATAATATGCTTTAGAATTATTCTGGAATGAGCATAAAAGCCAATTGCAGAGGATTTATTGTGTATGTGTTAGTAGAAACATGTGGCTATGTGAATTCACATGTTGGCTCTTGATTTGCAGTATTTGATTTGATGTTTGTACTTTATAAAAATTTATTTTTTCAAATAAAGATTATATATATATATATATATAATATATATATATATATATATAAAAAAAAAAACATCATGCTTCTCCTTGAAATTGGAAAATTTCCAGCAGAGACATCAGCTCAAAATTGGTAGTAACAAGTGGGACCAGGCTATAGCAATGTCCTGTTCGAAGAAGACTGGTCAAAAATGGTCTCTATAGAAGACTTATGGCCAAAACCCATGCTTTTTGACATGGAAACAAAGCTAGGTAGCTTAACTAACTATGCATGAAAACATAGGAACTGGGGGTGCAGAAAACAGACGCAGAGCTGAAGCTGTAAAGTTAAAATATTTGGCTGTAACAGGCAATTTGTTCACTAAATGGCTGGACAACGGTACAACCAATGAGCTACTGCAGGCAACAGTAATTATGGTGGAGGTCCTTTACCGATTTAGATGGCACTCACCATCTTGTAAAAAACAATCCTTTGTTTAAGCATTAAAAGTCAATGCAGGATATATGAGGGCATGGGAGGTTCACACCCTACAGCCATTTGGTTTGTTGAAGTTTAACAGGTCCCCACCTGTTGACGTGCGTTTAACATATGAAGCGGCAGTAGTTTGAACCTCCTGGGACCTCGTATCTCCTGCATGGACTTTTAATGCTTGAATGAATGATTGATTTTTTTACAAGATGGTGAGTGCCACTTAAAGGGATCCTGTCACATCCAGAACGCCTCCTAAGCTATCAAAACATATCCCTGCAGCATCCTATCACTAATTTCACACTCCTTTTGTCTCCTAAAAGCATCTGTGAAAGTGCATAAAAACATTTTAATACTTACTCATTAGTGATCATAATTAGCAGGGGCTATATTCTTTAGTCACCAGGGCATGTTGTTTTGCAGGCTCCAGGATCCACCCTCTCTCTGTCTGTGCTGCAGTGATGTGAAGCTCAAAACAGGACTAATGATTTGCATTCTGTGAGTGATAGAGAGGGGAGAGGGCAATGCCTGCACAAGCAGAGCACACAGACAGAGAGAGGGTGGATCCTGGAGCTGCAAAACAGCCCGCCCTGGTGACTAAAGAATATAGCCCCTGCTAATTATAATCAATAATGAGTGAGTATTAAAACGTTTTTATGCACTTTCACAGGATGCTTTTAGGAGACAAAAGGAGTGTGAGATTAGTGATGGGATGGTGCAGGGACATGTTTTGGTAGCTTAGATGGCGTTCTGGAGGTGACAGGATCTCTTTAAAATTTTCTGTACACTATTTGCTACGGACATGTATTTGTTTCTAAAGTGTGCATCCCCTCCTTTGTCCCGAGATGCTGCTAAAAAGATTGATGGTACTATCATCATAAATGTGGAGGTAGTACCGGATATTTTGCCTTATACATCTTAAGTCTTTGTAAGTTTATGGCTACATTTCAGTAAACAGAAATGGGGACTTGGTCAGGATTACTGGTGTCCTCAATGCTGAAAATTTCAGCATTTGGGAAAAATAGTTTGCCCCTCTTCCTGATTCTTATTCTTACTCTTTTACATGTTTGTCCCACTTAAATGTTGCAGAACACCAACCAAATGTAAGTATTAGGCTGGTTTCACACTGCAGTTTTTTTTTCCTGATCATGTTCCATCCGGTTTGTGTGCCAAAACCAGGAGAGTAACTTGCAGAGAAAAACTATAATTGAAAGATTGACACCTGTTCTGAGTTTTGAAGACACTCCTGGTTTTAGCACACAAACCGGATGGAATCCGATCAGGGAAAAAACTGAAGTGTGAAACCAGCCTTAGAAAATGATAACAAGTAAAAACAAAATGCAGGTTTTCAATTAACATTTTTATTATTTAGAGAAAAATAGATCCAAACCTACAGGGTCTACCTTTTGGGGATCATTTGGTCTACTACGTTTTAACAGGAAGGTCCTATTTAAGTGATTAAGTGACTTCTTGATAGAGAGCAGGTGTGACAGTAACTGGCCTGGGTGAGGCTAGGGAAATTGAATTCAGCCTCCCAAAGACGGGATTAACCACAGTAAACAACCGTGGTGTGTGTGTGTGTGGGGAGGGGGTGGAGTGAACAATCACTTTTCACACAGGGGCCTGAATGTTTTAATTTCCTTTACCCTTGATAATAAAGTCCCTTATTTATAAACTTCATTTTCTGTTTAGTTGTGTTATGTTTGTCTATTTACATTTGTTTGGTGATCCGAATAACTTGTGACAAACGTGAAGAAGAACAAGAAATCAGGAAAGAGGCAAACACTTTCACACAATTGTTCTTATTAAACAAACAATTCTCATCAGTAAGCTGTCTTATTGGCTTCAAATTTATTCTGCGGCAGGACAATGGACCCAAACGAAACAGCCAATGTCATTAAATACAATCTTCGGCAAGAATAAGAGAAGGAGCCATCAAAGTGAATAAATGGCCAACACACAGCCCTGATCTTAATACCCTCAAACCTCTTTAGGGCCAGTCCGTGGAGCCTCGAATCCTTGCGGAGACCACCATAACCACCATATTAAGTGGCCCTTTTAGTCAATATCCCACTCAGTTATGAGTTAAGGATATGACAAGGGAATTAACCTAGCCAGGTATCCATCCACAGACAGCTGTTTCGGGGTATTGCCCCTCATCAGTGTGGAGTAGGATTCTGGCTAGGTGGGAGCAATGCCTGGTAGACCAACATCACAAAGCACTCACTGATCTCAGGGAGACCAGTCAAGGAAAACACTGCGGGCAGCCGGCTAAAGCGCTCAAACACAGTGAAACTGAGTGGGATATTGACTAAAAGGGCCACTTAATATGGTTGTTATGGTGGTCTCCGCAAGGATTCCACCCCAGGGCTAGGTCCTTTCCTGGAGGGATTCCCGTGTTTGAGACTCTTAATCGAGGCTCCACGGACTCCATTTGCATAAGTAAATTCCTCATAGCATTATATATCTGAACATGAGTGTGGACTGAACAAATATGTTCCTCATATACTTCATGTGTGGTCTGCAAATTATGCTTTCTGCACCACACATGTGCTTCATGCTTTGTAATTTACTCTGCTATAACTTGGCTAATTTGAGCATATGATATTAAATATATAACCCACAAAATGGCTATATAAAAATAGAAATGGAAAAAGATATATAAAAACAAATTATGGGTTCATTACTGTCATTACTTGCAACAAAATTGCAGAAAAGAAAAAAAACTTTCCTGTTCTTTTGGCTGGCAAAGAGATCCACATCTAGTACTGCTATCACATTTATCTGAGTGAATACTGCAGGATCTAAAGACCATTTCCCCTATTTAAACGGAGTACGGCTTAAGTTCCCCCTTGATGTGAACGGCAGCCAGGGAGATGAGATTCTCCTTTGTGATCTGAAATATGTCCTGAGTGAGACTCATCAGTGAAGCTGACCTTGAACTCCCTTGGTAGTTTATGCAAGAGACTGACACTCTGTTGTCTGACTGGATCAGTATGTGTTGACCCCTTAACAAAAGGAAGAAACCCCAATATTGCGTTCTTTACTGCCCAGAGTTCTATTTGATTTGAAGAAAATTTACTCTGGAAAGGATCACAGACTCCCTGGAGTATGTGCTCCCTTAAGAGTGTCCCACAATCACTTGAGCTGGCGCCTGTGGTGATGGTATCGGAGACTGGAAGCACCCAGGAAACCCCCACTGACCAATTTCCCTGATGCAGCCACCACCGTAGAGTGTCTAGTGTCTCTGAAGAAAGTTGGATATCTCCCTCTATAAATGACTTGGTGTTTCTGTCCCTGTAACACTTCTCACTGGAGCTGACTTGCATTAAGTTGTTCACAGGGTACTGCTGGAATACACAAGGTCAAGGACCCTATCAGGGACATTGCTCTCCTTAGAGTCACGCAGTGGTTGTGTATCGCCGAGGTTATCAAGGACTATCTTCAGCTGTTTGACTTGAGGAAGATGATGAAGTTGAGTGCTCGAGTCCAAGAACAAGACCTAAAAAGGTCTGGATTGTTGAGGACAACAGTTTTGATTTCTCTAGACTGATATTCCATCTCAAGTCTGTTAAAATGGATCTGAACTTCCCAGATTGAAAATTTGGTTGCTAGAGAGATTTCCCTACAATCAGGAAATAGTCTGGATATGATATTATCAAAGCTTCTTGTCGTCACATGCGAGTCCTCATTTTTGCGACTTTTGTAAAAATTCTCAGTGCCATGGATAACCCGAAAGGGAGAGCCCAAAACTGGTAGCATTTTAGATCTCCGCCATATAAAGGGACACCCTAAGGCAGGGGTCTCAAACTCGCGGCCCGGGCCGCATGCGGCCCCCGGGGCTTCACTATGCGGCCCGCGGCACCTTGGACAACTTAATGATGCATTGCCCCAGTGCAGGGGGCCGCTGCAGTCCCCACTGTGTGATGACTTCTGTCCGCAGCACTAACAAGCTCTGCCACTCAGCAAGATCAATGCAAGCTGCCAGCCAATGAGAGGCCCGCAGCTGACGGCAGAATATGACGTCACCTGCAGGCCTCTGGCTGGTAGATTGCATTGATCTTGATGAGCAACAGAGCTTGTCTGAGCGGCGGCTGGAGGAAGTCTTAGCACAGCGGAGGCCGGAAGTCAGTACAGTGGGGACCGCGGCGGCCCCCTGCACTTGAACGATGCATCATTAAAGTGAGAAAAGTGTGAGTGTGTGTGAGAAGGTGTGTGTGTGAGACTGAGTGTGTGAGTGAGGATGTGTGTATAAGAAAGTGTGTGCGAGTTTCAGTGTGTGTATGAGTGTGAGTGTAAGAGTGTGTATGAGGATGTGTGAGAGTGTGTTTGAGAGTATGTGTGTGTGTGTGTGGGGGGGGGGGGTTTGTGTGTGAGTGTGATAGAGTGTGTATTTGAGTGTGTAAGAAGGTAAAACAGGATGGGGGGCATCACTATAAAAGTAGATCAGGATGGGGGGGCATCACTTTAAAAGTAGATCAGGATGGGGGACATCACTATAAAAGGGGATCAGGATGGGGGACACCACTATAAAAGGGGATCAGGATGGGGGACATCACTATAAAAGGGGATAAGGATGGGGGACATCACTATAAAAGGGGATCAGGATGGGGGACACCACTATAAAAGTAGATCAGGATGGGGGACATCACTATAAAAGGGGATCGGGATGGGACATCATCACTAAAGGGGATCAGGATGGGGGACATCACTACTAAAGGGGAATGGGAAGGGGGACATCACTAGAAAAGGAGATCAGGAAGGGGGTCATCACTAGAAAAGGGGATCAGGATGGGGGACATCACTATAAAAGGGGATCAGGATGGGGGACACCACTATAAAAGGGGATCAGGATGGGGGACATCACTATAAAAGTAGATCAGGATGGGGGACATCACTATAAAAGGGGATCGGGATGGGACATCATCACTAAAGGGGATCAAGATGGGGGACATCACTACTAAAGGGGAATGGGAAGGGGGACATCACTAGAAAAGGAGATCAGGAAGGGGGTCATCACTAGAAAAGGGGATCAGAATGGGGGACATCACTACAAAAGGAGATCAGTGTGGGGACATCACTACAAAAGGGGACCATGATCGATGGGGGATCATCACTAGAAAAAGGGATCAGGATGGGGGACATCAGTAGAAAAGGACATTACTACAGGATGGAGACATTACTACAAGAAAGGGATCAGGACTTGTACTTTACTACATTGAGCAAGAAATTCTGGTATTACTAAAAATATCACTTAGTCCTACAAGAGATGCGGCCCCCCGCTATAAATGTTTTTCTATGTGCGGCCCACCAACCCAGCTGAGTTTGAGACCCCTGCCCTAAGGTATTTCTGATGACCTTGATGTATCAGCAAATGGTAATAGGCGTCCTTGGGATCCAGTACTACCAGGAAACACCCTGAGAAGTGGAGTTTTATAGCTGACTTTACCGACTCCATCTTTAAGCATCCTGAACTAAGAAGCTGTTCAGTTTTTTAAATTTATAATTGACCTGTAGGCTTTTCAGAAAGAGAAGAGAGTAGAACCCCCTGCTACTCTCTTCCGCGGGTACTTATATCAGGACATTCTTTTTAACTAAAGTCTGTATCTTCTCTACTAGGGGGCTTGCTGTTTGACCGGGTTGCTGACAGATTTTATTAGGGACCACATAGGGGGTCGAAATTATCTCCAGTCTCAAGACATCCCTGATGATGTTCAGCATCCATTCACTGGTTGTTATACGACACCAGGCTGGGAGAAAGGGGAAGAGTCTTTTTCCCACCTGGATCACTATGTCATTTAGAAGTTTTCTTAAGCACATAGGAGGAGCCCTTGAAAAAGAAGCCTGATTTTTTGTTCTTCTTGTCAGACCAGGATTCTTGTGATCTATGGGATTTCTTCTACGAACATTTTCTCCAAAAGGAGCAACTGCGGAAGGAAATAATTATTTTTAATACTAGCTTCCTCTAATATATCGTCCAAAGTTTTGCCAAACAGGAATTCTTGTTCACACGGGACTGCACAATTTTGCTTTTCAATGATCATCTCCAGGTCAACTCTTTAACCATAGGGCTCTTCTAGCAGAGTTAGATAAAGCGGCAGCCCTAGCAGCTAGTTTTAAGAAGTCAGCCGAAACATCAGCTAAAAAAATCTGCCCCCTAGACAAAGGGTAAAGAGGTTACTTATCCCATTGACACATTATCTTTGATCTGCCCCTCTAATTGTTGCAACCATACCATCTATGACCGAGCTACGCACATGACTGCATTCGACGGTCTAAGAACTCCACCTGCTGTCAGGGCCGGCGTTAGGGGCAGGCAGCCTAGGCATTTGCCTAGGGCCCCCAAGTTTCAGAGGGCCCCCAGGGCCGGTCCGGATTATAGCCGGCGGGTGGCGGGGCTTGCAGCGCTCTGCGCCGCGCTCCGGCTTCTTCCTTCTGACCGGCGCCGGGCGCAGCCGCAGACGGAGACGTCACATTGCCTGTGCGCTAGACAGAGGAAGCAGGAAGAAGTCGGAGCGCGGTGCAGAGCGGCGGCAGCCGGCAGGCAGGGAGGATAAGTAAGTATAATGATAATAATCATGATCTGTATTCCTTTACAGGTGTGCAGGGGGGGCTGCCTGTATACACCCCCACTGGGGCCCTGTATACACCACCACTGACTGGGGCCCTGTATACACCACCACTGGGGCCCTGTATACACCACCACTGACTGGGGCCCTGTATACACCACCACTGGGGCCCCTGTATACACCAACACTAGGGCCCCTGTATACACCACCATTGGGGCCCTGTATACACCACCACTGGGGCCCTGTATACACCACCACTGGGGCCCTGTATACACCACCACTGACTGGGGCCCTGTATACACCACCACTGACTGGGGCCCTGTATACACCACCACTGGGGCCCCTGTATACACCACCACTGACTGGGCCCCTGTATACACCACCACTGACTGGGGCCCTGTATACACCACCACTGGGGCCCTGTATACACCCCCACTGGGGCCCTGTATACACCACCAATGACTGGGGCCCTGTATACACCACCACTGACTGGGGCCCTGTATACACCACCACTGGGGCCCTGTATACACCACCACTGACTGGGGCCCTGTATACAACACCACTGGGGCCCCTGTATACACCACCACTAGGGCCCCTGTATACACCACCATTGGGGCCCTGTATACACCACCACTGGGGCCCTGTATACACCACCACTGGGGCCCTGTATACACCACCACTGACTGGGGCCCTGTATACACCACCACTGACTGGGGCCCTGTATACACCACCACTGGGGCCCCTGTATACACCACCACTGACTGGGGCCCTGTATACACCACTGACTGGGGCCCTGTATACACCACCACTGACTGGGGCCTGTATACACCACCACTGACTGGGGCCCTGTATACACCACCACTGACTGGGGCCCTGTATACACCACCACTGACTGGGGCCCTGTATACACCACCACTGACTGGGGCCCTGTATACACCACCACTGACTGGGGCTGCCTGTATACACCACCACTGGGGCTGCTGTATATACTGCTGGGACCTGTATATACCACTGGGGAGGCTGCTGTATACCACTGGGGCTGCTGTATATACAACTGGGGAGGCTGCTGTAATACTGCTGGGGCCTGTATATACCACTGGGGAGGCTGCTGTATACCACTGGGGCTGCAGTATATACTGCTGGGGCCTGTATATACACTGGGGAGGCTGCTGTATATACTGCTGGGGCGCTGTTATACACTGGGAGCTGCGTAATACTGGGAGGGCCTGTATATACACTGGGGAGGCTGCTGTATATACTGCTGGGGCCTGTATATACCACTGGGGAGGCTGCTGTAATACTGCTGGGGCCTGTATATACCACTGGGGGCTGCTGATACACTGGGCTGCTGTATATACACTGGGCTGTTAACTGGGCTGTATATACACTGGGGAGGCTGCTTGTATATACTGCTGGGGCCTGTATATACCACTGGGGAGGCTGCTGTAATACTGCTGGGGCCTGTATATAGCACTGGGGAGGCTGCTGGATACCACTGGGGCTGCTGTATATACTACTGGGGCCTGTATATACCACTGGGGCTGCTGTATACCACTGGGGAGGCTGCTGTAATACTGCTGGGGCCTGTGTATACCACTGGGGAGGCTGCTGTAATACTGCTGGGGCCTGTATATAGCACTGGGGAGCTGCTGTATATACTGCTGGGGCCTGTATATACACTGGGGAGGCTGCTGTAATACTGCTGGGGCCTGTGTATACCACTGGGGAGGCTGCTGTAATACTGCTGGGGCCTGTATATAGCACTGGGGAGGACTGCTGGATACCACTGGGGCTGCTGTATATACTACTGGGGCCTGTATATACCACTGGGGCTGCTGTATATACTGTATACAACTGTATGGGTACTATTTTTATTTCATAGCTTGGGGCCCCACTCTCAATCTCGCCTAGGGCCCCACTTGGTCTAAAACCGGCCCTGCCTGCTGTCTCCCAAGAGCCTCTTAAATAGCTGTTTGCCTTTCTATCTAGTTGATTCTTCAGACTGCCCAGATGTTCAAAGGGCAGGGTGGACTTTTTTGCAGATATGGCTACATCAATCTTTGGGCATTTCTCCAAAACTGCCGATGCTTCCTGATCAAAGAGATATTTTTTTTTGTTTGAAGAAGCAAGTGGCCCCTTTTTGTCTGGTTTCTTCCACTATTCTTTAATTAATAGTTGAATGTTCTCATTAAATATGGAAGGTATACTTTTTTTTCTGGGTTAAACAGCCAAACAGTAGATCTACAGATGCAAGGTCCTTAGAGTCCACTAACCCAATTCTGGATCTTCCAACCCTTTCTAAATGATTGGTCTCGCTTTTGGGGAAACAGGACCTATCTTCTGAACTATCTTCAGATAAAAAAAGGAGTCTGAGGAAGAAGAGGAGCTAGAATTAATGGGAGATTTACAATCCCCAAAAGGGGCCTCTTCTGACTCTGGTAAAGAATACTGAGTCTTCCGCTTTTTCTCTCCACTTCTAAGGGATTGAATTCTTAGCTGACTAGTACCTTAAAGCTAGCCAAAATGAACTAGGAACTTCTTCACGGACTGTTCTATCTATTCAAAAGGGTCATAAATCCCTCAAATCATCCTCCTCTAGGAGTACACTACCATTCAAAAGTGTGGGGTCATTAAAAATTTCATGTTTTTGAAAGAAAAGCACATTTTTTTCAATGAAGCTAACATTAAATAAATGAGAAATACACTCTATACATTGTTAATGTGGTAAATGACTATTCTAGCTGCAAACGTCTGGTTTTTTAATGCAATATCTACATAGTAGTATAGATGACCATTTGCAACAACCACCACTCCAGAGTTTTAATGGTACATTGTGTTTGCTAACTGTGTAAGAAGGCTAATGGATGTTTAGAAAACCCTACAAAACCCTTGTACAAGTATGTAAGCACAGCTGAAACCGGTTTGCTGATTAGAGAAGCTATAAAATTGACCTTCCTTTGAGCTACGGTAGTAGAGAATCTGGAGCATTACATTTGTTTGTTCTATGAAACTCTCAAAATGGCCAGAAAAAGAGAACCTTCATGTGAAACTGACAGTCTATTCTTGTTCTTAGAAATGAAGGCTATTACATGCGAGAGATTGCCAAGAAAGTGAAGATTGCCTACAATGGTGTATACTACTCTCTTCAAAGGAGAGCATAGACTCTAACCAGAATAGAAAGAGAAGTGGGAGGCCCCTTGCACAAATGAGCAACAAGACAAGTACATTACAGTCTCTAGTTTGAGAAATCGACGCCTCACAGCTCAACTGGCAGCTTCATGAAATAGTACCCGCAAAACGCCAGTGTCAATGTGAAGAGGCGGCTATGGGACGCTGGCCTTCAGGGCACAGTGGCAAAGAAAAAGTCATATTCTGAGACTAGCTAATAAAATAAAAAGAATAGATTAATATGGGAAAAAGAACACAGACATTGGACAGAGGAAGATTGGAAAAAAATTTATGGACAGACGAATTAAAGTTTGATGTGTTTGGATCACACAGAACATTTGTGAGATGCAGAAACTGAAAATGCTGGAAGAGTGCCTGCTGCAATCTGTCAAGCATGGTGAAGGTAATGTGATGGTCTGGGGTTGCTTTGGTGCTGGTAAAGTGGGAGGTTTATACAAGGTAAAAGGGATTTTGAATAAGGAAGGCTATCACTCCATTTTGCAACAACCATTCCATACCCTGTGGACAGCGCTTGATTGAGCCAATTTCATCCTACAACAGAACAATGGCCCAAAGCACACCTCCAAATTATGCATGAACACTTTAGGGAAGAAGCAGGCAGCTGGCATTCTATCTATAATGGAGTGGCCAGCGCAATCACCAGATCTCAACCCCATTGAGCTGTTGTAGCAGCAGCTTGACCATATGGTATGCAAAAAGTGCCCATCAAGCAAATACAACTTGTGGGAGGGGCTGCAGGAAGCATGGGGTAAAATTTCTCAAGTTTACAAGCAAATTAACAGCTAGAATGCCAAAGGTCTGCAATGCTGTAATTGCTGCAAAGGGAGCATTCTTTGACGAAAGCATATTTTGAAGGAGAAAATTTTTATTTCAAATAAAAATCATTATTTCTAACCTTGTCAATGTCTGGACTATATTTTCTATTCATTTGCAACTCATTCGATAAACAAAAGTATGAGTTTTCATAAAAAACACAATTGTCTGGGTGACCCCAAACTTTTGAATGGTAGTGTACCTATTATATTGCATATTCCTTCTCCTCCTTCTTGTTAACCCTCTTTCTAGGATGCTATGTATAAAATAACAAGAGATTCCCTGTTAAAAAGAGACATTTCATGGTATTACTAACCATGCAATTAATGTCTCTATACCCGCTTCAGAGGCGGTCAGTGATCTTGACCTGATCTTCCAGACCTGTGGCTGGAGCGACATCCACCCCCAATGGAGTGACTTTCTGAGGCACCATCACTTGCTTTCTCCTGCAGTTGCAGAAGTGGGTCCTGCTTGACCACCATTATGGTGTAGGCCAGGGGTCTCAAACACGCGGCCCGGGGCTTCCCCACTGTGGCCCGGGGCACCTTGAAGAAATAACATGCCCCGGGCCATTGTGCAGGGAGCCGCCGCGGTACCCGCTTTATAGTGACTTCCGGGTACCGCTGAAACAAGTGCCATCGCACCTGTACATTCAAGCAAGCAGGTGGCAGGCGGACCAATCAGAAGCCTCCTGTCACAGAGGTGGCCGGTGGACCAATCAGAAGCCGCCGGCCGCCGCGTTGCTTGAATGTACAGGCGCGATGGCACTTGTTTCAGCGGTACCTAGAGGTCACTATAAAGAGGGTACCGCGGCGGCTCCATGGCCGGAGCATCATTAGAGAGTTAGAGAGAGGAGTGAGTGAGTGTGTGTATATGTGAGTGTATTTGTGTGTATATGTGAGTTGTGTGTGTGTGTGTATAGTGTGTGAGTGTATTTGTGTGTATATGTGATGTGTATATGTGTGATGTATTTGTGTGTGTATGTGTGATGTGTGATGTGTGTGTGAATATTTCTGAGTGAGTGTGTATATGTATGAGAGTGTGTGTGTATATGTGTGTTTATTTCCGCGGCACATCGCCGGCGGCTGGTGCACCGCCTGGTGCCGCCTAATGCTGGGTGCTGGCAGCTGCCACCTGGTGCTTGCGGCTGCTGCCTGGTACCTGGTGCCCGGTGCTTGGCGGCTGCCGGGTGCTAGAGGCCGCTGGGTGCTGGCGGCTGCCAGGTGCCGCATAATGCCGTGTGCTGACAGTTGCCAGCTGCCAGGTGCTAGCGGCCACTGGGTATACTCCTAGGTGAAGGCGCCGGGTGTGTGCGTTGAAACGCGGTTAGGAGGGTAAACATGGATGAAGTTGTCTGGCTCCTTGCCGAGTTTTTTAACCCAGCGCAGCGCGGACCTTGGCACACCAATCAACTCCCATCATCTCTTGGATCATAACCTGTTTAGTGGTTGGTGAGGGTCCTGCAGCAGCATTGGAACATTTCCAAACGCCTATGTCAAACAGTTGTGGGGATCAAACTGGGACTAGGTGAGTGGTTCAGTACCACCACATTGACTAGTGTCACTTGTGATAGGGAACAATATTGACGGCCTTGTGTCCCCCCCTCTTTATATTTGCATTACTACAAGATGACAAGGGAGGGAACATTACTAAAAGATGGGGACATTACTACAAAATGAGGACCAGGATGGGATACATTAATATAGGATGGGGACCAGGATGGGGCATTACTACACATATGGACCAGGGAGGAACATTACTACAATATGGAGACCAGGGCAGGGGCATTACTACAAGATGAGGACCAGGATGGGGGTCATTAATATAGGATGGGAACATTACTACACGTAGGGACCAGGGAGGAACATTACTTTAAAAAGGGGACCAGGATGGGGACATTACTACAAGACGGGGACCAGTTTGGGGGACATTAATATGCAATGGGGACCAGTATGGGGACATTACTACATAAAGGAGATTAGGGTGGGGACATTCCTACAAGAGATCAGGATTTGTACTTTATAGATTGAGCAAAAAATTCTGGTATTACTAAAATGTCACTAAGGGTACCGTTACACGTCGCAACATTGCATGCAGTTTCACAGGCAATGTGCTGGTTGCAGTGAAATCATGGACACATTTTTACATTTGTACATGGCCACAAAATATAACAATGTGTCCATGATTTCACTGCAACCGGCAATGCAGATGTTGATGAACGGTACCCTTAGTCCTACAAGCAATGCGGCCCCCGATATCAATTTTTTTCTATGTGCGGCCCACCAACCCAGCAGAGTTTGAGACCCCTGGTGTAGGCAGAGTGGAAAAACCCTGAACACATGAAAAGATACAACTAAATACCCTATGGTAATCAGGGAGCCACCCCTGCTTCACCCAGTATCCAGGCAATGGGTGCTGCCACCAGTGCGCATGCACCCAAACGTCATTCCGGGTCACCACTTCCAGAAATAATCCAATGGTGCCAGAAATGATTCACCTGGGTGCACAGCGAGACAGGGCACACAGCTGTGTGAGCGCGTGCCACAGGCGACACAGGGGCCGAGGACATTCTAGGATCCAGGCCACCTTTCATGCCCCGTGAACGATTACACCCCAGGGAGACACATTCAGACCCAATTCCGATGCCACGCCCAGGTATGCAGCTCTTTCAGCAGCCGGTTTGGATCTCGGGAACCACTTGAATTTCAGAGGTCTCCTAACCTCCTGGAAAAGAAACCAACTGATGCAGAGGAGAGGTGCCACCTTTTTATTTCAGTGGTTTCCTGTTCTGGATGGGTGGAAGTCTATTGGATTTTAGCTGCTATGGTTAGCAGTTGTTCACCTACCAATTAGATTACTATGGCTTACATCATAGTCCGACAGAGTTGCAGGGCATTCATCCATCATGATATACTCAGAACTTAGCTTAAGAAAACGGTTTTGTAGCTAGTTGAAGACATATGGATGTCCAGCTTACTGGCATGTTTAAACATTACTGGGTCTTGTACAAACCCTGGACAATACCTGTTTAAAAAGAAGTAATCATTTACACTACAACTAGGCCTGTACCAGGCGTACAAACATATCTCAAACCACACCAGACCTTTTTTAAGCAAAGCAATAGAAGAAAAGAAAAATGGAAAATGGAAGAAAAAAAAAGAGAGTTTTGTAAAATGCAGCAAATACAGGACTCAACAGTAAATTATGTTTTGATATTTTAAAACTGTAACGTTAATAGAATTGTAGAGAAACAATAACGAAAGTAACTCATGAGATATAACCTCTGGAAATTCTTATGGGCAACAGCTCCACTTTTATTATAAACTAGTTTCAATAAATCTCACTAACTCAGCTACCTAAGCAGAATGATTCTTTTTCTGAATTCTAATTGCAGCAAAACTGATGTTCAAGACAAGTAGTCCATAAAAACATGATTGTATGCCCATGTAAGACTGTTCTAAGAAAACTACAGGCTAATGTATTTTATTTTGCTACCAAAGAATAAAGAGTACATTCCGGTTTGGAAGGCATTACAACTACATAAGTAACACTCACCACTGGATCATACTCCCATAGCTGATTGCCTCTTAAATGGTGGCATTTAAGCATTATGACTGGGCCATTAAGCTTGGAGACATCTAAACATAAATCATCTGTTCGGATTTCTTTGCTTGCTGTGTAGGAAAATACCTAAGGAAAACAAAATGTATGTACATATATTTAATAGGCTTCTTGATCATTAAACATAAGTTATGGCATCCTTGAAATCGTTCTAGAAAATGAAGTGTTGCACCCAGAATCTTACTGCAATTACACATTTTGTCATACACATTTATTCCCTTAGTGTGTATTGAAATACCACAAATAAAACAAAAGAGAAAAATAACAAATTGGTCATAATTTAACACAGAAACCCCAAAATGGGATGGACAATATTGTTGGTACCTTTCCAAAATTGTGGATAAACAACTTTGTTTCAAACATTAAAGAAAAAGAAAAGTATGCCATGACAAAATGGAATCATCACAATAAATTATCAGTTTATTGTTAATGTTAATAAAAATATAAAACACACAACGACACCTTATTCTAAGCCTTTGAAAAAGACAGAACTCCGCTGGCTACATGTGTGGGGAAGGCTCCCACCTTACATCAGGTTAGTCCAGCACTGTTTTATACAGCAGATAGCGTATATACTCGAGTATAAAGCCAAGGCCCCTAATTATACCACAAAAAACTGGGAAAGTATTGACTCGAGTAGAAGCCTAGGCTGGGAACTGCAGCGGCCCCTCATCCTGGTAGATAGCCCATCATCACTGTATTTAGCCCCCTCATCATTGAATATAGCCCCTCAACACTGGTATATAGCCCCTCATCACTGGTATATAAGTCTCTCATAATTGTATTTAGCCCCCTCATCACTGTATGTAGCCCCTGAATTCACTGTATGTGGCCCTCATGCTGCTGCACACATGTAAATAATAAATGATTTAACTTACCTGTCCGACGCTGTCCTGCAGCAGCATCTCTCCTCCGGTATTCCTGTCTGTCCCAGGCATCTGATCATGTGAGCAGTGCAGCAGAGTGAAATCATCATTGCGCATGCTGCTCACATGATGGCACAGACAGGAAGACCGGAGAAGAGATGGTGCTGCAGGACAGCCACAGAAAGGCAAGTTAAATTGTTTATTATTTTCTTCCGTGAGACCGCATGGAGGCCACATATTGTGATGGGGCTTGTATACCAAGTGTAATATAAAATGCAGCACTTTTCCCCCCGTACCCACCTGCAAGCGGCATCTTCCATCTTCAGTATTGAGAGGTGATGGGCAGGGGAGAGTGCAATGCATATTACATTACACCAATGAGCGGGGGCACGTCATCACGGGCTGTCTCTGCAGTCTGATTCAGCCTCCTCCAGCCCCAGTCATCCTCCAAAGTTGCTCCTCCCACTGACACTGACTCGAGTACAAGTCGAGGGTGGTACCTTTCAGCACAAAAAGTGTGCTGAAAAACTCTGCTTACTCTCGAGTATATATAGTAATATTTTTTCTGGTTGGAATTAACACATCTCCAAAAACTTTTTATCTGTCTTAACATTGCACACAGTGTGATTAGACCAGAATGACTAACATTGTCTGTGTATGGTAAAACCTTGGGTTGCCTAGTGGCTAAAATAGACTGGCACCTATATACATGGTGCACCATTACAACAGGGGCATATGGTACTGCTAGCATTTTGTTATTTATTCTTTGTATTGCACCCTCCTACTAGTTACCCTGTAATACAGGTTTATATGCTTATTCACTGATCCAGGTGATTAACCCCTTCAGGACCCAGCCTATTTTGACCCTAAAGACCTTGGCCTTTTTTGCAATTCTGACCAGTGTCCCTTTATGAGGTTATAACTCGGGAACGCTTCAACCGATGCTAGCGATTCTGAGATTGTTTTTTCGTGACATATTGGGCTTCATGCTAGTATTAAATTTAAGTCGATAATTTTTGCGTTTATTTGTGAAAAAATCAAAAATATGGCAAAAAGTTTGAAAATTTCACAATTTTCACATTTTTAATTTTTTTTTTCTGATAAACAAGAGAGATATGTGACAGAAAAAAGTTATTAAATAATATTTCCCACATGTCTACTTCACATCAGCACAATTTTGGAAAAAAACATTTTTTTTGTTAGGACGTTATAAGGGTTCAAAGTTCATGAGCAATTTTTCATTTTTCAACCAAAATTGACAAAACCATTTTTTTTAGTGACCACATCACATTTGAAGTCCTTTTGAGGGTGTACATGACAGAAAACACCCAAAAGTGACACCATTCCAAAAACTGCACCCCTCAAGCTACTCAAAACTACATTCAAGAAGATTATTAACCCTTCAGGTGTTTCACAGGAACTAAAGCAAAGTGGAAACAAAAAATGGATATTTTAATTTTTTTATCAAAAATGTTCTTTTAGCCTCAATTCTTTCATTTTCACATGGGCAACAGGATAAAATGGATCTTAAATGTGTTGTGCAAATTCTCCCGAGTACATCGATACCTCATATGTGGTCATAAACCATTGTTTGGGCGCACGGCAGGGCTCAGAAGGGAAGGAGCGCAATTTGACTTTTGGAGCTAATTTTACATTCAAAAAGTGAAATTGCGCTCCTTCCCTTCTGACCCCTGCCGTGCGCCCAAACAGTGGTTTATGACCACATATGAGGTATCGGTGTACTCAGGAGAAATTGCCCAACAAATTTTAGGATGAATTTTATGCTGTTGCCATGTGAAAACGAAAAAATTTAGGCTAAAAGAAAATTTTTGTGAAAAAAAAAGTACTATTTCATTTTCACAGATCAATTTGTAAAGCACCTAGGGGTTCAATATGCTCACTACCCATCTAGATATGTTCCCTGGGGGGTCTAGTTTCCAAAATGGGGTCACTTGTGGGGGAGCTCCAATGTTTAGGCACACAGGGGCTCTCCAAACGCGACATGGTGTCCGCTAACAATTTGAATAAAAATCAGCTCAAATTGTTAGCTGTAACCATGTTGTGTTTAGTGAGCCCCTGTGTGCCTAAACATTGGGGCTCCCCCACAAGTGACCCCATTTTGGAAACTAGACCCCCCAAGGAACGTATCTAGATGCATAGTGAGCACTTTGAACCCCCAGGTGCTTCACAAATTCATCCATAAAAATGAAAAAGCACTTTTTTTTCCACAAAAATGTTCTTTTTTCATTATTATGGATCAATTTGTGAAGCACCTGGTAGTTGAAAGTGCTCACTATGCATCTAGATACGTTCCTTTGGGGGTCTAGTTTCCAAAATGGGGTCACTTGTGGGAGAGCTCCAATGTGGAGACGCACAGGGGCTCTCCAAACGTGACATGGTGTTCGCTAACAATTTGAATGCAAAATGAGCTCAAATTGTAAGCGGACACCATGTTGCGTTTGGAGAGCCCCTGTGCGTCTCCACATTGGAGCTCCTCCACAAGTGACCCCATTTTGGAAACTAGACCCCCAAGGGAACGTATCTAGATGCATAGTGAGAACTTTGAACCCCCAGGTGCTTCACAAATTAATCTGTAAAAATGAAAAAGTACTTTTTTCCCGCAAAAATCTTTTTTTTTCATTAATTTGTGAAGCACCTGGGGGTTCAATATGCTCACTACCCATCTAGATATGTTCCCTGGGGGGTCTAGTTTCCAAAATGGGGTCACTTGTGGGGGAGCTCCAATGTTTAGGCACACAGGGGCTCTCCAAACGCGACATGGTGTCCGCTCACAATTTGAATAAAAATCAGCTCAAATTGTTAGCTGTCACCATGTTGCGTTTGGAGAGCCCCTGTGTGCCTAAACATTGGAGCTCCCCCACAAGTGACCCCATTTTGGAAACTAGACCCCCCAAGGAACTTATTTAGATGCATAGTGAGCACTTTGAACCCCCAGGTGCTTCACAAATTCATCCGTAACAATGAAAAAGTACTTCTATTTCCACTAAAATTTTCTTTTTCCATTTTTAAAGATTAATTTGTGAAGCACTGGGATGTTCAAAATGCTCACCACCCATCTAGGTAAGTTCCCTGGGGGGTCTAGTTTCCAAAATGGGGTCACTTGTAGGGGAGCTCCAATGTTTAGGCACATAGGGGCTCTCCAAACGTGACATGATGTCCGCTAACAATTTGAGTTGATTTTCCATTCAAATTGTTAGCAGACACGATGTCACGTTTAGAGAGCCCCTGTGTGCCTAAACATTGGAGCTCCCCCACAAGTGACCCCATTTTGGAAACTAGACCCCCCAAGGAACTTATTTAGATGCATAGTGAGCACTTTGAACCCCCAAGTGCTTCACAAATTGATCTGTAAAAATGAAAAAGTACTTTTTTTCCACAAAAAATTTATTTTTTCATTTTTACGGATCAATTTGTGAAGCACCTGGGGGTTCAAAGTGCTCACTATGCATCTAGATACGTTCCTTGGGGGGTGTAGTTTCCAAAATGCGGTCACTTGTGGGGGAGCTCCAATGTTTAGGCACACAGGGGCTCTCCATACGCGACATGGTGTCCGCTAACAATTGGAGTTGTTAGCGGACACCATGTTGCATATGGAGAGCCGCTGTGTGACTAAACATTAGAGCTCCCCCACAAGTGACCCTATTTTGGAAACTAGACCCCCCAAGGAACGTATCTAGATGCATAGTGAGCACTTTGAAACCCCAGGTGCTTCCCAAATTGATCCGTAAAAATGAAAAAATAATTTATTTTGTGGAAAAAAAAAAGTACTTTTTTAATTTTATGGATCAATTTGTGAACCACTTGGGGGTTCAAGTGCTCACTATGCATCTAGATACGTTCCTTGGGGGGTGTAGTTTCCAAAATGGGGTCACTTGTGGGGGAGCTCCAATGTTTAGGTACACAGGGGCTCTCCATACGCGACATAGTGTCCGCTAATAATTGGAGCTAATTTTCCATTCAACTTGTTAGCGGACACCATGTCACGTATGGAGTGCTCCTGTGTGCCACCAGCACAAGGGCAACTGGAAGAGTTGGGGTACAGCACCAGAAAATGGCACCTCTAATGTGCTATTTTCTGGGGTGGCTGTGAGTTGCAATTTGCAGTGTGGGGGGCCACAACATTTGGGTCTCTCCACGATGAGGATTGCAGCCCCCCAACTGCCAAGTTGTACCTGGCTGGCATCCAAAGATAAGGCAAAGCTCCTTGTCATTTTATTGGTAGACGTAAAAGAAAAAAAATGGCGTGGGGCTCCGCCATATTTTTGGTCCAGCCAGGTACAACTTGGCAGCTACGGACTGCCAGCAACCCCCAGCTGCCTCGTTGTACCTGGCTGGTACCCAAAAATACAGCAAAGCCCTTTTTTTTGTCTTTCTAGAACTAATTCTAGAAAAAAAATGACGTAGGGCTCTGCCATATTTTTGGTCCAGCCAGGTACAACTAGGCAGCTGGGGGCTGGATTCCACAGCATGGAGAGGCCCAAGCGTTCTGGGCCCCCCATGCTGCGAATTGCAGCCCGCAGACACCCCAAAAAATGGCGCATTCATTGAAGCGCCATTTTCTGGCGCTGTACCCAGACTCTTCCAGTTGCCCTGGTGCCGGTGACAAACTGGGTAATAAAGGGGTTAATGCCAGCTTGTTATTGGCAGCTGGCACTAAGCCCCGAGATTCATAATTTAGGGCCAATGGTAGACCCGCCATTAGGAATCTCTGGTAAATAGTCAGAAAATACACACAGAGAAAAATCTTTTTATTTGAAAAAAAAACAAACAAAATTTGGACTCCATCTTTATTATAAAGATCCGACGTAGTCCACAACGAAGGTCCCACGGCGCTCGACCGCCTCCGACGTATTCCACAACGAAGGTCCCACGACGCTCGATCGCCTCTGCTCAATCCAGAGATTGCAGCAAGGGATCAAGTGTCCTCTTCCTACAGCCTATGGGGTCAGAGTTATGTTGCACTGTATGACAATGATCTGTCATACAGTGCACCATGACTATGATCCCAGAGACTACAACAAGAGGATACTTGATCCCTTGTTGCACCCATCCATTCACCTATGCACCCATCAGCCATGCACACACACATCCACGCCCGCTCGCTGACATCCACGCCCGCAGACAGCCACGCACGCAGACAGCCACGCACGCAGACAGCCACGCACGCAGACAGCCACGCACGCAGACAGCCACGCACGCAGACAGCCACGCACGCAGACAGCCACGCACGGAGACATCCACGCACGGAGACATCCACGCACGCAGTCATCCACGCACGCAGACAGCCACGCACGCAGACAGCCACGCACGCAGTCAGCCACGCACGCAGTCAGTCACGCACGCAGACAGCCACGCACGCAGACAGCCACGCACGCAGTCAGCCACGCACGCAGTCAGCCACACACGCAGTCAGCCACGCATGCAGTCATCCACGCACGCAGACATCCATGCATTCATTGATACATACAAACATACATGCATACTACATACATACATGCATACTACATACATGCATACATACTACATACATACATACATTCATTTATACATACTACATACATACATACTACATACATAGATACATTTATTCATTCATACACACATACTACATACATACATACTACATGCATACTACATACATACTACATACATACATTCATTCATTCATTCACACATACTTACCTGATCCAGGAGGAGGAGCCCGGAAGAGGAGGAGCCCACACCGGAGCTGGACCGCGGCTGCACCGGCGGGCCCGCCGGTAGGTGAGAGAGGGATGGGGGGGCGGATACGGGGCATGGGGGTGTTAGCTTCATCAGCCCCCTCCGTGATCGCACGGAGGGGGCTGTGGAAGCTGACAGGCGGCGGCGGTGATAGTCATTTACCGCCGGCGGGCATACCGCCGGCGTGATGACTGTTACCGCCGCCGTGGAGGGGGGTAGGACGGCGATCGGGGGGGCCAGGAGGCCGATCGGGGGGCCCTGGAGTGAGGGGGACTAGGAGGGAGACGGCACATGCCATCCCGCCCCTCCAGATCTGATTGGAGAGCTCCAATCGGATCTGGAGGGGATTACTAGCACTGATTGGCAGTCTGAATTTCAACTGCCAATCAGAGGGGCCCTGGGCACGGGGGGGGTTAATCCACCCCCCGTGGGGTGTACTACAGGTTGTCACTGTGCATTATGTACAGTGACACCTGAGTCACCCCCCTCACACGGGCCGCAGGAGCGCGATCATTTCATGGCCCACCGTTTGGGCCAAAGGTCGGGAACAAACTTGTTTTCATGGCCCAAACGGTGGGCCAAGGGTCAGGAAGGGGTTAATGCTGTATATAAAATATGAGCTGTGACTATAGTGACTGTCATATCGTATTTTGCACTTTAAGTACTTATTCATGTGCTGATTGATGGTACATTTATTTAACCTTAGGGGGAGCCTAGTTTTATTGAACTTTCTTTTACATTTCACATGTGTGCTTTTTGTGTGTTTTGTATTTTTGTTAAAAATAAAGCGTTATGTATATTTTTTTGATATTTTGATAACTTATTGTGGTGATCTCATTTTTTCATGGCATGCTTTTCTCTTTATTTAATATTGACACAAACTGTTGACATGGGTGATCTTCTATAGCAGTGATGGCAAACTCCAGGCCTCGAGTGCCGCACACAGTCCAGGTTTTCAGGTTTTCCATTGCATTTGACAGTTGGCAAACAAATGATTAACTGTCAAACTCTAAGGAAATCTTGAAAACCTGCACTGTGTGCGGCACTCGAGGCCTGGAGTTCGCCATCACTGCCCTATAGTGTTCTCCTCCTTTTTTTCCAATTACACTTTGTTTTAAACATATGATAGTCATTAAAACTAATTTGTCGCAAGTAACAGGTGTGAGCAATATGAAAAATCAAACCTGAAACCAGACAAAATGAGAGAGGTTGACTCAATATTAGCATTGTATGTCTCTGTGTGTCATACACTAAGTATAGAGAACAGAAAGAGAACTGTATGAGGACTTTAGAACAAAGTTTGTTGAAAAATATGAACAATCTCAAGGTTACAAGTCCATTATCAAGTGATCTTGATATTTTTTTTGTCCACAGTGTGCAACATAATCAAAAAAATTTACACTCTATGGCACTATAGATAATCTCCCTGAATATGGAGGGGAAAGGAAAATTGATGAAAGGTTGCAACACAGGATAGTCCGGATAGTGGATAAGCAGCCCAAATTAAGTTTCAAAGAAATTCAAGCTGTTCTGCAGGCTCAGGGTGCATAAAGGCCCTGTTTCACGCTTCGATGGTCGAACGATGCGATGAACGATCCGACTTGACCTAGATCGCTTGAACGACTTTCAATGATGAAATGTCACACGTATAGATATCGTTAACGACGCAGCAACAATTCCGCAACAAGTGAACGGTACTTGCGGTCGTTTGATCGCCTACATCTTTCAGTTCTGAATAGGTGAAGTCATTAACAACATCGTTATCACGTTGTCACACACGCCGATGCTGCAGGTTGAACGGACGATCATAGTTTGGTTTAAGGTACGGTTCAAAAACCTCCCATCAACGATCAGCCGACTTATCGTTGAGCGTTTGTAAATGTCACACTGAATGTCGTTACAACGTCGCTTAAACGACTGCAAACCCGTGATGTTTCAACGATATCGTTAGCGATATCATTGTGAGAGACGGGGCCTTTAGTGTCAGAGCAAATTATACGTTCACATATGAAACGCTATGCAAAAAAAGACCCATAAGGACCCCCACTTCTGACAGACATAAAAAAGCTAGACTGAAGTTTGCCAAAACGTGTGTGGACAGGTGAGACAAAGAAAAAGCTTTTTGATAAAGTACAGGGTGAGCCATTTATCTAAATGCACCTAAATAAAATGGGAATGGTTGGCGATATCAACTTTCTGTTTGTGGTAAATTGGTATATGGGAGGAAGAAAACTTCCAGATGGGTGGTGACCATGGTGGCCATTTTGAAATCGGACATTTTGGATCCACCTTTATTTTTTTCGATGGGAAAGGGCCATGTGACACATCAAACCTATTGAGAATTTCATAAGAAAAACAATGGTGTACTTAGTTTTAACGTAACTTTATTCTTTCATTAGTTATTTACAAGTTTATGACCACTTATAAAATGTGTTCAAAGTGCTGCCCATTGTGTTGGATTGTCAATGCAACCCTCTTCTCCCATTCTTGACACACTGACCGCAACACCGCAGAAGAAATGCTAGCACAGGCTTCCAGTATCCATTGTTTCAGATGCTGCACACATCATATCTTCACAGCATAGACCAGGGGTGGGGAACCTCAGGCTCCAGGGCCGAATGCGGCCCTCGATTACTTATTTTGCGGCCCCCAGACAGATTCCTGGGAATCGCAGAGCTCAGGCTGGCAGATGCGCTTTATCAACTGTCTGTCCTTTAAATTCAGCTCTCCAGTGATCTCTATGCCCCAGCCTCAGCCTCCCCAGTGAGGTATATGCTCCCACAGCCTCTCTTGTGTTGTCTAGAGCTCTAGCAATCCTGGAAAAGCAGTTGAGAAGCAACATGATCAATATCACAGACACCAAAGAGAAGCAGCCCCAGCCTCCACAGTAGGGGTGAGTTGATTGTTTAACCAAATATAGCGGGTCATTTTCAAGTTGATAATTTTGTACGGCCCCCGAAGGGTTGTAGAAATTTCCAAATGGCCCTCGGCAGAAAAATGGTTCCCCGCCCCTGGCATAGACAATTGCCTTTCAGATGAGTGATGAGGCAAACCTTTTTTTTTGTGAATGATGAAGTTAACAAACAAAACCAACGCTATTGGTCTGACACTAACCCACAGTGGATAAATCCCCCAAGACTGTTGGAACACAAAAATTGATGGTATGATGTGGTATATGGGGTACAAAGATAGTGGGGCCATTCTTCATCAAAGGAAGCCTCAATGCCACTGGATATCTGAAATTGCTACATGATTCAGAAGGATGTGTAACCAAATATTAAGTTGAGGGTGTCAACAACTTTGTCCAGCTCATTTCTGGGGTTGTGTGTGAAATTATGTATGTCCAATTTGCCTTTGTTTCTATGTTACTTACTGTAACACAAAGGATATGAACAAGTGTATAAGAAAACATGTAATTTCAACAATTTTCTGGGAGAAAAACTTCATTTTCTGGAACAATTTCATGGGTGCCAAAACTTTTGGTAATGATTGTAATATTAATATGTTTTTATTATGCCACACAAACAGCTGAAATTTGTGTTATAGTATTGCTCATTTCAGCAGAAAATCAATAGTAACCCTTTTCTGAATTTTACAGCTATAGAGCAGATTATACTTTATTTACTGTATTTTTTTAACCAAAAGATGAATTTTTTAGCATAAGAATTCTGAGGCAGCATCCGGTGATGGACAACGTCAACACTGCGTCCTTCCCGATCACGGAGAAAACTGCTCTCCCTCCTTGTGTCCCATATCTATGTGATTGGCTCCCAGGACACAGTACCTCGAGGTCCGCGCTGCCACTTCAGAAAGGAACAAAAGAAGCCAGTACAAGGGAATGTCTGGATCAACGATTCTTCTTTATTGTCCTACGCGTTTCAGAGTCATCTCCCAACTCCTTCATCAGGGAATGTCATGATCACAATGAACTTCCACATATTTATAGCGGTAAAGTGCACAGTCATTCAATTAATGACGTCACATAGAGGGCGGAACTCCAGTGACGTCACTACATTTTGACAACAGAGAAACGTAGTGAAAGATAACAATGGACATTAATGACTAGCAAGAATTAATACAAGGTGCAATGTATAGTCTCCCAAAAACACATCATAAAATGATTTTTCAAGTTTAAATTAGAAAAAATAAAAAGAAAAATACTAATTGGTTTTAGGAATAGAACTCAAAAAATATAGAGCTCAAAAGGTATATAGTGAGAAGTGACATTTCTCCATTAGTGGGATAATCAATGTGAGCCACATGTATTGGTAAGAACAGAAGTGAATAAGAAGGAAGTAGAGGACACCATAGTGAAAGTTGAAAAAATGAAAATGAAAAAAAGGGGGGGGGGGGGGGTTGGGGGGTTGATATATCATTAAAGACAAATTTGGTGTGTTTTAATAAATTAAGTGTATTTTAAAAATATATTTTTATTGTATTGGAGTTCACATTGGTGCACTACTAATGAATTTATTTTATATTTCCTTAGGTAATAAAAGAATCAATGATCGGATTTCAAGAAGAAAATATCAAGAAGAAAAATATTTTTATTAATGTTTTGTTTAAAAAATATAGATAAAATTATCACTCTATTTACATAATAAAGGATTTCTTATATAAAATTATTTGTTCAATTTATTTAGGGGTTTTGTCGGGCATATATTTAATAATGATTGTATATTATATATTATATAAGAAATCCTTTATTATGTAAATAGAGTGATAATTTTATCTATATTTTTTAAACAAAACATTAATAAAAATATTTTTCTTCTTGATATTTTTCTTCTTGAAATCCGATCATTGATTCTTTTATTACCTAAGGAAATATAAAATAAATTCATTAGTAGTGCACCAATGTGAACTCCAATACAATAAAAATATATTTTTAAAATACACTTAATTTATTAAAACACACCAAATTTGTCTTTAATGATATATCAACCCCCCAACCCCCCCCCCCCCCCCCCTTTTTTTTCATTTTCATTTTTTCAACTTTCACTATGGTGTCCTCTACTTCCTTCTTATTCACTTCTGTTCTTACCAATACATGTGGCTCACATTGATTATCCCACTAATGGAGAAATGTCACTTCTCACTATATACCTTTTGAGCTCTATATTTTTTGAGTTCTATTCCTAAAACCAATTAGTATTTTTCTTTTTATTTTTTCTAATTTAAACTTGAAAAATCATTTTATGATGTGTTTTTGGGAGACTATACATTGCACCTTGTATTAATTCTTGCTAGTCATTAATGTCCATTGTTATCTTTCACTACGTTTCTCTGTTGTCAAAATGTAGTGACGTCACTGGAGTTCCGCCCTCTATGTGACGTCATTAATTGAATGACTGTGCACTTTACCGCTATAAATATGTGGAAGTTCATTGTGATCATGACATTCCCTGATGAAGGAGTTGGGAGATGACTCTGAAACGCGTAGGACAATAAAGAAGAATCGTTGATCCAGACATTCCCTTGTACTGGCTTCTTTTGTTCCTTTCTGAAGTGGCAGCGCGGACCTCGAGGTACTGTGTCCTGGGAGCTGATTATACCACAGGGATCTGTGGAAGTACGGTCCTGCAGCAGCTACTTGTATCTGAGCGATCATTACCAGTTGTGGGTCATCACAACTGTATCAGGTGAGCAGCCTCTTTATATAACCTTTTATCCTTCTTCAAAGAAGATATCACCCTATGTGCGCATTCTTGGATTTTTTATAGATATCTATGTGATTGATTTAGAGCAGGAGAGGAAGGTGCAAGGACCTGAACAGAGGCTGCATGCCCTAGGTAGCTGAAGGACCTTCCAATAACTAGATCCAGGATCTTTCAGGTCATGTGATCGATCATAACCTGGAAGGAACTGCAAAATCAGGTGATAAATAGCTAGAATGTGTGTATGTATGCATAATGAAGAAAAATATAAATGCTAAACTTTTGTTTTTGCTCCCCATTTTTCATGAACTTAAGTCAAAAATGTAAGATGTTTTACTCTCAAATATTGTTCACAAATTTGTCTACATCTGTGTGAGTGAGCACTTCCCCTTTTATGAAAGGAACCACAGCTCAGAGTTTATAGATGGAGTCTATGGAACCTTCAGTATTCCAAAATGGTTTGAAAGAATGGGCCAAAATCACCCCTCAACAATTCATGCAACTAGTTTCTCTATAAAGGAAAGTGTCTTGAAGCAGTTATCACCAACAAAGACTTTGTATGAAGTATTACCATATTTTTTGTATTACTATTTTTCCCCACAAAATTGGGGGTTAGATAGGGGTGCTTTTTTATAATCTGAATATGGTTTATTAGGGGGCACAGTGGAGCAGGGTCACTGGAGACAGGTCACCACTGATGAAGTCGTCGGCAGCATGAGTGGGGCAATGGTGTGGGCCCGAAGCTGGGAGAAAGGGGGTGTCATTGACATCTGGGCAGTAGACGTAATGGGCATAAGAAAAATGGCTGTGGAAGCAGTACACATGCAAGTTAAGATCTGCTGATCCCCCCCTGCTGCCCCTTCTTCCCGGGTAAACTAAACTTAAATTAAAAAATGCACTCTAGGATTATAGGACAGACAACCTTTTTAACATGTAAAAATTCTTTCTTTGCCATTTTCGTCATATACGGTGCCTACAAGTAGTCTTCAACCCCCTGCAGATTTAGGTGGTTTGATAAGATGCAAATAAGTTAGAGCCTTCAAACTGCAAACGAGAGTAGGATTTATTAACAGAAGCATAAATCTTACAAACCAAAACGTTATGTTGCTCAGTTGAATTTTAATAAATTTTAAACATAAAAGTGTGGGTCAATTTTTATTCAACCCCTAGGTTTAATATTTTGTGGAATAACCCTTGTTTGCAATTACAGCTAATAATCGTCTTTTATAAGACCTGATCAGGCCGGCACAGGTCTCTGGAGTTATCTTGGCCCACTCCTCCATGCAGATCTTCTCCAAGTTATCTAGGTTCTTTGGGTGTCTCATGTGGACTTTAATCTTGAGCTCCTTCCACAAGTTTTCAATTGGGTTAAGGTCAGGAGACTGACTAGGCCACTCCATCACCTTGATTTTTTCCCTCTTGAACCAGGCCTTGGTTTTCTTGGCTGTGTGCTTTGGGTCGTTGTCTTGTTGGAAGATGAAATTACGACCCATCTTAAGATCCTTGATGGAGGAGCGGAGGTTCTTGGCCAAAATCTCCAGGTAGGCCGTGCTATCCATCTTCCCATGGATGCGGACCAGATGGCCAGGCCCCTTGGCTGAGAAACAGCCCCACAGCATGATGCTGCCACCACCATGCTTGACTGTAGGGATGGTATTCTTGGGGTCGTATGCAGTGCCATCCAGTCTCCAAACGTCACGTGTGTGGTTGGCACCAAAGATCTCGATCTTGGTCTCATCAGACCATAGAACCTTGAACCAGTCTGTCTCAGAGTCCTCCAAGTGATCATGAGCAAACTGTAGACGAGCCTTGACATGACGATTTGAAAGTAAAGGCTTCTTAATACTTTAGGGGGACCAAACAGAATATGCTGGTGGTTTGAGGGGTTGAATAATAAATGACCCTCTGAATTAACTTTTAACGCTTAAAAAAAAAAAAAAAAAAAAATTAAAAATTCTTTTTGGCTGCAGTGCATTTCCCACTTCCAGGCTGATCTACAGTCCAAATGTCACAATGCCAAGTTAATTCCGCATGTGTCAACCAGCTAAATCTGCAGGGGGTTGAAGACTACTTGTAGGCACTGTAAATATGGGGTGTGTTTGATAATCTGTTGCGTCTTCAAATCAGCAAAACACGGTAATTGAATTTCAGTATGCTGGGTATTACAAATCATACTTCTTGAGCTATTGGCTCAATCTCAATCAAGTTCTCTCTTCCTGCTCAGTTTCTATTAATCTGATACAAACATCATCTTATTTTACACAAGAAACTGTTTCTTTCTTCACAATAAATTCTGTAGATTTGTGGATAAACCCAAACAACCTAATAAGAGCTGTATTATTTAACCTAGAACTGGTTGTACTTTTGACTACATAAACACAAGTCTGATGTTGGGGAGTTAAAGCCTCATGGTTCCAGGACAATGGCCTCTTCATTAAAAGTGCATTTGTCAAACTAGAAAAAATTAAGACCTACCGTATGTGGGCTGCTGTAAAAAAAACTAGATCAGTATATGCTAGCCATCATTTAAAAATGAATTCAGACAAAACAATTACAGTATAGTTTCTGAACCACCAAGGGGGCACAAAACTTTAAAAAAAATTGCAGGTCATGGCCAGTCTAATCTTTTTCATGGAGAGAAAACAGAACTTTTTCTCTATCTGATAATATTCTGTTGTAGACTTCCACAGCAGCTCCAAGCTTGACCTGGGGAAAATGGTCTTTGAATCAAGAAGTCTATCATGACTTAGTCAATAATGAGGAATTAAGAAGAACCTATATTAAACTTGAAAAAAAATAGAAAAATAAAAGACATCTCTGTATAAACAAAAATCAAACCCAATGCAGTGGATGCCTTAGCTCAGAAATGGAACTTCAAACTAGAATACGCTTTCCCACAAGATTAATAATCATGAAATCTCTGCAGAGATACATAAAGGCATTCGCTGAGTGATATTTATTGCTCTACAGTGGGTATGGAAAGTATTCAGACCTTTTTAAATCTTTCACTCTTTGTCTCATTGCAGTAAAATTTTTTTTCTCATTAACTCTGTACCCCATCTCGACTGAAACAAAACAGAAATGTAGAATTTTTTGCAATTTATTAACAAAGAAAAACTGAAATATCACATGGTCATACATATTCAGACCCTTTGCTTCTGAAACTCATTATAAGTTACATGCTGTCCATTTCATTGTGATCTTCCTTAAGATGGTTCTACTCCTTCACTGGAATACAGCGGTGTTTAATTAAACTGATAGGACTTGATTTGGAAGGGCACACACCTCTCTATATAAAACCTCACAGCTAATAGAGTATGTCAGACCAAATGAGAATCATGAGGTCAAAAGAACTGCCCAAGAAGCTCAGAGACAATTGTGGCAAGACACAGATCTGGCCAAGGTTACAAAAGAATTGCTCCAGTATTCAAGGTTCCTAAGAGCAGTGTTCTCCATAATTCTTAAATGGAAGGCGTTTGGGACCATCAGAAGTTTTCCTAGACCTGGCCGCCGTCCAGCCAAACTGAGTAATCGTGGGAGAATAGCTTTTTATGAGAGAGGTAAAGGAGAACCTCAAGCTCACTGTGGTTGGGCTCCAGAGATGCAGTAGGGAGATGGGAGAAAGTTCCACAAACTCAAGTATCATTGCAGCCCTCCACCAGTCAGGCCTTTATGGCAGAGTGGCCCGAAGGAAGACTCTCCTCAGTGCAAGACATATGAAAGCCCACAGAGTATGCAAAATAAAAAAAAAAGTACATGAAGGGCTCCCAGACTATGAGAAATAAGATTCTCTGGTCTGTTGAGACAAGGATAGAACTTTTTGGTGATAATTCTAAGCGGTATGTGTGGAGAAAACAAGGCACTGCTTATCACCTTCCTAATATAATCCCAAGAGTGAAACATAGTGGTGGCAGCATCATGCTATGGGGGTGTTTTTCAGCTGCAGGGACAGGACGACTGGTTGCAATTGAAGGAAACATGAAGCGGCCAAGTACAGAGATATCCTGGATGAAAACCTCTTCCAGGGTGCTCTGGACCTCAGACTTGGCCGAAGGTTCTCCTTCCAACAAGACAATGACTAAGCACGCAGCTAAAGTAACCAAGGTTTGGCTCAAAACAACTGTGTGACCATGCTTGACTGGCCCAGCCAGAGTCCTAAGTAAACCCAATTGAGCATCTCTAGAAAGACCTAAAAATGGCTGTCCATCGATGTTCACCATCCAACCTGATGGAACTGGAGAGGATGTGCAAGGAAAAATGGAAAAGGATCCCCAAATCCAGGTGTTAAAAACTTGTTGCATCATTCCCAATACGATTCATGGCCGTAGTAGCCTGAAAGGGTGCTTCTACTCAATACGGAGCAAAGGGTCTGATTACTTACGACCATGTCATATTTCTTTTTTTTTTTTTTTAATAAATTTGCAAAAATTTCTACATTTGCTTTTTTAACTCAAAATGGGGTGCAAAGTGTATATTAATGATTAAAAAATTAACTTTTCTAAATTTCCAAATGGCTGCAATGAAAAAGTGAAACATTTAAAGGATACTTTCCGTACCCACTGTACATTGGCTAAAGAGAATCTGGTTCTGTCTACTAAAGAAATGAGCTAAGGTCACCGTTATATTCCACAAAGGTAAGATTTTCTCCTATAAAGTCAGTATCTTATCACAAGTTAGAAAATCTACACTTGCTGCCTGGCTTCTAAAAGGTTAGTCTGCCAGCTACAGTAATTGCCAATGTACTGTCAAGTCACAAAAAAATTATATAAAACATCGCTGAGAAAATCTGTAAGACGTTTTCACCATGGTGTGCAACACATCCAACTTGTCCTAATCTGCACGAGATCTTGGACTTCCTCCAAGCAGGTTTTGACAAAGTATTACCTATGATTCCTGTAAAAACAAAAGTAGTGGCTTTGTGATCAGTTTTTGATATCCAATTGACAATCCACTATTGTATTCAAAGATTCTTTAAGGCCACGCTAAAGTTGAAGATGGGAATAAAAAGCTGATAGAATAGCCCTGCTAATCACTTGACCTTAATAGAAAATGTATAGATTGAACTAAACCTTATTCATAGAAAGAGCCCATGGAATCTTCAGGAATTGAGCAGTTTTTGGGTGGGCCAAAATCAAAGTCTCTCCAGATGTCTAAAAAGCCATCACCAACAATAGCTTTGGTATAAGCTATTAAATAACTTTCCGTAACCGTGTTCAATACTTTCTCCTGGTGCCATTTCTCATTATTACACATCACTAAATTTATGGACATCTATGGTGTAATTTCTTTGACTGAGTGGATTGAATGGGTTGTTACTGACATCTGGTGAGAAATTAATATCAATAGCACCTTTAGAAATATAATTATTTAGAAAATTGGTGACGTGTTTAATTCCATCACCCCTGATTAATTTTCTGGTTTTTGTTTTTCCCTCCCCTTCTTCCAAAAGCCATAACTTTTTCGTCAATACTGACATATGAGGGCTTGTTTTTTGCAGGACAAGATGTACTTTCAAATTAAATTACGGTATTTATTTTACCATGTTTGTACAGGAAAATGGGAAAAAAAAATCCAAGTGCGGGATGAAATTGCAAAAAAAAAAAAAAAGTGCAATTACACTTTGTTTTTTGGGGTATTTACCATATTCACTATATGGTAAAATCTGAGATTACTTACCAGTAATCATATTTTACGGATTCCATGACAGCACCCACCAAGGGAGAGGATCTGTTCACAAGGAAAGGAAACCTATTGATAAAAAGGGGCGCGCCCCCCTCGCCGCCTCAGTTGGGTTACAGAGAAATTGGGGGGAACCGCTATAACCGTATAAATACACAAGCACAATGATTAATAACATCAGAAGACCCTCACCATAAGGTGTGAAAAGGGGCACACAAAAACCCTCTAGTAATAAGTGTCAACCCGTGAATAATGAGAATAAACTATAACAACAATAATACTATAAGCAATCTAAAGGCTGGGAAGTGAGTGGGTGCTGTCATGAACTCCGTAAAATATGATTACCGGTAAGTAGTCTCAGATTTTCCTATCGCCATGACAGCACCCACCGACAGACTTGCAGATACCATCACCTGGGAGGGACCACAGTATTAAGAACTGCCCTCCGAAGTCAAGGTCAGACGAAGAGGACAAGTCAAGGCGATAGTGCCGAAAAATGTAAAAGGAGAGGCCCAGGTAGCAGCCTTACAGATTAATTCAATAGGAATATTAGCACGTTCTGCTCATGAGGTAGACAAGGCCCATGTTGAATGGGCCTTAATGCTGTTAGGAGGCTGCTTACCTTTCACAGAATAGGCAGTGCAGATAGCCTCCTGAATCCATCTGGAGATGATGCGTTTTGTAATGCTAGCACCCTTCCGGTGACCCTGGAATGAGACAAACAAGGCCCTACTCTTCCTCCAGGGCTGAGTCCTAGCAGCATGCAAGGACAGTCCTCCGCACATCTAGTGTCTGAAACCTCAGCTCTTCAGGGGAAGATGGATTATCATAGAAGGAGAGCTCCTATGAAACTTAGAAGAGACTTTAGGGAGATATGAAGGGTCTGTTTTGAGCACTAACCTATCTGGGAACACCAGAAGGAAGGGGGATCCACCGATAGACCCTGTAGGTCGCCCACCTGCCTAGCAGATGTCAAAGCTACCAATAAGGCTGTCTTCAAGGTTAAATGCTTAATCATAGTTGTGGCCAAGGGTTCAAACTGAGGACCAGTCTGTCACGTGCTACGGACGGACTACTCACGTGGACCCACTGGACCGCGTAAAGCGGATGCTGACACCGGGTGATAGAGAGGCAGACACGTACCGTAGAGTCAACGGGTTTATTAAACAGAACTATAACACAGAAACACACGCCCCTGGAGAGGGCCACAAGGCCGCAACACTGGAGACCCAGCGAGGGAGACCCCGGAGCGCTTGACCCCTGTACAGGGATACCGCCAGGATCAGCCTCGAAGGGGCCAATGCAACGGACACAAGTGTTCAACCGACCCCAGGCGACGTGGTAACAAAACAGAATCGAGAATATAACGAGAGACGGGAAGCAGGAACACGGGGAACCAGGAACGCAGGGAGATCCAGGAACACGGAGAGATCCAGGAACCAGGGAGATCCAGGAACACGGAGAGATCCAAGAACCAGGGAGATCCAGAAACACAGAGAGATCCAAGAACCAGGGAGATCCAGGACCACGGGGGATCCGGAGCCGGGCGGAGAACCAGCGATCAGCTTGGAGGGAACCAGGAGGACGTCCAGGAACACGGTGATCAACGGGAGCCGGCAGGAACAAGACCTGGAGGAGGTAACACGGAAAGATCAGGTAACAGACCAAACGAGGAGCGACCTGACAGACCAGTAGTGGCAACTTCCCCAAGGGGAAGGTAGAAGTTGCCCTGGCCCCGACTGATTGCAAACAGGAGGTTTAAATCAGGACAGGGCAGGGCTGATTGGTCGGGCACAGGGGCTTGGTGATTGGCTGGAGGGAGGAGCCAGATCCCTGCAGTCTCTCCAGCAGAACCTGAGTAGGAGACCGTTTCATGAGTACTAGCAGTGGTACCAGGAGTGAGAGGAGCAATGTTGCTCCAGCAGAGGGTATAAGGGCAGCAGGCCGCAGGCACGGGCGGCAGACCCCCGAGGGGTAACAGTACCCCCCCCTCTACGCCCCCCTCCCCAGACGGAAACTGGGCGGGAACCTGCGCAGCAGGCGCGGGGCAAGGACCTCCGCCTCCTTGGTCCTGGGGCACCGTCCGGGCAGAGGGGTCTCGAGGGCAGTGGCATGGGCGTCATGGGACGAGCACAGGAGAAACCGGATGTCGGTAGGGACACCGGCAGGCGGCAGGACGCCGTCAGGGACACCGGCAGGCGGCAGGACGCCGTCAGGGACACCGGCAGGCGGCAGGACGCCGTCAGGGACACCGGCAGGCGGCAGGGCGCCGTCAGGAACACCGGCAGGCGGCAGGACGCCGTCAGGGACACCGGCAGGCAAGACGTCATCAGGGACACCAGCAGGCAAGACGTCATCAGGGACACCAGCAGGCAAGACGTCATCAGGGACGTCATCAGCAGGCAAGACGTCATCAGGGACGTCATCAGGGACACCGACAGGCAGGACGTCATCAGGGGCACCGACAGGCAGGACGTCATCAGGGGCACCGACAGGCAGGACGTCATCAGGGGCACCGACAGGCAGGACGTCATCAGGGGCACCGACAGGCAGGACGTCATCAGGGGCACCGATAGGCAGGACGTCATCTGGGGCACCGACAGGCAGGACGACATCAGGGACCCGAGCGGCAGGACACCCACCGGATCAAGGCTGGAGACTCCCCAGGAACACGGAGGAGGAGCCGGTCCAGGAACAAGACACGATGGGACGGTACCTGGGTCTCTTGTCGTGCTCGGTAGGCTGGCAAGCCAATCATCCAAAGAGGACACCTGGGAAGCCATCTGAGTCTGTAGCTCACGCAGAAGGTCCCACTCCTGGTGGAGACTCAGCACCTGAGAAAAGAGAGTGGGATCAACAGTAGAGGGCGCCCCCAAGACTGTGGGTGCCCGGCGGGGAGTCCTTCTCCGGCTGCTGCGGGTGCAGGGAGAAGAGGACGCTCGGGCCTCCAACGACTGGAAAAGCGCCGTAACCCGGTCGTGACTCTGGTGGAGTGCGGTCAGCTCTCTTTTGACATCAAACCTGGTGTCAGCGGAGTCCATGGCCAGGGCAAAATCTGTCACGTGCTACGGACGGACTACTCACGTGGACCCACTGGACCGCGTAAAGCGGATGCTGACACCGGGTGATAGAGAGGCAGACACGTACCGTAGAGTCAACGGGTTTATTAAACAGAACTATAACACAGAAACACACGCCCCTGGAGAGGGCCACAAGGCCGCAACACTGGAGACCCAGCGAGGGAGACCCCGGAGCGCTTGACCCCTGTACAGGGATACCGCCGGGATCAGCCTCGAAGGGGCCAATGCAACGGACACAAGTGTTCAACCGACCCCAGGCGACGTGGTAACAAAACAGAATCGAGAATATAACGAGAGACGGGAAGCAGGAACACGGGGAACCAGGAACGCAGGGAGATCCAGGAACACGGAGAGATCCAGGAACCAGGGAGATCCAGGAACACGGAGAGATCCAAGAACCAGGGAGATCCAGAAACACAGAGAGATCCAAGAACCAGGGAGATCCAGGACCACGGGGGATCCGGAGCCGGGCGAGAACCAGCGATCAGCTTGGAGGGAACCAGGAGGACGTCCAGGAACACGGTGATCAACCGGGAGCCGGCAGGAACAAGACCTGGAGGAGGTAACACGGAAAGATCAGGTAACAGACCAAACGAGGAGCGACCTGACAGACCAGTAGTGGCAACTTCCCCAAGGGGAAGGTAGAAGTTGCCCTGGCCCCGACTGATTGCAAACAGGAGGTTTAAATCAGGACAGGGCAGGGCTGATTGGTCGGGCACAGGGGCTTGGTGATTGGCTGGAGGGAGGAGCCAGATCCCTGCAGTCTCTCCAGCAGAACCTGAGTAGGAGACCGTTTCATGAGTACTAGCAGTGGTACCAGGAGTGAGAGGAGCAATGTTGCTCCAGCAGAGGGTATAAGGGCAGCAGGCCGCAGGCACGGGCGGCAGACCCCCGAGGGGTAACACAGTCAAAGTGTCCAGTACTAAGTTCAAGTCCCAGGGCGCTAGTCTAGGGATGTGCGCCTGTTTACTACGTTCACAAGCCTGGAAAAAACGGGAGTTACGCCTGTTACCCGCCACATTATACTTAAACGGGGCCCCTAAAGCAGAGACTCGGACCCTAAGGGTACCAACGCCCAGGCCCAACTCATGGCCCCTCTGCAAAAATTCCAGAATGGCCAGAATCGGGGCCCAGTCAGTGACATCCCCAGAATAAAATTGTAAAACTTTTCTCCAAACCTTGATAGGTATGTAATCACCTCCTTCTTGCTATGGAGGAGGGTAGAGATCAGTGTGTCTGTGAACCCCCTCCATCTCAGAAGCTGTCTCTCAAATTCCAGGCTGTTAGATGTAGGCCTTCCGCCTGGGAGTGATAAAACGGACCTTGAGAGAGCAGCCACCTATCCGTGGGGAGAACCCATGGGTCGGATACTCACATGGCCCTCAGGCAGGAAAACCAAAGCCTCCTGGGCCAGAAAGGGGCAATCAGAATGACTCTCGCCCCCTCCTCCCTGATTTTCCAAGGACCAGAGGGATCAGACACAAGGGAGGAAAAGCATAGGCCAGGTGATAATCCCCTGGCACCCGCAGAGCATCCACCACCTCTGGAAGATCTGAGGGGTGCAAGGAAGCAAAGACTGAACTTGTCTGTTCTTCCTGCTCACAAACAGGTCGATTTCCGGGGCTCCCCACAAGTGTACTATCTGACTGAATACTTCGCTGTTCAGAACCCACTTCCCCTGGTTGAGAGAGTGACAACCGAGATAGTCTGCCTGTTTTCTACTCCTTTGATATGTAGGGCTGAAAAGGAGAGAAAATGCACTTCTGCCAGGTGAAAGATATCGGCCATGGTGGACAGCAGAGAGGGTGACTAAGTCCCCCCTGGTGATTTATGTATGCCACCACTGTGGTGTTGTCCGTCTGAATTCTGATGTGGGAGTTGCTGAGGAAAGGCAAGAACCGGAAGAGAGCATACTTGACTGCCCGCAACACCTTAAGGTTGGAAGAACCTAATTCCTCCTCTGGAGTTCATTGACCCTGGACTAGGTGATTCCCCAAGTGGGCCTCCCACCCTGAGGGACTGGCATCTGTCGTCACAACAGAGTCCAGGAACCCCTTGGGTCAAGTGAAGCGGGTTCATCCACCAGGACAGAGAATGGATTGCAGAAACAGATAGACAAAGGTGGCCTTCCAGGCGAGCCTGTAGGGATTCTCCTGCCCTGAGCACTTCTTGTTGGAGACTGCGAGAGTGGAACTGAGCCTATGGTACTGCTGGGATACAGGAAGACAAAGTCCTTATCAGGGACATAGCCTGCCTCAGGGACAGGTTGGGATTGTCATATTGCCTAACTCGGCCATCACCGAGAACAACTTGTCGTCCAGCAAGAAACATTTCTGGTCTCCTGAGTTCCAAGAGAAGACCCAGAAAACTTTGTACTGGAGTAGGATGCAGCTTTGGCTTCTGGTAGATTTATTATCTACCCTAATTCCTGTAGGGATGACATGACATGAGTCGGGACTTGCACTGAGCCTCTGAGTTCCCAGCTATTAAAAAATCTCCAAATATTGAACAATAAGAGTATCCTGTTGTCTCACATAAGCCAGCACTTCTGACATCACCTTTGTAAAGACGCGAGGAGCCATAAAGAGACCGAACAGCATGGCGGCAAACTGTGGATGCCTGATACAACCTTCTAGAGAAACTACCACACTCAGAAATCGTTAATGATCCTGATGAAGAGGGAGATGATAGTAGGCATTTGTTAGGTGTAGTACCGCCATAAAACACCTGGGGAACAGTAGGGAATTGTAGACTGATGGACTCCATTTTAAAGGACTGAAATCTGAGGAAGGAGTTCAATTTACAAAGATTAATGATAGTTTGAAAGGAGCCATCTGGCTTCTGAAACAGGAACAAAGGGGAATAAAAACCCCTTCCCTCCTGGTTCCCAGGCACTTCCACCAAATCTCGTTTACGTATCAACTCTCCAACCTCCAATTCCAGTGCCTCTTGAAGGACAGGGCTGGACAGGATAGTTTGAAGAAGGGAGTCCCATGGGATCCTCTCAAAATCCAACTTTAACCCGGATGAAATGAGGTTGAGCATCCACTGGCTATTGAATTTTGGGACCACTGATGTAAAAAATAAAATAATATACCACCTACTGGTGAGCCAAAATCAATAAAATCGGGTTGTTCTTGGAGGCAGAGGGACCTCCGTGGTAAGCACTCTAGGCTTCTTCTCGGGCCGGGTCCCATTTGGCGTCTGATTTCTGTCTTGAAAACTGGGGTTTCCTGAATGCTTTCCTATAGTTAGGGACAGAAGGATTAGGGAAACTTTTGTTTACCTCTCCTGCCTTAGACAAGATATCAAAAAGAAAACAGGACCAGAGAGGTACTCACCCGACACGGAATAGCGCAAAACTTGCTCTTAGCATGTGCGTCCCCTTTCCACTCTTTTAACCATAGTGATCTACAGAATGCATTAGAGAGTCCTGCAGATCTAGCCACAAGGCAGAGTGAATCAGCAGATGCAGCAGCTTTATATGCCGACCCATTCCAAATATGAGGAATAGCTGCCAACAATCTGTCTCTCGGTACCCCCAACCGAATCTGTTCTTTTAACTGGTTCAAGCACACTAACTGGGAACGAGCTACACATGTAGAAGCAATGGCAGGTCTAAATGCACCCACAGCTGATTTTCAGGACCTCTTTAGCAGGGTGTCAGCTTTCGGTCAGATGGATCTTTCAGCAGACCACCGTCTTCCAACGGTAAGACATTTCTTTTAGCTGAGGTAGCTACTGAAGCATCGACTTTAGGGACCTTAGACCAGTCCAGCAATTGAGAATCCTCAAAGGGATACTTCCTCTTTAAAAGGCAAATATTCCATAGATTCTTGCTTTTCCCACTGTGTCTTGACCAGATTTTTAATTACATCAATGACAGGGAAAGCACATTGTTTTTTCAGAGACAACCCAGCAAACATAACTTCCTGGGCCATCTTTGATTCTCTACTATCTATGATCCCCATAGTGGCACAGGACTGATTTCACCAGGGCGTCAATTTCTTGGATGGGAAAACAAGAACCACTCATCTACATACGAGGAACCAGAATAGGATGTATGTACTACGCCCTCCTCCTGGGATTCATTATCAGAGGCACAAGGAGAATGATGCTGGGGTGTAAGTAAACACGACTGTGGGGTCTGGGAAAGGGAATTCTTGATCTCCTGCCGAATTTTTTTTTTAAGGTTAGCTATATGGACAGGAGTCTCTTCATCAAGAGTTTGGGCTATACAGGTCTGGCATAAACTTTGCCATAATCATCTGGACAGGGGCTGCACACACAAAGCACATTGCCTATGTTTCCATTTTTCAAATTTTTTTCTCCCTGGGTAAGAAAGATAGAGCGAAAGACAGAGAGAGCGAGAGAGTGGGGGGGAAATCAGCTCAGTAGATGATCACACACAAAAAACTCACCTCTGATGCCTGACATGAACAGGTACTGTTTCTGGAGGTGGAGGTCCAGCACTGGACTTTGAGACCTTCTCTGTCTGTTCCCCAGTGGAGCATTCTTTACTGGAATGCATATCCTTGGTGGCCCACCTGCTGCTGCCACCACTGCTAATGCTGCATGACACCCACAGTGTGCCCCTCCGCATTTCTGGGGGAAGACATGTTTGGGCACACCATCGTGCTGCAGACCGCTCCTTAAATCATGTTCCCGCCTTGTAATGCGTCCTCCTCCGGACCCCGGAAGTGACGCGCACTTCCGGTGCAAAGGGCGCTTCCGCCGGCACGCATGCGCACTAGAAAACCCAGAAGCCGGCCGGCACGGGACACAGGGTGGCCGATCTCCATGCCCAGCCCCCCTTGCATCACTGGATAAGCACTGTGGCTGGCCCCAGGTGGCCCCACCTGGACCCTGGGTCGAGTCATCCATTTCAGCAAAGGAGGGAGACTGAGCTGGCAGGGCTCCCCCGATGCAGCTCCCGAGCAACCTGATTCCAACATCCTCCCAGGCACCGAATGGAAGCTACAGGCCTCAGGTAAAGCAAACTTCATCTGTAGGTTCCCATCAAGGACAGGAAACCAACTGAAGAAGCAAAGGGGGACTGCCCCTTTTTATCTGTAGGTTTCCTGTCCTTGTGGGTGGACCCCTCTCTCGGTGGGTGCTGTCAGTGGGATAAGAAAACTGACGTGTCAGTATGATGGATTGGGTCAGTACGAGTTTGTAGAAACCAAACATGTATAGTATTACTTTTATCTAAGGGGTGAAAAATAATCTGCAGTTTGAAAAAGAAAAAAAAAAAATTATGAATTGCACTTTTGTGCCATTTTCCACGATCCGTAGTGTTCTGATTTTTCGGGATCAGGAGTGATGGTTTATTTTTTGTGCCTTGAGTTGACCTTATTAATGATCCCATTTTTGGGTAGATATGCAGTTTTGATCTCCTGTTACTGTATTTTATTGCAATGTTGTGGTAAACAAAAAAAAAATAAAAATTTAATTTTGGCGATTTTAATTTTTTTTCATGTAATGCAGTTTATCAATCTGATTAAATGATTTTATATTTTGATAGATCGGGCATTTCTCAACGCAGCAATACCAAATATGTGTACATTAATTTTTTTTTAATAGCTTTATTTTCAGTGGGGCAAAAGGGGGGTGATTTGAACTTATGTTTTTTTACTTCTTATGTTTAAAAACTTTTTGCATTTTTTCTTTTATATTACACTTCTCTTGTGCACAGACCTGCTGCTGCACATCTGTGCACAGGAGAAATTATCACTTTCTGTGGATACCAGGTCAGTTGATACATATGGCAGATTTTGATTCACCAGGCAACCACAGAAAGTGATTCCAGAAAGAATCTGGGATCATGACAGGACCCCGGGATACCAAGGTAACCATAGGAGATCCTGTGATCGCATACCGATGCCGCCTCGCTGCTTTGGATCGCGTCAGTGATTGACAGCTTGATCCAAAGGGTTAAAAGCACCGATCGGATCGCTGATCTGACTGGTGCTGTTACCTACACATGTCAGCTGATGAGATCATCTGATCTGTACAGGGATTGATGTGAGCTCAGGATGTGAGCTTGCATCACAGGTAGGAATATGGCTAAGGACGTATATATATCGTTAGTCAAGGGGGTAACAGTTACACTTCACCTGCCGGTATATCTTTATATATCTATAAGTTTGTTGATGGTTATAGGAAGCAATTCCAGTTATTTACTCCAAACGGTGTGGAACCAAATATTAAAGTTGGGGATGCCAACAAGTTTGTCTTGCCCATTTTTGGAGTTGTGTGTGAAACTATGTCCAATTTGCCTTTTTTTTCCCAGTTTTTTTTATGTTGTTCCAGTATGCACAAAGGAAACACATGTGTATGACAAAACATGTGCAATTGCAGTACTTTTCTGGGAGAAATCAATTTGATACACTGCCGATTTTGCAAGTTTTACCACCTACTAAGAATGGAGAGGCCTGTAATATCTATTGTAGGTAGACCAACTGTGAGACAGAATGTAAATAAAAAATCCTGAAAAATCAAATTTTCACATGATTTTTACGTTAATAATTTGCATTTTATTGCATGAAATAAGTATTCGATACAATAGAAAAAAAAACTTAATATTTGGTACAGAAACCCTTGTTTGCAATTATAGAGGTCAGACATTTCCTGTAGTTCTTGACCAAGTTTGCACACACTGCAGCAGGCCCACTACTCCATACAGATCTCCAGATCATTCACATTTCAAGGCTGTCGCTGGACAACATTGAGTTTCCACTACCTCCAAAGATTTTCTATTGAGTTCAGGTCTGGAGACTGGCTAGGCCACTCCAGGACCTTGAAATGCTTCTTATAGAGCCACTCCTTTGTTGCCCTGGCTGTGTGTTGTGGGCCATTGTGATGCTAGAAGTGCCAGCCACGACCCATCTTCAATGCTCTTACTGAGTGAAGAAAGTTGTTGGTCAAAATCTCGAGATTCATAACCACATCTGTCCTGCCTTCAATACAGTGCAGTCATCAAGTCCCCTTTGCAGAAAAGCACCCTCAAAATATTATGTTTCAACCCCATGCGTCACAGTGGAATGGTGGTTCTTGGGATTTTACTCATCCTTCTTCTTTCTCCAAACACAATGAGTATAGCGGATACCAAAAAGTTCTATTTTGGTCTATCCGACCACATGAACTTCTCTACCTCATCTAGTTGGTCCGTGGCGAATTTCAAATGGGCCTGGACATATGGTTTTGTGAGCAAAGAGACTTTGGTGAATTATAATTTATGATGGTATAGTGTGTTATTAACTGTAATCCTTGAGCCTGTGGACCAAGTTCTCTTCAGGTCATTGACCAGGTCCTCCATTGTAGTTCTGGGCGATTCCTGACCTTTTTCAGATCATCCTTCACTCATGAGGCAGGATCTTTCATGGATCTCCAGACCAAAAAAGATTGTGCTTTTGCAATTTTCTAATAATTGTGCCAAAAGTTGTTGCCTTCTCATTCAGTTCCTTGCATATTGCCCTGTGGCCAACTCCCAGCCTGGTATAGGTCTACAATTTGTCCTTGACGTCCTTAGACAGCTCTATGGTCTTGGCCATTATGAAGAGGTTGGATTGTGATTGAGTGTGTAGACAGGTGCTTTTTTTTTTTTTTTTTTTTAACAAACTGTTTTTATTAAGCATTTTGCAAAACACATACCACTGTTATACAAAAGCTTTGCATCCATGTTTACAGGAAAATAAGAACACCCCCACCCCCTCCCTTCCCAAATTGTAACAACGCCGGCTGTTTAATTCAGCACCCAGTAATTATTAATTAACTATTAACTATTAATTAATTATTATTATTATTAGTAATTAACTATTTCAACTTCCCCCAACCAACCCCATATCTGAACAAATCCGTTAGTATACCCAATATAGTAGTAGCCCTAATATCTAGATTCCATACTATCTATGATCGTAGCACAGTCGATCTAAACCAGTGTTTCGTAAACTCCAATACTCATGGCCCCAAACAGGACACACTTTCAGGATTTCCTTAGGATTGGACAGGTAATGGAATCATTATCAAGGCATCACCTGTGCAATACTAAGAAAATCCTGAAAACATAACCTGTTGGTGGCCGTGAGGACTAGAGTTTGGGAAACACTGATCTAAACCTTCAAGATCTCCAATGTTCCTTGAATGTCATTTAGTAAATACCATTTTGATTGTATATCACAAAAAAGACCGTATAAAAAACGTCCAAAATTACTCTGCTATATAAGTAAAAGTAAAAAGCAAGTGCAAAAAAGTGTTTATCAAAACGGTCCCTAAAACCAATGTATTTAAAACCTGATCTAATATGAACATGCCTCAAAGATGCAAGGGCCAGAATCCAATATGGGCACAGAGCAGAAACAGCACTTATATGTCTGACTCAGTAAAGAAGGGGTTGGGCACAAGAAACTAAATGAATACTGATAACTGCTTTTTACTTTTACTGATATAACAGAGTAATTTTGGACATTTTTTTTATAATGTCTTTTTGTGATATAGATCTTTGGTGGTGTGAACACTGTTCTACAGACCTGTTTACATTGTGTTCTGGCTCAGTTATCAGTAACCATTCTGATTGTACAAAAGGTAGCACCACTCTGTATCTAATCTTGGGAGCAGTTTCTCTCAATGAATAGTCTCCATTTTTAAAAAACTTCTCTCAGTCGAGTTAGTCTTATGTCTCTCCGCCTCCAACTTTTCCAAGTACAACAGTTGTTTTAAGTTTGTCAGCACTTCCTTTATACTGGGTGCCCTTTCCAAGATCCAATTCCAGAGAATGCATTTTTTTTTGCTATGATCAGAATGCTATGCACCAAGGCACATCCCGGACCTAATTGCCCTGTGTCTGCTCTGTCAGTCCCCACCTCACTATAGTGAAAAATCCAGAAGCAGGGGTCCAGTGCCCAGTTCCCCCCCAGATCACCTTAAGTTTCTAACCTTCCTCCAAAAGTCTTGTATGTCTCTACAAGTCCGCAGCCCGTGAAACATGTCAGTGCGTTCCTCTTGACATTTCGGGGATTTTTACTGTCATCCCCCACCCTCTCTGTGGATCGAGAGGTTGAACCCACAGATAGCCCTATGAATGATTCCATATTGGGTGTCCCTCCAGTTCTCATTTATCACACTGGTTTTCATTGTTTTCCAGCCTTGTAGGATATTTTCTGTAATGCCTGGATCATTTAGCTGCTTCTCCCAGCCTTTGAAAATCGTCTGGTTGCCCGTTAGGGATAACGTCTCTCTCAGGGCTGCATATACGCTCAACACACTCAAGACCGACAGATCACACTCTAGCAGTTCATCCAATACATGTTTCCGCATTTCCTGCTTAATCTCGCACAAATTCATCATGCCAAAATTTTTAAGTTGCAAGTATTGTATACTCTGGAATGTACCCTACTCGATTTTTCTACCACTTCTTTCTCAGTCATCCACCTCCTCTCCATCTCATGCATGAGGGCTTTCATCCGTCCAACCCCTTTCTCTTGCCACTGCTTAAAAAGTTTGTTTTCCCTCCCCAGCTTAAAGTTCCAGGAAGGACCAACTTCATGGCAGTAACAATTGTCAAATGTAATATATGAAATCATCTTACTGTGTGTGATGTGGGATGTTCAGAGGTCATCTTGGTTTAAAAGTTTTATGACCATGATGCCAGGAACTGTTTATTGTATTGCATTTATTGCCTCCTGCTTCCTGAGTTTCTTTAATGATTGATTAACAAGTTTATAGACCAGATTGATGGTGGTTACACCGCGATATCGTTTCGATATCGCAACTCAATGCGCGGAGGCGCAATTAGTGCACTTCCTCCGCATCGCATTGTTTACACGCTGCGATATCGTATTACAACGTCCGTGCGATGTCACCGCCTCCCACCAGGATCGCATAGTAACATGAGAGTGAATGGGTGCGTATGAAATCGCAGTATGGCGTTTACACAGCACGATCCGGCTTCAATCGCTATGCAATCGGGCATGAATAGCACGCTCATTGATCCCGATATCGCATGACATGTCCTGCATCGTATTGATTCACACCATACAACGCCAGGAACGATTTGCCTCGCGATTGAACACGTGATTTTGATTGAAATGTACTGCGATAATGCGACGTGTAACCCGCCATAAGTAGAAACTCACTATATATGTAGAGCCAGCTAAAGGGTGCAATCATGCGGGGTCTTGCAATAATGCCAACTGCATAAGTGCCGACTGTACAAGTGCAGTTACACCGGGCAGTTAGACGAGGCAGGAAACGGGTAAGTCATGCAAGACAACAGATATGTAATTTGTTCACTTGTGCTGCAATTATGTATTCACTATGTAAACCCCAGACTACTCTTCACTACTGACCACTCACCCACCACTACAGCGCTCCTTCCTGCTGAATCTGATCCACACTACTCCCATCCCCCGCTCACCATCCACAATGTATCCCCTCCTTTGCACTCTCACTCCCATCCTTCCTGCTACCCCCGCTCATCCCTCCACCCAGCAACAAAGTACTTCTCTCACCCTCCATCCTACCTAACCACCTCACCCACTCCTCTGAACTATTCCTTCACTTTCAATCCTCCATCTCCAATCAGGCACTATGCTACGGCGGGTTCAATCTTTCCCACACCCCCCGCCTCTCTGACAAACATGGTGGAGGTGTCGGCATACTCCTATCCGACACCTGCTCCTTCACCCCTATTTCATTACCTCCCTCTGCTACTCTCCCATCTTTCGAAGACCACTCTGTCCGCATCTTCTCCCCCTGTAACCTCCAGCTAGCTGTCATCTACCGCTCCCCTGGATCCATCCCACCATTCACCACCTGGCTACTTCATTTCCTCTCTACTGACATCCCCACCATCATTATGGGCGATTTCAATATCCCCATTGACACTGCCCACCAAACCGCCTCTCAACTTCTTTCCCTGACCTCCTCCTTCGGGCTCTCTCAATGGTCCTCCTCTGCCAACCACAAAGATGGCCGCACGCTGATCTCATCTTTACCCGTCTTTGCTCCCTTACTAACATCACAAATTCAACCCTCCCCCTGTCTGACTACAATCTGCTGACCTTCTCCTGCCTCACCTCCCCTACTACATTACCTCCTCTCCGCAAACTTGATCATCCCCGCAGAAACCTAAAACACATTGATCTACACTCACTCTCGGAATCCCTCCTCCCCTTGCCAACATAACATCTATACGTGACACAGACACTGCCACCACCCTCTACAACACCACATTAACCAAGGCCCTCGACCTAGCAGTCCCCCTCACATACCACGCACTAATAGACAACCCTGGCACACCACCCTCACTAAAGACCTGAGACGGGCATCCAGGGTCGCCGAGAAGCGATGGAAAACATCACGTTCCACTGAGCACTTTGCGTTGTTCAAACAGTCCCTCATCGCATTCAAGACTGCACTTGCTACCACCAAACAAACCTTCTCATCCCTAATAACCTCCCTGTCCCACAATCCCAAGCAACTTTTCAAACCTTCAATTCCTTACTCCGCCCGCCTGCTCCTCCTCCCTCTCCCCTTATCTCTGCAGAAGACTTTGTCTCCTTTTTCAAAGAAAAGATTGACAGAATCAGACACAGTTTTGATCCACTGTCCCCACAGCCTGCCCTTTCACCTATACTGCCCTCTCCTTCCATCAATTGCTTCCCCCCCATAAATGAAGACCAGCTCTCCTCCCTCCTGTCAAAATCACACCTCACCACCAGCGCGCCCACGACCCGCTCCCAACCCACCTCATTCCCAACCTCACCTCCGTTATTATCCCAGCCCTAACTCATCTTTTCAACCTATATTACTGGCACCTTCCCCTCAGCCTTCAAACACGCCTTGATCACACCCATCCTCAAAAAATCCTCCCTCGACCCCACAACTGTCTCCAACTACCGTCCTATATCTCTCCTCCCTTTCGCCTCTAAACTACTTGAACAGCATGTCCACTCTGAGCTGTCCTCTCACCTCTCCTCCTGCTCACTCTTTGACCGCCTGCAATCTGGCTTTCCGACCCCACCACTCCACTGAAACAGCCCTGTCCAAAGTCACCAACGACCTACTGACTGCCAAAAGCAAGCGCCACTACTCTGTTCTCCTCCTCCTCGACCTGTCCGCCGCCTTCGACACTGTTGACCACTCCCTTCTACTTCAGATCCTGGAATCTCTTGGCATCACGAACCTTGCCCTCTCTTGGATCTAGTCATACTTAACGGACCGCACCTTCAGCGTCACCCACTCCCATACATCCTGCTCGCCCTACCCCCTATTTGTCGGGGTCCCCCAGGGCTCGGTTCTTGGACCGCTACTGTTCTCAATCTACACGCTCTGCCTAGGGCAACTCATTGAGTCCCATGGCCTCCAGTACCACCTCTACGCTGACGACACCCAAATCTACCTGTCTGGTCCTGACATCGCCTCCCTTCTATCCAAAATTCCACACTGCCTGTCCGCCATCTCATCCTTCTTCTCTGCTCGCTTCCTTAAGCTGAACATGGACAAAACTGAGTTCATAGTCTTCTCTCTCATACCTGACCTATCCATTGTCGTTAACGACTGCTCTCTCTCCCCAGTCACCCATGCCAAGCACCTCGGGTTTATCCTTGACTCTTCCCTCTCCTTCAAGCCCCACATCCAGGCCCTCGCCACCTCCTGCCGACTCCAGCTCAAAAACATCTATAGGATCCACACATTCCTTGAAAACGACACTGCTAAAACCCTTATTCACGCTCTCATCATCTCCCGCCTCGACTACTGCAACCTCCTGCTCACCGTCCTCCACAAATACCTCCGTTGCACCTCTCCAATCTATCCTGAACTCCGCTGCCCACCTAATCCATCTGACTCCCTGCTACGACCCTATCTCCCCCCCTGCCAAGCCCTTCACTGGCTCCCTACTTACCAGAGATCCCGGTTTAAAACATTAACCATAACATACAAAGCCATTCACAACCTGTCCCCTCCATACATCTTTGACATGGTCTCCCGATACCTACCCTCACACAACCTGCTATCCTCCCAGGAGCTTCTCCTCTGCTCCCCCCTCATCTCCTCTTTGCAAAACCGCATACAGGATTTTTCCCGTGCTTCACCCATACTCTGGAACTCACTGCCCCAACACATCAGACATTCTCCTACCCTGGGAACCTTCAAAAGAAGCCTGAAGAACCACCTCTTCCGCCGCCAAGCCACTTGCAATAAGACTCGGTCCACCACACCGCCTCACGACTGGAATTTGCCCCTCCCACTGTATCCCCACCCGCCCCTCGTAGACTGTGAGCCCTCGCGGACAGGATTTCTCCCCTCTTGTATCTGTCCATCCGAATTGTCCACATTTATTGTTACTTGTATTGTTACTATGTTATTTGTCCTAGTCTGCCCTTTTAGCATGTAAAGCGCCATGGAATATAATGGCGCTATATAAATAAATAATTATAATAATCAACCTAGTCCCAAGCAGTTCGACTCAAGGATTTGTTGGCTGCATTGGGACCCAAAGCCTCAAGAGAAGAGAGGGCTTGTGTTCTGGGATTTGTTTTAGGAATTCCATCTGGCCGACTGCTAGCACCAGCTGCTGGAGTAGGATTATTCTACTACCCAGCAGAAACCCCACGAGGACAAAGGTCTACAAACAGAGGCTGTGACTTACCCAATCCATGACACTGTTATACGTGTGGACGCCTTGGATATAGGGATAAAGTTGTCCCAAAGCTGGGCCATGACTGGAGCCCATTGCCAGCACAGCCGTCTAGGTCAGTGACATACAAGCCCGGGACTACGGAAACTGATTCGGTCAACACCCTGGTAAGCCAGCTATTGTTGCTAAACCATTTACCATGTTCCAATTATCTATCTCCTGGCTGAAGGTCGTGGTCTGACATCCTCTGGCATGTGTGCAGCTGGATGGGGCGATCCGACCAGGGAGAGGGTGAGGTGGAACTCGAGGACAGCATTCCCACACCTGTTATTGTGAAGACTAAGCAGGGAGAGCGATGAGCTTATGGACAGGCTCCCTACCCCTATTGCTTAAGGAACTAACCAGGAAGATGTTGATGTGGGGTTTGTGGACAGTCTTTCCCTACCTGTTAGTTCAGGGGCCAACCCGGAGGAAGTTGAAGTGGGGTTCATAGATGGCCTGCCCACATAGATTATTTTGCAAACTGACCTAGGACAAGGACTGCCCAGCCAGCTTGTCGCAGCCTTCACCCACATCCAAGAAGCTAAGCAGCACTCTGATGTGGATCTTGCTGCCATGACTTCTGAGGATAACCCATGTTCCCAGCCCCAATTATTCTCCTCTGATCCATCAACAGTGAGTAACCTTATATTGACAGGGAGGGAGGGGGGGGATTTATAGCAAGTAGTTTATTGAAGCCCAACTGATGAATCCCATCTTAGTGGTTGTCCACAGCATGTCTGCCCATCCTGAGGTAATCTGGGGGATGTGTATAGATAGAAGCCTCGTTTGCTGACCTCTCCATTAAAAAAGATAATGCCACCAAGTGGAGAAGATTGATCAGGGATTTATCACATCTGGCTCGCCTGTCTGGCTAATAAAGAAGGGGGAGGAATCTGATGACATGGACTCTTTCAATGTACAGCATGAGATAAGTTTCTTATATTAGCCAGACATGATGGAATTTTGTTTGCTAAATTGCGATAAGCACTCATTGTTTTGTATCCCAAAGTTTATTTAATTATCTCACTCCTTTGTCAAATACTCAAAGACAATTAAGGATGCAAGCCTTCTATTGTCTAAAGATGTGTATTGCTGATTCTATGTAAATTACCTCAGCCACTATTGTTTGATGTTGAAGAGGGCAGACTAAATGTAACTAGCCTTAGTCCCTTTCTGTCCACATTATTTAGATGAACGTTATCCAAGCGGATTCAAATCTATCCAATGAGAGTACAGTCTTAGTCCACCAATCGTGAAGTCGTTCCAATGTTCTGAACGGAGTGCTCAGGGTATAATAAAAAGGTTTGTTCATTGACCAGGAATGGTTAAGCTTCATGGTACCATTGGCAGGCTATAAGCCGAGGCCTAGGCACTCCGGAGCCGACCAATGGGGATCAGAACCTTGAGCATATGAGAGGAACTGTTGCCTGTTACATTTTATGTTTTGCTGGTTATGTGTTATATGCCTCTAACTGTTGGGGATCAATAAAGTGTTATTATTATGGTTCTCTCACCCTGTGTTATCTGAGTAGTGTCCTGCTCATGGGTAAGGAGCTTGGTCGTTCAGTCGGGATAAGTCCTGGTCCATGCTGTCTTTCTGAAGGCGGCCGGGCCAGCAGATGACAGCACCCACTGACCCATGTCTCCACACTGTCCATGCAGCAATGTTGTTTGTATATGTGTGTGCTAAAGAGAATACATTAATGACTGTGCTGTGAAGCTATATAATATACTTTGTGGAGGCCCGATGCGAGGGCGGTGATGGCACAATGAGGGTGGGCTCTGTGGCCATTTCTCTCACCATGCACTCTCCGACTGCCCGTTCTTTTTTCCCCAATGTGCTGTCTCCTTTGAGCTGTCTTCCTCCTGTGCACTTTCCCCTAATGTACGCTCTCCCTATGTGTGCTCTCCCTCATTGTGTGCTGTCTCTCTACCCCCTGCACTGTCTTCTCTCCTCATGTGCTCTCTCCATTGAGCTGTCTTCCATCTGCGTGCTCTACTCCCGGTGTGTAATGTATGTAAATAAAAGCATTTTTATTAAAAAGCGGTTTCTGTGTTCATTTTTATTGATGAAGTGTTTAATTTCCTGCTAAAAATTGAGTAGGGCTTCGGTGCATTTTCTATTGCCAGCGCAGGTACACCAAGCAGCTAATGGCTGCTGACCCTCGCTGCCTGGTGTTACCTTCGCTGGCAATGAAAAATACAATGGAGACCTCTTTTTTTTTTTTCTTATTTAAATAAATAATTTATAAAAATTGGTGTGGGCTGTATTTTTTATTGCCAGCCAGGGTAACCCAGGCTGGGGGCTGGAATTCTCAGCATGGTAAGGCCCAAGCATCCATGAGAGACGCCAAAACTTAACTTGCGGTTACCCCGCTTTTCCAGCTGCCATGTAGCAGTGGCAGACTGGGAAATAAAGGGAGTTGACGTCAAGTCCTATTTCTAATATCAGTCGATAGTATGACAGCCGGTCATTAGCAATACTTTTAGTAAAGAGGAAAAAAAGACACTCAAAGTGAGAGAAATCTTTTAGTACATACAAAACAGACAGACGTCTCGTTATTCACTTTATTAGCTCCCACCAAGTTACCCTCCAACGTAATCCTGTAATTACTGTAATCTTGCAGTGGGGCAGTGTGATGTGTAATGCCGATGCCATCTGTGTATACCTGAGTGTCCAAAGATGTTGGCCGCGTAAGTGTGTATGTATGTGTGTGTCTGCAAGGTCACGTGACCCGGCATGTGTTTATCTGTGTGTGCATATATATGTGTGTGTCCCCAATGTGTCACATCACAAAGCATTCACTGATCTCAGCGAGACCCCAATGCGTCACATGCTGCGTGTGTACATGTGGACCAGCTGCATCACATGACCCACCATGTGTGTGTAAATGTCTATGTCCCCGCACACATCATGTGAACCGCCGTGTGTATGTATATGTGTGAGTGTCCCTGCCACGTGTATGTGTGTATATGTGGACGTGGAGTGTCACGTGACCGGCTGTGTTTATATATATGAGTGTATGTCTGTATGTGTGTATATGTGTATGTCCACGGTGCATCACATGACCTGTCACATGTATGTGTGTATATATGCGTTTGAGTGGCGTGACCTGCCGTGTGTGTATATGTTTGTGTATGTGTATGACGTGACTGGGTGAGTATGTGTATGATGTGACTCGCCGCATGTGTGTAAATGTTTGTGTGTGTGTGTGTATACAGGTGTGTAAATATGTGTGCATGTATATGTGTATGACGTGACATGGCGGATCACGTCATAGACTTACACATATACATACACGTATAGACACACATGTATACACACATATACAGACACACACATATACAGACACACACATATACAGAACACACATATACAGACACACACACCAGTCTCCCCCCTCCGCCCCAGTCTTCCCATCCTGCCAGTGTTATCTGATGCTCCGATGCTGAAGGACCTGTACGACGCAGCCAGATCATGTGACCCCGGAGCATCACATGACCCGGCTGCATCACAGAGATTCAAATTAAGTATCGGGTAACACCTGCAAGATGGGGAGTCAGGCAGGAGGGTAAGACTGGGGCAGAAGGGGTGCTTGGCAGGATGGGGAGATCAGGCTTAGGGGGACGCTGGATGCACTGCTAGGTGGTCGAAAAGGGAAGCAGGCACCGGGCTGCGGGGATCGGACGGAGGTATCGGGCAGCGGAGGTGGGTGCAGCGGCAGTGTAGGGACTGTTGGCTGGGAGTGAGGCGAGCGCCAAATTGGAAGACCTAAGAGCCAGCTGCCCGCAGTGTTTTCTTGGACTGGTCTCCCTGAGATCAGTGAATGCTTTGTGATGTTGGTCTACTAGGCCTAGCCACCTAGCCAGAATCCTACTCCACACTGATGAGGGGCAACACCCCGAAACTGCTGTCTGTGGATGGATACCTGGCCTTGGTATTCCCTTGTCATATCTCTAAGCTTGTAAAAGAGCTGGATATTGACTAAAAGGGCCACTTAACATGGTGGTTACGGTGTTCTCCGCAAGGAGCCACCCCTTGACTGGGTCCTTCCCTGGAGGGATATCTGGCTAGTCCTGTGTTTGAGACTCCTATCCGAGGTTCCACAGACTCTATTTGCATATTCATGATTCCCAGGAGGCAATGCGCCTAGGAATTCACTGTGTTGAGCGCTATAGCCAGCTGCCCGCAGTGTTTTCTTGGACTGGTCTCCCTGAGATCAGTGAATGCTTTGTGATATTGGAAGACCCATCAAATGGGTGTTTCAATATGGTGGTCGGCGGACTCCTGGCCGGCGGGGTGACTTATGGGAATTGGAGACGTCCAGATGGGAGTGGATGACGGACAATTTAAGGCAATTATATATTAGACTAGATGGTGGCCCGATTCTAACGCATCAGGTATTCTAGAATATGTATGTAGTTTTTTATGATTTAAGAATAATGCAATAAATACACAGGATTTTCCGGGTAAAATATATACATTATCATTAAATGTTTTTGCTCGCGCAGTGAGTGGGGGTTAAATTCCACGGCAATATCGTGATGGCAATACAGGGCGGCGGCGACCAATCAGCGACGCGACTTCATTCAATATATCTGCACGTGTGACACCTCACCAGCGATCAGTAAGGTACCATCACTATTGGCGACGCTCCAGCAATACCTTCAGGTCGTTTCGTTGTCAGGATCGCTGGAGCGTCGCCAAGTGTGACTGTACCTTACTTATCGCCAAGGTCAGCGATCTCAGAGCAGGAACCTGGTCGCTGCTGCACGTCACACTGAGCGACATCGCTAGCGCCGGTCAGGGTACTTCTGTCATCGGTCATCGCCGTTGACCTCTGTGCGGTACACTTGGTGAGGCTCCAACAATACCTACAGGTAGTACAGTTACCGGGATCTTTGGAGCGTCACCAATTGTGACTGAGTTGGTTATCTCCCGGCTGCGTCACCGCTGACCTCCGATGCGGGCGAGCGACGGTGAGCATTTGGCCGTGAACGCCGGGTGCTGATGCTGGCCCTACTCCACAGCTCCACCATTTTCTGCCACTGAGCTGCCAGGGAGTAGTGGGCGGGGCCATCAGCGACTAATTCTGTTTCTCTGTAACGGAAATCCCGCGTTGCGGATATATCCCAGCTTTTTGAGAGGGATGAAAGTAAAGATGCATACAGACAAGATAGTATGGGATCGCAAATTTTTCTTTCTTTGAGGAAAAACATTGCTTAAAAGCAAGCAGATAAATTCTTTATTTTACAAAGAAGCAGCTGCAATGTCTGTATAATTTAATACCTCCTCCCCTGCTCAGGAGATGTGGTATGGTCAGATACGGCCATTACACAGTATATAGCTTTTGCACATATATAAGATTATCTCAACATAGAAACTATTTTTTTAATGACACACAGTTGTGTAAATAATTTTATTTCCACATTAATTGATTAAAATTAACTTTGTCCATGGGAAAACCACTTTAAATTAGTATAAAAAAATGTGTTTTCTATTTTCTGTAACCTAAACCTGGGGTACGTCTTATAATTAGAAAAATGATATAATTATTTCTGACTACTATTAAAAATTTGGTAAAATTTAGAATACTTCATTTTCATATTCGATCATTCCTTCGTTTTTTTTTTTTTTTTTTTTTTTAAACCATTTCGTTTTTATTGCATATATAAGGGCAATAACAAGGAGACAACATACAACAATGTTAGAAACATAACTCAAACAAGAGAAATCCACCAATAAAGGCATCCTCAAATGAGGAAATACAGGTGGAGTATGGGAGGGGGACCGGAAGGTAGGGGGGGTAGGGGGAGGGGGGGGTAAAGTAGGAAAAGCAGTATTACCAACAGTAGTATCAGGTTATTGTCGCCATCAAAACAATATTACAAATCGAGCAGAAAACTATACGCCCCTCATAAAAGGGAAGAATAAAAAAAGCAGTTAGTTGGGAACAGAAACCACATTATAAGTAGTAGACATCCATGGGTCCCACCAGTTGAGGACTTTAGTCTTGTGGGGGAGGTCATGTGAGAGGACTAGCTCGTGCATAAAATGTCGGTTTAATCTAGCAGTCACGTCCTTCAGGGTGGGGCAGGCGGGAGATTTCCAAAGGGCAGCAATGGATTGACGGGCAGCGATCAAAACGTTTGTAACTATGGGCCTAAGAATGACTGGCAAGGTGTCCAGATCAATTCCCAGCAGTGCCATAGGAGCCGAGAGAGGGAACGTAAGGCCTGTCAGTTCCCCTATGAGTGTATTAATCCTAGACCAAAAGGCCACCACCTTCGGGCAGGTCCACCAGATGTGTGCCTCCGACCCTATCTGTCCACAGTTCCTCCAACAAAGTGACGAGGTAGGATGTCCATGTCCACTAAATCTGGCTATTTTGGTAGGGACCAGGTACCAGCCCAATAGCAGCTTCTTGGATTGTTCCAAGTGATTGACACACCGGGTATATCTAGCCGCGTGAGATGAGGCGGCATGCCACCTCTCTAGTGGCACAGAAAAAGCTAAGCTGGCCTCCCACCTAGTCATAAAAGGAAGCTTATCTACCGCACGGGCGGCTGTCAAGGCCCTATAAACAATAGACACCCCACACCGGGAGTGCCCGCTTTGCTTGAAGAAAGATTGAAGGCTAAGGTTAATTGAGGAGGGATCCCACCTCGGTAGGGAACAAGAAAGAAGGAAGTGCCGTATTCTCAGGTAGGTAAAGAAAGACGAGGGTGGAAGGGAGAATTTAGCTGTCAATGTAGAAAATGAGGCCGGGCGTCCATCACTCAGGAGATCCCAAACCAATCGTATACCCGCCTCCCGCCACCGCCCCAGCGAGATATCCACCATGCTGGACTCCAAGACCCCCAGGGAGAGATACCTAGAGAGGAAGGGCAAGTGCATTCTCGCTTGCCTGTGCCACACCGAGAGGACCGCCTGCATGGAGCGCAGGGGAACTGAGGGGCGGATGGCCCGCAGGAAGGACTCTTCCAGCAGGATCCTGAGAGAGCCCAGGGGAGAAAAGTGAGCCTCAATTTGAAGCCAGTTTGCGGATGGGGGGGAGATCGCAGCCCACCAAGACTTAGCCAGATCCAAGGTAATGGCAGAGTAATAACTCAAAATATCTGGCATACCTAAACCTCCCAAAGAGGAAGGAAGAGTCAGGGTTGAGAGGGCCACTCGGTGGGGCTTACCCCCCCAAACAAACCTCCCCAGAATCGATTGGAGCAAATTTAAGTAACGTCTGGGAAATAAAAGAGGGACGCATCTAAGGACATAAATAATTTTGGGGAGGAGCATCATTTTTACAAGATTAATCCTAGCTACCCAAGAGAGATGAACCCTTGAGTACTCTACCATCAGGGCTTTCAGGGAGGAGATCAATGATTCACAATTGATCCTAATCATAGAAGGGGTAGGTGTTATCCGGATACCCAAATACACAAACCCCTGCGGGGCGACTAGAAAAGAAAACCGCGTAGCTAAGGAGGATTGGGAGATAGGAGAGAGGTTTACCGGAAAAAGAGAGGATTTAGAGAGGTTGAGCTTGTAGAAGGAAACTGCCGAGAAGTCGGATAGGATAGAGACAACAGCTGGGATGGAAGCATCAGGGTTCGTGCAGGTGAGGAGCACATCATCGGCATATAACGAGATTTTGTGTTCAGTTTGACCAACCACCACTCCCGAAATCTCAGGATGCTCACGGACTGAGGCTGCCAGCGGTTCCATGGCAAGGGCAAAGATAAGAGGAGAGAGGGGGCAGCCCTGTCTCGTCCCGTTCGAAATACCAAATGTGGGAGAGGAAAAACCTCCCGCCTTTACGTATGCGCAAGGCGAAGAGTAGAGAGCCATGATTCCAGTCTTGATGGTACCCTGGAAGGCAAACTTGTCCAAGACGGCTGCCAAATACCCCCAGTGCACTCGATCAAAGGCTTTTTCCGCGTCAAGGGATAGAAGAGCACTGGGGGTCCCTCTCTGCTCAAGAACCTCTAGGAGGTCCACTACCCTCCGAGTCGCATCTCTCGCCTGCCGGTCGGGAATAAAGCCCACCTGGTCCAAGGCGATCAGGGAAGGGATGACGCCCTTGATCCGGTCCGCCAGCAGCTTTGAGAATAGTTTAACGTCACAATTAATCAGTGCGATAGGGCGGTAATTTCCCACCACCATGGGGGATTTACCCGGCTTAGGAAGGGTGGAGATAGCCGCTGTTAGACCTTCCGGCCTGATGCGACCCTCGCGCTGCCAGAACTGGAAAAGAGAGAGAAGATGGGGGGCAAGGGTGGAAGCAAAGGAGGAGTAGTACGTGTAAGAAAGACCGTCTGGGCCTGGAGCTGACCGTTTCTTAGAAGAACGGATTACCCCTAGAATTTCTTCTAGCGAGAAGGGTCTGTTCAAAAACTCCAGCTGAGACTCTGAAAGAGAGGGAAGTTTAAGCTTAGAAAGGAAAGAGGCAATGGCCTCCGGGGTCGGCTGCGGGGTGGAGGGCGAATCACCAAGATTATACAATTCGTGATAGAAATCTCTAAACTGCTCCGCAATCTTAATAGGATTGCGTATGTGTTCCCCAGTGGGAGAGACAAGCAGAGAGATTCTCGACCTCATCTCCCGCCGCCTAACCCGTCGCGCCAGCAGTGCCCCAGCCCTATCCCCCATCCCATAGTATGTCGCTCTGACTTTCTTCAGTTGGTGTTCTACTCTAGAAAGGAGAAGAGTTCTGAGATCATTACGTGTAGAATTAAGGGTAGACAAGGTGACAGGATCAGAGGAGGAGAGAAAAGCAGCTTCCAAAGTCTTGATCCTGGACAAAAGGGAGACCAGGCCCTCGTTATACATTCTCTTAGCATGAGCTGCCAGCTTCAGACAATGTCCCCGGATTACCGCCTTATGGGCGAACCAAAGACCCTCCGTGGTTACATCAGGTGTGTCATTCAGGTGGAAGTATTCTTTTAAGTGTGCGGCTAGAGCATCCTGAGTCGTCTGTGAGGTCAGCAGATAGTCATTCAGTTTCCAAGGGGCCCTGGGAAGTCGTGGGAAGAGTCCGTGATGGTAAGAGTAATAGGGGCGTGGTCCGACCACGTGATCGTGCCAATGTCGGCCTGAGGACAAAGAGGTAAAAGAGAGTCGCTAATCAGGAAGTAGTCTATTCGGCTAAAGGATTTATGTCTAGGGGAGAAAAATGAATAATCTCGTTCGTTGGCGTGAAGATAACGCCAAATGTCGTGTAGTCCATGAGAGTCCACCACCGGGGCAAGGTCTGTTCTGAATGAGGAGGGGGAGGAACAATCAAGGTGTTTGTGCAAGGGGGCGTTGAGGTCGCCCGCCACTAGCTTATGGCCTGGCATAGATGGCACTTGAGCGTCCAGGAGTGACCTAAGAAATTTGCTTTGGCCCATGTTAGGGGAATAAACAGCCAGAAGGGAAAAGAGGATTCCATTTAGTTTCGCTACCACCAGTAGAAATCTACCTTCAGAATCCGCCGTCCTGCTAACCAATTCGAAGTCAATGGAGGACCCAATCAATATAGCCACCCCAGCCTTCTTCTCAGTATGATTTGAAAAATACTGGTGTGGGTAGAAAGATGAGGCTAAGCGATGATTATCACCCTCCAGAAGATGCGTCTCCTGGAGGAGAACCACGTCCGCTCGGGACCTCTTAAGGTTGGCACGCAGGAGCGACCGCTTCTGGGGCGAATTCAGCCCATTAACATTGTGTGCCTGAACAGTTATAGGCATAAACAGGCAGTAAATACAACTCTGTAGCTAGGCAACAATACATAGATAACGAAGACTGCATCAGGGTGGAGGAAGGGAAGGGAAGATGGTAAGGGCAAGGGACAGAGCATATCAGTCGGTATTCCGAAGCGTCAGTCTGGGACCCAGTATGGCCAGTGCTCACCACGGACAGGACCGATACATTCTGGCAGAGGATAAAACAGCAGATATTAACAGGTGCGGCAAGTGCCGAAAAAGAGAAAAAACTACAAAAAGAAAAAACGATCGTATTAGCGATCTGCACTCCTAGGGCGACACTAGGACAAAGTCCTTCCGTCTCAAGGGTGACGGTAACGCTAATCAGAAGGAGAAAAAACGTCGTCTCTGTGCGAAAAAGGAGTCCAAATAGCGACGTAAAAGGATGAGGAGAGAAACAAAAAAAAAAAAAAACCACACCAGAGCGTAAAAATTCGCTCGGCGGGGCACACTCCCAGGACCACAGTAGCCTGCAATGAAAAGTGAGCAGATCAAGGAGAAGAGAGAGAATAGGAGAAAGAGAATGAGGGAGGCTTAGGGAGGGGGAGAGAAGAAGATCAGGGTAGAGATTAGCAAAAAAGAAACAGAAAGGAAAGGGGAAAAAGGCAAGTGATCCGGGAGGAGCTGTACGGGGACCAGGAAGGCGGACCCCGGGCAAAAAGGAGAAAAATAAAACAAGGATATCAATCCAGCAGAAGATCTTCAGACGGTGGACCACTCCGGATTCAGTCTGCGACGTCGGGTGCGATGTTTCGGCAGGCGATCACTGATATCACGTTGGGCCGATGCGGAAAAGTTCGGTGGAAGAAAGTCCCAGTCCTTCAGAAGCGAGGCCGCTTGCGGCGGGGCAATGCAAACATGGGTGACATCATCCCTCCGAATTATAAGGCGGGTGGGTCGGCCCCAACGATACGGGATCTCTTTCTCCCGAAGGATGGCTGTATAAGGCTTGAAGGCTCGGCGCAATGCCAAGGTCCCAGGGGAGAGATCAGGGAAGACCTCCAAGTCGGCGAAGCGTTCCGTAAGTGTTGGCGAGCTTCTAAGCGCCTTGAGGAAGTCCTCCTTAGTCTCATAGAAATGGATCCTGGCGATCACATCTCGCGGGAGCTCAGGGCGGACCCCCGGTGGCTTAGGGAGCCTGTGGATTCGGTCTATTTTGAGGTCCCTGGGATCCAGGTCAGGAAGAACCTCTCTCAGGAAATCTCGCAGAAGTCCTTTAAGGTCCGGATCACGCACGGATTCCGCTATTCCCCGGAGACGTATATTGTTCTGCCGGTTACGGTCTTCCGCATCAAAACTTTTCGCTTGTACCGCAGATATCGTAGCTTGGAGTTGCTCATGATCGTCCAACAGCTCGTTGTGGGACTGCACCAGTTCTGCCATTTTGGACTCGAGGTGATCCGTCCTAGAGCCCAGTGCATTCACCTCCCCCTTCAGATCCGCCACCATCTCCTTCATATCGTCCTGCAACGATGCCCTTAGGTCAGAGAGGAGGTCTGTCATTAGGTCTTTTATGACCGTATAGGTGACCGGAGAATCAGGGGAGAGCTCCGCTAAACCAGGGCCCAGAGCCTGTTGTTCCCGGCGGGAAGCGCGTGCAGCTCGGGGGGAGGGGGGCGCCATGTTGGAGGAGAGCACTGCGTCTGAGCGGCCCGGCGGGAAATAATCAGAAACCCGCTTTGGAAGGGAAGATTGCGTCGGTTTTACTTTACCCATTCGTGCAGCCCTCGTTCACACGTCTATTGAGTTGGTTCTGAGGGTCCGGAGGAGCAATGGGGCGCTGGAAAGATGCTAAATCAGCCCGGGGTCCGGGAGCTCCTGTATTATGCGGCCATCTCTATGAGGTGCTAGGCCACACCCCATTCCTTCGTTTTTAATTACAATACAAAATAAAGAACAAACATTATACCTGGTTTCCTCCCATTCCATGGCAGTTGAAGATACCAACTTTTTCATTCTCCTTTCTGGCCATATTGTCCAAGCACTGATTTGTTTCAACATTTCTGATCTGGATAGGAAAAAAAGAATAAGTGAATTTAAATAACTTGCTTATGTGACCAATATGTGAGCACTTTGAGGACCAGTAGATTGTATATCGCATTAGTTACATGTCACAACACGCACCAATGACATTGAAATAATCATCACATAGCCACATGGTACTTATCTGATTTACTTCAAACTAGGTTGCATATTCTGAGTGATTATTTATAATTAGAAAAAAAAAAGGTCCATGTGTTTTCTCAAAAATAACATCTGACCATGGGGAAGTGGCAGATGTTATACACTTCAGCCCTATTATGCACCCTTTGAAAAAGGCGGTGCCGAAACACACACTGGGGTAGACACCATCCGTCAGGGAGCATGCTGGACATAGATAATGTACACATTTCGGAACCTTGTGGCGTGATGTAGGACTTACAAGCATAATGATACAGATTTTCTAATATATAATTGCCTTAGCGCACTTCCGTCATTTTCGGCGCTACTTCCGTCGTCGTGGACGTAGCTGCTGCAAGGCAGCCATGCTACACACGAAGCATTGGCCGCGTAGCGGCCATTGCGAGTCGTTAGGTGGCGCGAGCAATGGCCGCGAGGCCATTGCGAGCCGTTGCCGGAGCGCGCGCGCTCTCTCTCTCGGCCCCGGTGCTCCCCTCTGTGCAGGCCCCGGTGCTCCCCTCTGTGCAGGCCCCGGTGCTCCCCTCTGTGCAGGCCCCGGTGCTCCCCTCTGTGCAGGCCCCGGTGCTCCCCTCTGTGCCTCTGTGCAGGCCCCGATGCTCCCCTCTCCCCCTCCTCTCCTGCAGACGGCAGGGGTTAAAACTAGCTCCGCATCTTTTATTCTCACCTCTCCCGGCTCCAGCGGCGCGATCTAGCTCTATCCTCAGATGCTAACAGGAAGTCTCGCGATGTAAGAGTCACATCAGCGGTCATGTGAAAGGTAAGAATAAAAGATGCTGAGCTATTTTTAACCCCTGCCGTCTGCAGGAGAGGAGGGGGAGAGGGGAGCACCGGGGCCTGCAGGGGGGGTCAAGGTACTCGCAGGATCCGGCCGCTTCCGGCCACATCCGCCCACTATCGCGCTCCTCCTCCCAGCTCCGGAGGAGTGGAGGGGGAGAGGGGAGCACCGGGGCCTGCACAGGGAGAGCAGCACTGTCACCTCTGTGTGCATAGTACCTGCAGCACCATTGTCACCGCTGTGTGCATAGTACCTGCAGCGCCATTGTCACCTCTGTGTGTATAGTACCTCTAGCACCATTGTCACATCTGTGTGTATAGTACCTCCAGCACCATTGTCACCTCTGTGTGTATAGCACCTGCAGCACCATTGTCACCTCTGTGTGTATAGTACCTGCAGCGCCATTGTCATTTCTGTGTGTATAGCACCTGCATCGCCATTGTCACCTCTGTGTATAGTACTTGCAGCACCATTGTCACCTCTGTGTGTATATCACCTGCAGTGCCATTGTCACCTCTGTGTGTATAGTACCTGCAGCGCCATTGTCACCTCTGTGTGTATAGTACCTGCAGCACCATTGTCACCTGTGTGTGTATATAACACCTGCAGCGCCATTGTCACCTCTGTGTGTATAGTACCTGCAGCACCATTGTCATCTCTGTGTGCATAGTACCTGCAGCGCCATTGTCACCTCTGTGTGTATAGTACCTGCAGCACCATTGTCACCTCTGTGTGTATAGTACCTGCAGCACCATTGTCACCTCTGTGTGCATAGTACCTGCAGCACCATTGTCACCTCTGTATCTATAGTACCTGCAGCACCATTGTCACCTCTGTGTGTATAGTACCTGCAGCACCATTGTCACCTCTGTGTGTATAGTACCTGCAGCATCATTGTCACCTCTGTGTGTATAGTACCAGCACCATTGTCACCTCTGTGTGTATTGTACCAGCACCATTGTCACCTCTGTGTGTATTGTACCAGCACCATTGTCACCTCTGTGTGTATATAGTACGAGCAGCACTGTCTCCTCTGTATGTATTGTACTAACAGCACTGTCACCTGTGTGTATACTACCACCAGCATCAGCACTGTCACCTGTGTGTATAGTACCAGAGGGGTCTGGCCCCCTATTGCCACCCCCCACTGCGGTTCCCTGTCTCCCTCCTGCCCTAATATGGCTGCTGTTCCCCGGCCCCCTCCTGCCCTCACCCGCCTGCTCTTCCACAGCTTGCTCCTGCCCGCACCCGCCCGCTGTGCCCTCCTGCAAGCAATCAAAGATATTGTCACAGGATTTAAACCCAGCTTCACTTTGCATTATTCTTAAATCTTCATAAATAAACTACATACATAGTCTAGAATACCCGATTCTTTAGAATCGGGCCGCCATCTAGTATATATATACCGTATATACTCGCGTATAAGCCGAGTTTTTCAGCCCAAAAATTGGGCTGAAAAGTACCCCCCTCGGCTTATACGCGAGTCAGTGCTGTAGACCGATGTATACATCGGTACATACCGATGTATACATCGGTATACAGCAGCCCCCGCATCCCCAGTAATCCAGGGCCCCCCCAGCGTCTCTCCGGTCACCTGAAAAGCAAACTATACTTATCAGTGTCCGCTGTCCGCGCCCGCTCGCCTCTGCCGTGACAGTGCCGTCTGCGATCCTCCTTCTTCATGCGGCGTCTTCCGGTTTCCTGTGCTCGTCGCAGGGAATGACGTCATTCCCTGCGACGAGCACAGGAAACCGGAAGACGCCGCATGAAGAAGGAGGATCGCAGACGGCACTGTCACGGCAGAGGCGAGCGGGCGCGGACAGCGGACACTGATAAGTATTAGTTTGCTTTTCAGGTGACCGGAGAGACGCTGGGGGGGCCCTGGATTACTGGGGCCCTGTATACTACCGCTGGGGCTGCAATCTACTACCACTGGGGCTGTATATACTACCACTGGAGCTGTATATACTACCACTGGGGCTGTATATACTACCACTGGGGCTGTATATACCACTGGGGCTGTATATACTGCTGGGGCCCTGTATACTACCGCTGGGGCTGCAATCTACTACCACTGGGGCTGTATATACTACCACTGGGGCTGTATATACTACCACTGGGGCTGAATATACCTGTGGGGCTGCTGTATACTACACTGGGGCTGTATATACCTGTGGGGCTGCTGTATACTACCACTGGGGCTGTATATACCTGTGGGGCTGCTGTATACTACCACTGGGGCTGTATATACCTGTGGGGCTACTGTATACTACACTGGGGCTGTATATACCTCTGGGGCTGCTGTATACTACACTGGGGCTGTATATACCTCTGGGGCTGCTGTATACTACCACTGGGGCTGTATATACCTGTGGGGCTGCTGTATACTACCACTGGGGCTGTATATACCTCTGGGGCTGCTGGATGCTACCACTGGGGCTGTATATACTTCTGGGGCTGCTGGATGCTACCACTGGGGCTGTATATACCTCTGGGGCTGCTGTATACTACCACTGGGGCTGTATATACCTGTGGGGCTGCTGTATACTACCACTGGGGCTGTATATACCTCTGGGGCTGCTGTATACTACCACTGGGCTGTATATACTTCTGGGGCTGCTGTATACTACCACTGGGGCTGTATATACCTCTGGGGCTGCTGTATACTACCACTGGGGCTGTATATACTTCTGGGGCTGCTGTATACTACCACTGGGGCTTATACACGAGTCAATAGGTTTTCCCAGGTTTTGGGGGCAAAAGTAGGGGGGTCGGCTTATACACGGGTCGGCTTATACATGAGTATATACGGTAATTATACAGACAGTTGTGGCCAAAAGTATTGACACTCCCGCAATTCTGTCAGATAATACTCAGTTTCTTCCTGAAAATGATTGCAATCACAAATTCTTTGGTATTATCTTCATTTAATTTGTCTTCAATGAAAAAACACAAAAAAATTGTCCTAAAGCCAAATTGGATATAGTTCCACACCAAACATAAAAAAGGGGGTGGACAAAAGTATTGGCAATGTTAGAAAAATCATGTGATGCTTCTCTAATTTGCGTCATTAACAGCACCTGTAACTTACCTGTGGCACCTAACAGGTGTTGGCAATATCTAAATCACACTTGCAGCCAGTTGACATGGATTAAAGTTGACTCAACCTTTGTCCTGTGTCCTTGTGTGTACCACATTGAGCATGGAGAAAAGAAAGAACAATAAAGAACTGTCTGAGGACCAAAGAATTTGTGATTGCAATCATTTTCAGGAAGAAACTGAGAATTATCTGACAGAATTGCAGGGGTGTCAATAGTTCTGGCCACAACTGTATAGACTGTTCATGTCTTTGTCAGTGTTTAAATTTACAAAATCAGCAAGGGATGAAATAATTATTTCCTTCACTGTATTTCAATGAACTTCTATTACGCGATATGCAATTGTGACTATGCGGTTCTGCCTGTTGCTCCCTATTACAGAGTCTGCTAAATGTAAATATACATTATATGGAATGTGCGTTTTCTTTCTTTTGTATGTAACCACTACCTTTCTTCCCCAATGCTTTAGTCCCCAATAAAGTATTGCTTTTAATATAATCTATATAAACTTTAGTTAATTTCCTTATTATTCTTTTGTATTGCTAGTTTCTGCATCTGTCCATTAAATACATTAGTTTGTATTATATGCATATAAGATGTTAAATTATTATGACTTTATATATTGCTATGCATTTTCTAACACTGAGCACTTTTCCTTATTTATTTGAATGGAGCGATGGTGAAATAAATTGACATATTCCGTTCATGCAATGGGGGAAAAAGGGGTAACCCAAATACTCCTTTGTAATCTCTTCAGACATATGGATGTGTTTTAAAAGTTTAATCCAAATATTGCAATGTACAACTATCAACATGATAAGTAACTGATCCATAGAATGGTGTCCTGAACTGTCCACAATGGAGCAGAGGACTAGAATGCGTGCCATAGCTTCAACCATTGTCTATTGGGCTGCCTAAGAAAGCAGATTACAGTGCTCGGCAATTTCAGGCACATGGTTTCCCACTCTATTCTGATGGGACATTCCAGAGCCCCATTTTTAGGATTGGTGATGATAAATAACTTACAATGTTGGCTTAATAATTAACTTCTGCATAATCTTTCAAACAAGGCTGTATCCCATTAGAACATGCTCACATTCTCTTAAAAGGGCAAGGGGGACCACAAAGAAGTAAGGCCAGGGTCACACATGGCAATCCGTTTTTTTGAGAATTTTGAAAAACGGATACGTTAAATTTGGGGTGCCATTAGTGTCTCCTGAGGTCCTGGCCGTTTTTTGGACTGTGTCATATTTTCCAAAAAAATGCATGCATTAACGCATGTTGCCTATATGTACCATGAGTTAACGCATGCACTTCCCATAGGGCTCCATGTTAATAAAACGCATGCATTTTTTTCCTACAACTAAAAATGCTGCTAGTAGCGTTTTTTGGGATGCTGAACATAAACGCATGCGTTTTTGAAAAACGCTATGCATCCTCCATTAACGCATATGCGTTTTTGGACTTCGAAAAAAAAATGCCAAAAATTATCCCAAAAACGGATCCAAGGCAAAAACAGATTTCATGTGTGACCCTGGCCTAAGGGAGTCCTAGGTTGGAGAAAGAGCAGAGAGTCACTAATGTCAGTTCATATTTGCTGCTTGGAATAGGTCAACTTTTCTGTTGCTCTCCTTGGCAAAATAGGCAGTTTGTCATTAGTGTCAGAACCTGGATGCAAAGTTCCCCAAAAATAAGGGGTTGTTAGTAGGACAGACCTCTCTAAGGCAGTTAGTGAGAATGTATTGGATTTGGTAAAAGATGACCACTGAAAGACTACTCAGTTTTAAGGATAAGCATCCTAACCAATGACAGATTATATATTTATATATGCCATATTTTTCGCTTTATAAAACGCACTTTTAGTCCCCCAACTTTTGGGGGAAAGTGGGGGGTGCGTCTTATAAAGCAAAAGTACAATTTGTTGTGCTGTAGGCAGTGGGAGAGGGAAGGCGGCTCAGGAGCGGTGTCCAGAGGTTGTCGGGAGGCTGGAGGAGGCTGCAGCTGCGTCCCACAGTGCCTGCTCATTATCTCCTGTAATATGCACTGCTTCCCGCTTTCAATCACCAGCAGGAGCAGCCCATATTACAAGAGCTGGTCCTCAGCTCAGCATCTGCGGTCCTGTGTGGGCAGTCAGTGCTTTCCACGCAATGAAAGCGTGGAAAGCACTGACTATCCTTGGGAGCATGACCATACTCACCCCTCTCCTCGCTCCCTGCCGTCTGCGCAATCCCCGCTGTCTTTGCCGGTATTCAGTCTTGTAAGCGTCGCTGCAGAGCGACGTCATCACCGCGCGCTGCTCACAGGACCCAGATGCTAACACAGCACAGAGAGTGGGGATGGCACGGACGTCAGGGAAGGAGGAGAGGGGTGAGTATAATCGTTTATTTTTTCAAATTGGAACAGCATTATTGGGGGACAGTGTGCCCAGCATTATGGGGGGGGAAGGGGGAGACAGTGTGCCCAGCATTATGGGGGGGGAAGGGGGAGACAGTGTGCCCAGCATTATGGGGGGGGAAGGGGAGACAGTGTGCCCAGCATTATGGGGGGGAAGGGGGAGACAGTGTGCCCAGCATTATGGGGGGGGAAGGGGGAGACAGTGTGCCCAGCATTATGGGGGGGGAAGGGGGAGACAGTGTGCCCAGCATTATGGGGGGGGAAGGGGGAGACAGTGTGCCCAGCATTATGGGGGGGGAAGGGGGAGACAGTGTGCCCAGCATTATGGGAGGGGGAGGGGGCAGTGCGCCAGCATCACGGGGGGACAGTGCGCCAGCATCACGGGGGGGACAGTGCGCCAGCATCACGGGGGGACAGTGCGCCAGCATCACGGGGGGACAGTGCGCCAGCATCACGGGGGGACAGTGCGCCAGCATCACGGGGGGACAGTGCGCCAGCATCACGGGGAGACAGTGCGCCAGCATCACGGGGAGACAGTGCGCCAGCATCACGGGGAGACAGTGCGCCAGCATCACGGGGAGACAGTGCGCCAGCATCACGGGGAGACAGTGCGCCAGCATCACGGGGAGACAGTGCGCCAGCATCACGGGGAGACAGTGCGCCAGCATCACGGGGAGACAGTGCGCCAGCATCACGGGGAGACAGTGCGCCAGCATCACGGGGAGACAGTGCGCCAGCATCACGGGGAGACAGTGCGCCAGCATCACGGGGAGACAGTGCGCCAGCATCACGGGGAGACAGTGCGCCAGCATCACGGGGAGACAGTGCGCCAGCATCACGGGGAGACAGTGCGCGCCAGGGAGACATGCATCGCGGGGAGACAGTGCGCCAGCATCACGGGGAGACAGTGCGCCAGCATCACGGGGAGACAGTGCGCCAGCATCACGGGGAGACAGTGCGCCAGCATCACGGGAGACAGTGCGCCAGCATCACGGGGAGACAGTGCGCCAGCATCACGGGGAGACAGTGCGCCAGCATCACGGGGAGACAGTGCGCCAGGCATCACGGGGAGACAGTGCGCCGGCATCACGGGGAGACAGTGCGCCGGCATCACGGGAACAGTGCGCCGCATCACGGGGAGACAGTGCGCCGGCATCACGGGGAGACAGTGCGCCGGCATCACGGGGGACAGGCGCGCATCACGGGGACAGTGCGCCAGCATCACGGGGGGACAGTGCGCCAGCATCACGGGGGGACAGTGCGCCAGCATCACGGGGGGACAGTGCGCCAGCATCACGGGGGGACAGTGCGCCAGCATCACGGGGGGACAGTGCGCCAGCATCACGGGGGGACAGTGCGCCAGCATCACGGGGGGACAGTGCGCCAGCATCACGGGGGGACAGTGCGCCAGCATCACGGGGGGACAGTGCGCCAGCATCACGGGGGGACAGTGCGCCAGCATTACGGGGGGACAGTGCGCCAGCATTACGGGGGGACAGTGCGCCAGCATTACGGGGGGACCAGTGCGCCAGCATTACGGGGGGACAGTGCGCCAGCATTATGGGGGAACGGTGTGCCAACATTATGAGGGGACAGTGCGCCAGCATTATGGGGGACCAGTGTGCCAGCATTATGGATGAAGGGGTAGTGTGCCAGCATTATAAGGGGACAGTGTACTAGCATTATGGGGGACAGTGTGGCAATGTGGGGGCTGTGTGTACCAGCACGGGGGAGATATATACCAGGATGGGGGGACATCTATATTGATATTCCTATCAAATTCCTATACATTCCTTATCAAAGGAAGCCATGGGCAAAAAAAAAAAAAAAAAAAGCAAGCTTTTATTTTATACAGATTTGATAGCTTAGGTCCTTTAGAGAGCAAATTCAGAGGTGGTTAAAGAGGACCTGTCACCCCCCTACTGCATGGCAATCTAAATGCAGCACTGAATGCAGTATGTCTGCTGCATTCAGGGAAGGGGTCCCCCATGTGTCTGTGTGCTGTGTACCCCGAGATATAGCCTTTGTAAAACTTAGTTAGAAGCCATGGAGGCACTAACTGTGGCTGGAGGGAGCTCGATTGACTATAGCTTTTCCCTCCCCCTCTGCCTCTCTGTATGCTGCCTCCTACTGTGCTGTTTATGCTTTTTCAGAGCAGAAATCTGGAGCGGACATCAGGACAAATGATTTGAATGCTGTGAGTGACAGAGGAGGAAAGCATAAAGATCACAGCAGGATGCAATACACAGAAGCAGTGGGGGATGGAATGGCCACAGTCAATCGAGCTCCCTACAGCCACAGTGACTGCCTCCATGGCTTCTAAGTTTTACAAAGGCTATATCTTGGGGTATACAGCACACAGACACATGGGGGACCCCTTCCCTGAATGCAGCAGACATGCTGCATTTTGATTGCCATGCAGCAGGAGAGTGACAGGTCCTCTTTAAAGTTCTGCACAGATCAAAAGAAAAAACTAATATATGCATCTAGAGCGACAGAATAAAATAAACATAATCATAATACAGTTTATTATTAATGAGCATTTTGTACATTTTTTACAGCAATCTCACTGAACAGAAATTTTTATGTACAACACGTCATCATACCTCTCCCAACGAAAAATAATGGCGAGGTATCTGGGAATCAGGATATACATTTTCTAAGTACCAAGAAAATGGTTTGCATTGAAGTTTATGCCTCAAGGAAACTCTTGAAGATATGTCCCCATAATCTACTTTAGTTACACCTGAAATAATAACAAACAAGGCCAGTTAGTATGATAACAATTGTCAAAACTGATTAAACCTAACGAATGTTAACCATTAACTACCGTAAATTAAATGAAACATACTGTTGTAAATGGTCATATGGCCAAAAGCTTAAAGCCTGGCACAAATTTTGTTAGAATTTGTCAAAAGTTTAGAACTGATGAAATGCTTCTGTAAAAACACTGAACCAGGAAACTGTGGGAACAAAAATATACATGGGCTGCCACCAACACCATTTTGGTAGACATCTGAGGTCTCCACAGGTTGCCTTCAATATAATGCCGCCAGAGAACATGGTCTGCGCATACATCACCTACAGCGCAATTTTATTGAAGTCAGACCGCAGGAGCACAATACTATTTCCATTATTCCCCTAGCCCATACTACTGATACATATTGTGTTGGACAGGCTGGCAATGATCCACAGGGTTGGGGTATTCCTTTCTAATATATGGATGAATGTTTCTCTTGTTACTCCCCTTTACAGGTCATTCCCCAGGTACATGTGTGATATCAATACATACACATGATACGATACAGACATTATCAAATTCATTGTACCAAGGACCATTTTTTCCTTTGGGGGGGGCCCACAGTAGTAGTTTATTACACATTAGGAATTCTTTAGAACTTTTGTAGTGCTCTCATTCTTATGCATGGTGATTTATTGTCCACCATATAAACTCTCACTGTTGGTTTGAAAAGCTAAACCCTATTTATTTGGTTCACTATGGTATGATTTAATAAGGAGGGTAGCATGTAGGCTAAAAGGGATGTGATTGGGGTGTTTACTTTATTATATCCTTGATCAATTTGTATTTCATTCCTGAGCATAAAAGGGTGTATATACTTAAAGGGCATTTAGCAATATCTGTGGATGTTTGTCTTTCTGATTATATAGACCAGTGATGGTCAACCTTTTGAGCTCGGTGTCATAATTCGCCAAAAAACTGAGCATAACTTGGGTGGTGTGTCACTTTGAGAAAAACCCATAATGTTCTGCTATTTGTAGCTGTAATAACAAAATGTTATCCTGGATATAGCCCCCATTCTGGTATATAGCCCCTTATTGCTGGATATAGCCCCATACTGACATATACACCCCACTCTGGCCCTAGACTCATACTGGATATAGCCCCATACTGGGATATAGAAACCCCCCATCCTGGTAAATTACCCCCCATCCTGAATATGGCCCACATCCTGGTATATAGCCCCTTATCCTGGATATAGCACCCATACTGGGATATAACACCCCCCCCCCCATCCTGGTAAATTACCCCCCATCCTGGATATGACCCCATTCTGGTATATAGCCACCTTTTCCTGGATATACCACCCATACTTGGATATAACACTCCCCCCATCCTGGTAAATTACCCTCAATCCTGGATATGGCCCCCATCCTAGCGAACACACAAAAATAAACAATGTAACTCACCTATCCCTCGTTCCTCTCCATCGCAAAATCAAAGTGTAAGCATCCCACTGCCTACTGCCGATAACATAATTAGCTCTGCTTCATTATGGTGCCGCACTTGGCCCGTCTTCGGATGCTGACACAGTGATTGCAAGCAACCAGTGTGTCAATCAAAGTGTCAGCATCTGGAGGTGGGTTGCTGACCCTTTGATTGTCAGCTTCATTAAGGTGCCACACTTGTCCCACCTCTGGATCCTGACATTTTGATTTACACTGACAGCTTGCAATCACAGTGTCAGCAACTGAAGGAGAGACAAGTGTGGCATGTTAAGGCTGGCTTCACATAGCGGGTCTGATCCGATCCATGGCTGTCCGGGTGAACCCGACAGCCCCGGACCAGATCAGCACACAGAACCGGAGCGCTAATATGCCCTCCGGTCCGTTGTGCTGCAGCACGCAGCTGCCACCACTGATGAATGAGGACCGCGGCTCGAGGGGAGCTAGCTGAGGTCCTGAAACAACAGCGGCGTGCAGCCACAGGTGTCGGTTCACGGATCTCCGGACCGGCAATCGGCCCCATAGGCTCCATGTTAGGGAGCGCGGATTGCCCCGGATCCGGGCTAATCCAGGAGAAGGCAATTAGAGGAGATATTTCTCCTCTCGAACACAAAAACGTTGCAAACTGGATATCTGAAATTACTACATGATTCAGATATCCATTGGCATTGAGGTTTCCATTGATGAAGAACGGCTCCACTATCTTTGTACGCCATATACCACACCATACCATCAATTTTTGTATTCCAACACGAGGGATCTATCCACTGTGAGTTAGTGTCAGACCAATAGCGTTGGTTTTGTTTAACTTCACCATTCACAAAAAAGTTTGCCTCGTCACTCATCTGAAGACAATGTCTATGCTGTGAAGACATGACATGTGCAGAATCTGAAACATTGGATACTGGAAGCCTGTGCTAGCATTTCTTCTGCAGTGTTGCTATCAGTGTGTCAAGAGTGGGAGAAGAGAGTTGCAGTGACAATCCAACACAATGGGCAGCACTTTGAATACATTTTATAAGTGATCATAAACTTGTAAATAACTCATGAAAGAATAAAGCTATGTTAAAACCAAGCACAACATTGTTTTTCTTATGAAATTCTTAATAAATTTTATGTGTCATATGACACTCTTCCATTGAAAAAAATAAAGTTGGATCCAAAATGTCTGACTTCAAAATGGCCGCCATGGTCATCACCCATCTGGAAAAGTTTTCCCTTCCCATATACTAATTTGCCACCAACATGAAGTTGATATCACCAACCATTCCCATTTTATTTAGGTGCATCCATATAAAGGCCCATCCTGTATTGACCTTTTTATTACAGAAATACAAAATAATCAATTTTGTATTAAAGAACAAAGTACAAACCAATTCCTCATTTAAACAGTGTATGGTCTATATCATTGATGGCTAACCTATGACAGGCATGTCAGCAGTGACACACCGAGGTGTTTTTGCCAACATGCGTGTCATGGTGCAGTTTCACCCGCCGCCCACCGCTGATAACATAATTAGCTCTGCTTCCTAAGGCCGGCTTCACATTGTGGGTCTCATCCGATCCGTGGCTGTCAGGGTGAACCTGACATATATTTATATATATATTTTAGATATATTCCATATATATATAGTACAGACCAAAAGTTTGGACACACCTTCTCATTCAAAGAGTTTTCTTTATTTTCATGACTATGATAATTGTAGATTCACACGGAAGGCATCAAAACTATGAATTAACACGTGGAATTAAATACTTAACAAAAAAGTGTGAAACAACTGAAAATATGTCTTATATTCTAGGTTCTTCAAGAAGCCACCTTTTGCTTTGATTACTGCTTTGCACACTCTTGGCATTCTCTTGATGAGCTTCTTCCAAAGGATAGATCAGTTGTGGAGGAAAGATCGAGTCTACAGTGCGGAAAAATTTAAAATAGGATGACCAAGTAGCGGCCTTACAGATCTGCTCTTAAGCAACATCACCCTTCTCTGCCCATGGAGTAGAGATAGATTTAGTTGAATGGGCTCTACGTTCTGGTGTTACCAGAGTACCAGTAGAAGAATAAGCTAGAGAGGTTGCATCTCGGACCCATCTAGCTAGGGTAACTTTATAAATACTACAGTCCTTGGTGGAACCCTGAAAGGAAATGAAGAAGGCTTGCGATTTCCTCCAATCTTTGGTTCTATATAGGTAGTGAATTAGGGTCTGTCTCACATCTAAAGAACAAAGTTTCTGCTCCTCAGAATTAGAAGGGGGATCACATAGGAAGCAAGGTAATTTCCTGAGATATACTAAAATGTTTTACCACTTTTGGCGCGTGGCCTGACAGATGTGAGTGGACGTCTGCCGCTGGGGCTCCCGCTCAGTATCTAGCCTGAACATTGATTACAGTCTTTTAAACTTGGTTTAACACCGTATATTGTGTGCATAAGCCTGTGGTGGCTATGGGCACGAAAGCTCCTGCATGTCCGCAACGATGACGGGGAGAAAGAGTTCCAAGAAGCTGGCAGGAGAGCTGGAGAGGTAAATCCAAAATGGCGTCGGCGGGGAAGGCGCACCGGCACCGGGGCTGGAGGAACACATAGGAGACCCCAGGAGATCTGATGCAGCGTTTAAGCTGCGATGATTTGCCAGGCAGGAGGGAGGAACCCGGTGGTGACGACTGGGGAAAACCAGAAGCCCTCATGGGAGAGGCTGAAAAGCGTATCAGTAATGTGGAGGACTTTGTGGCAAAGACTGATAAGGGTAATAAACGTAGGTTTACTGCAATATAACCGCTGTGCAGGCGAAAACAAATGCCCTGGACAACTTGTGCATGTGCAAAAATCTATGGCTAATAGGGGTGCCTTAAAAAACTGAAGAATCAGTGCCCACTGAGTTCTTTGAAAAATGGCTTCTAAACACCATAGGCCCTGATAAGATATCCCGTTTATATGTTGTGGAGAGAGCACATCTTGTCCCTACGAACCCCCTCCAAGGCAAGTGCTGGTTAAGGTCCTGCATTACCGGGACAGAGATACTATCCTTCGACATGCCAGAGATCATCAGGAGCTCAAGATCAATGGCTCCAGGATTTCTATATTTCCGGACTTCTCCATTGAGGTTCAAAAGCAGAGGGCCAAATTTCCCAATATCAAGAGGAGGCTGAGAGTGTTGGGTGTCTCTTATTCGATGTTGCATCAGGCTAAATTGAGATTGGTTTCTGAGGACAAAGTCCACTTCTTTACGGAGGATAAGGAGGTGCTCAGATTGCTGGACAGTAATGAGCAAAGACTACATGTGGTGAAATCGAAGGACTCTGCTAGTTGACCGAGTCGTCTATTTTTTTTCCATGTGACATGGTCCTATGGTTTCTTTTTTGACTAAATGTTTCCTATACGGTTCTTTTTTCCCTGGTTAATACTTGTGTGTCTAACCGTGTGGGGACACGCATATCCTTTGGTAAAATATTAAGTATTGTTTGGCTGCAATCACAAGATATTTAGCACTCCCAGATCTTGAGAATGATGTGCGAGATTGGTTTGATAGAGTTGACAGACTGGTTTGAATAAAGTACGCCCTCCCTCCGCGAAAAACAGAAGGGGACGGAATGCGCGGGTTGGGTATTGTTGGAGTACTGTATTGGGTGTGGTGGGGGGACAGTTAGTATATCTTGTTCGTCACACTGGTTACTGTGGTTACAACACTACATGTTTTCAGATGAGGAGGCGGGTGGTATTGTATTTTAAGCAGAGGCATAATGGCGAGTAAAGTAAAGATTCTAACATCACCGCAGGTCCTACCGCTGTTATTGTAGTTAAGATGCTTCACAGGTCCTCAAAGAGTAAGATTTAGGTGGTATGACCTGATGAAGATAGCTTGCGTGCGATTGAAATGTGTTGTGGCCCATACAAGGAGCTAATAAAAGATTTAGGATCTGTTAATACAATCCCTTTGCTTTGTGCCTTAGTGCTCAAACTCCAGTATCCATTTTCCCTTTGTTTAGGAGTGGGTGAGAGGCACTGAGGCCGGGTGGTAATTGCACCCCATTTGGTGCAATCTTAAAAGAAACTATGTTCCGGTGTTGCCGCACTAGAGCGCTGAAGAGGTATTATTTCATAGCTTATCCAATATACTCCAGCCTCCTGTGTTCCATTTTAAGGATGTCACATCTTAACCCTGTTAAGTATTTTATTCTTTTGTACCACTGTCTTTTACCAATGTTATAAAATCAAATAAAGATAAATTTAACAAAAAAAAAGAAACTGCATTACTCGACCTTTGGAGGATCCGCCACCCTGGTGTTTATAAATACTCATGCTTCTCGTGCCTTTCTGTCACTGTGGAGAATTGATTTGGCCCTGGGGAATGACCTGATGCTGGGCCTTGTTGGGGAAGTATCGTATGTGGACAGAATTATATCGGACCACTCTCCTATGTGTGTGGTGCTTGAGGGGGTGGGCTCTGAGCCTTCTAGGGGTCTGTGTGGAGACTGAACACGTTTTAGCTCCAGTTGATACACTTGGATGGTCACATGGAGGGGGAGATAAGAGGATTTTAGGATTAATACAGGGACCGCCTCGGTTCTGATGGTGTGGGAAGCCATGAAGGCCTACCTTAGAGGGCTATGTATAAAAGAAATATCACGGTTAAAAGCAGAAATGGTCAAAAGAGACTAGGAGCTGATTAGGGCTTTGGAGGAAGCACTAGTCATAGAACAAACCTCTGAGGCTCAGGAAAGGTTGAAGGTGGCACAGGACAGAGTGTGTAAGATGACCATGAAAACAGCGAAACGAAAGAGAATGTTCCACACGATTAAATGTTTTGAGGAAAAGGAGAAGGCAGGTCACCTTTTTTCACGGATAGCAGCCGCTCAGAGATTCTACTTATATCCCTAAATTGAAAGGGTAAAATGGGTGTGAACATACCAGTGACAAGGCAATCTTGGATATAATGACAGAATTCTATTCAGATCCGTACAAGCCTCGAGTGGCAAAGACAGAGGAGGAGATTGGTAGCTTACTGGCAGCAGTGCAGCTTCCCAGGCTCTCGTCAGTGGAGCAGGGGATTCTTGAGGAGCCATTTGATCTGGAGGAACTTGATGCCGCTCTGGCCTCTATGCCTAATGACAAGGCACCAGGGGTGGATGGGATCCCGGGGAAAGTATACAAAAAAATACAGGGGGGTTGTCGCTTCCTGTTCTGCTAGAGGTATAGAATGCTGGCTTTGCTGGGGGGGTGGGGGGAGTTACCGCGGTCTATGCGGGAAGCAATAATAGTGGTACTGCCAAAGCAGAGTAAAGATCCAATAGATTCAGCTCATATCGTCCGATCTAGTTATTGACAACTGACATTGACATTAAGTTCCTGGCTAACTGCCTTAACAGGGTCATAGCATCATTAATACACCAAGATCAATCTGGGTTTATGCCCAATAAGTCCACTGCATCCAATCTCAGGCGCCTGTTTCTGAACATGCAGGCAAGGGTAGATAATGTGGGGCAGAGGGTAGTCGTGTCCTTAGACGCCACCAAGGCGTTCGATAGCATGGAATGGAGGTACCTATGGGCGGTTATAAGGACTATGGGATTTGGGGAGCAGTTTATCAGTTGGGTGAAGTTGCTGTATGCTTCCCCTAGGGCCAAAGTGCAGGTGAACGGCCATTTGTCCGGAGATTTCTCATTGTATAGGGAAACGGGGTAGGGTTGCCCTCTGTCTCCCTTGCTGTTCGCCATTGCAGTGGAACCGTTGGCAGCAGCAATTTGAGGAGATGGAGACATAAAGGGATATAAATACGGGAGCCATGAGCAGAAGGTGGCTCTATATGCAGATGATGTGTTACTGTTTCTGGCAGATTCGTAAGAGTCTCTGAGGACTGTCATGGAAATTATTATAAGATTTGGGACTATTTCCGGACTATCCTAATTGGGATAAGTCGGTGTTGCTCCCCTTGGATGTAGCGACTCCCCTGGCGCTGGATCCTGCTGTCCCCCTGAGGGTGGTTGATGAATTTAAATATCTGGGTATTAAGGTTTTGGCCAAATTTGAGGACTACAAGCGGCTCAATTTGACTCCTCTCCTTGGTAGGTTTCAGCAAAAGATTGGTGCCTGGAAGAAGCTGCTCCTGTCAGTATCTTGTAGAGTTAATTTGATCAAAATGATACTTATTTTGGTGGGAATGTGAGGGCATAAAGTCGTTTTGGCGCTCGGTCTTTAGCTTATATAGCAGAGTGTGTGGACAGGCAGAGGTACTGGCCCCAGAAGTGGCGCTTTTCTCACTGCTCCCGGGATCTTTTAGGGTATGTGCACACTGGGCGTGTTTTCGGCGGTTTACCTGTGTAAACCGCCGTTTTGCATACATTAGTTTTATTTAAATTTATGTTAATCCAAACCGGCGTTTGGATTAACATTAAAACTAATGTAGCCCGCCCAAGGCTGTGCACATACCAGCGGTTCCCCAGCGTCATCCGTTGCTAACCCGCAGGTTTCCCAGCGGGTTAGCAAAGAATGAACATGTTGGAAAAACCGGCGGTTCTGCAGCGGCTGCAAGCAGAAACATGTGCTGCTTCCAGCCGCTGCAGAATCGCCGCCGAGAACCCGCTGGGCAGCCGCCGGTTACCGCCCGGCTCCCGCAGCTCATAACCGCCAGGAAGCCGGTGCACGGCGCCGGAGCTTCCTGGCGGGTCCCGCCCAGCCGCCGAGGCAAACACGCCGGGTAGTGTGCACTTACCCTTAAATCCCAAAAAACAGACCTCCTTAGATTTTTCTTGACTGCTGCTCGGACTGTAATACCTAGGTACTGGAAAACAACTCTTTCTCCTCCCATGACTGACTGGCTTGAGGAGATGAATAAATTGCGCCGCATGGAAGAACTCACAGCTGAAGTCACAGATGGCAGGGACAGCTACCTCAGAACTTGGAGTCCTTGGATTCTATTTAGGGACTCCCGAGATTTCAGTGAAGCCTTCTAGATTGCAAGTTAAGTCCTCTGATGTGGATCTTCTGCTTACGAGCTCTTCTGGGTAGGTTATCTATCCCATAATTTCTTCCCCAACTCTTACTCCCTCCCTGACTTTTATCCACCCCTTTTGTCCTGGCCTGAAGGGGAATCCTCGAGAGCAGCGGCATGCTCGGCTAATTTCAGAGTGATTGATGCTCTAGATCGGTGTTTAAGCATTTAAGATATATAATGGATGACTCCAATTTTCCCTAAGATTGTAAGTAGCCCCTTCACCCATTCCCCCAACCAATTTAAGGTTTTAGTCTCCTCTACATTGTACTTTCTTCCCCATGACATACTGGTGGTTGTTTTAGACTTATCCGGTCTCCCGGAAGAATACCTGCTCATCCTTAGTAACAGATATCTAACTATACAAACTGGTATTCGGTTTTCCTCTTCTAGACTTATTTTTCTTTATTATTTCTCTTTCTTAATGTATTTCTACTGTTTTATGTTATAATATGGTCTTAAAACCTTCAGAATAATCTGATAACTAGACGGAAAACTTGCCATGTTGGCCTAATTGACATATACCTATGTTCTACAGATTATAGAGTGTTATAGCTAACTTGATTTAGAGAAGAGATGCGAAATGTACTTCGGTTTTCTTTTCCTCAATAAAAATATATTGAACACAAAAATGATACTTATGCCTCAACTCCTGTATAAACTCCATAATACTCTGGTCTGGCTGGCACAAAATACATTCTATAGGGTTAACTCTCTCTTCAGGAATCTGATCTGGAAGGGTGGACGGACATGAATTAAACTGGAACACTTAGAGATCAAAAGAGGAGCCTGGTGGTCCCAACCATGGGTCTATTATATTGCATCCAAGTGCCAGCACATGGTGAACTGGGGAGAAACCAAGCAATCTACATCAGCAGGGAACCCTACTGAATTATGGTGGGGAGGGGACAGTTGTTAAACAGTTTAGAAGCTGGTACATTCTGATTGAACCCCAAGAGGTTTCCAACAGTGGCCATGATGGATAAAATTTGCCAGAAAATTAAACAGTGGAGAGGTATAACAGAGTTTACACATTATACGCCAATCAGGTTTAATCCCAGACTAGTGGAGTTGCTGCGTTTGAGGGGGTTTGGTCAGTGGAGGCGCATAGGCATTTGGTTTGTGTCACAGCTACTTGATGGTGGTGTACTCAAGACTTTTGAAGGCCTCAGGAAGGAATTTCCTTTGAGTCAATCTTTATTGTTTCAGAATCTGCAGCTGGGACACGTCCTCAATAAGCACCTCAGGGTGTCGCGTGTGGTCTTGCAACCAGATAGTATATTGAATTTTATAGGGACATAGAGGGACACACAGGGGTTCATCATACTAATGTATAGAGGGCTGCTGGAAACACTCTTGCAAAGGAAACCCGATGGCGTCTAGGGAGAAATGGGTGGCAGATCTAGGCTCAATCCCTGACTCTCAGTGGGAGAATATATTGCAGCTTATCCCTAAAGTATCCATGAGCAAGACCAGGAGAGTGTCGAAGTTATATCTAGTATATAGAGTATATAGGACCCCTGTCTGGATGACTAAGGCAGGACTGAAAGGGGACTCGAAATGCCCACAGTGTTCTATGAAGGTGCGGATCTCTTGCATATGATGTGTTCGTGTCCCTGCCTGCAGACCTTTTGGGTGCAAATCCTTAATTTAATACAGGAGGTGATGGGGGTGATTATTCTGCATAAACCGCTGACTTGTGTGTTGGGGTATGTGGAAGATCTTGCTATAGATGACTGGAGGAGATTGGCCATTGCCAGACTTCTGCATGCTGCCAGAAAGCTTATGGTAGTGCATTGGTTAGATAACAAATTCTTGTCTGACTGGAGGTTTTTTAACAGAATACATTTTATTATGCTCATGGAAAGAAATCTATATATTAAAAGAGGTCAACATACACAATCTGATAATGTGTGGGGAGGATGGATGGACTGCCCGGGTTTGGCATCTGTAGACCTTCTGCGGGATAGGATGACTTCCGCCTAACTGCCTTAAAAGTTAATGTTTTAGTGCGTAGAGACAATCAGTATGATGTGCATTAAAGTGCAATTTGTGACGTGTTCTATTTTGTTTGAAAAACAATAGATTATATGGGTGGGGTTGGGGAAGGGGGAGGGGATGGTGCCAGGTTGTGGGACCTAGGATAAGACTAAGACTTAAAATGGAAAAGTAGTATTGTATAGTTTGTACAACTCAGTTATTTGTATTGTATTTTTGGATTCTTTAATTTTTTAATAAAAACACAAATTGAAAAAAAAGTTTTACCACTTTAGGTAAGTAGGAAGGGTCAGGCCTTAATACTACCCCTATCTAGAAGTATTTTGGTAAAGGAGGATTAATCAAAAGTGCCTGAAGATCACAAATCCGTCTATAGTGGACGCGAGGGCTACTTTAATGGAAAGCATCCTCACAAGAAACTTTGAGGGGAGGGAGCATTTACACAGGGGAACTACTCAGGACAATGAAGCATTCAGCACGAACAGTTTAAATAACATTGGGATAAGGTACTGACGTGGACGTGGGGTGAATACCCTGGAGTCTTGCCCTCCCTGACAGGGATGAAATGGTTTGCAAACCTCTCATCTTTTAGTTCTGAGTGATAGGGCATATTGCCTTTTGTTCCCTTCCTATTTAGGGATAGGTCTAGGAGGTGACGAGTTGCTCGCAGGATGAAATGACTTTCACCATTATTCTCTAGATCAAAATTAAGCAGGGCGCATAGGGCCGAAACTTGTACTTTAAGGGTGCTAAATGCCAAGGCCTCTTGGGCCAGCAAGGAGCGATCAATATTACAGAAGCCTGATCCAAATGTATCTTCCAAAATACTAAAGGTATCAACATGACTGGGGGAAACGCATATAGGAGGCCTGAATTCTACTGGATCTTGAAGGGTCCACAGCTAGTGGATTGTCCCTTGGGTTGAGAGAGCAAAGTTGGTCACTTTCCTGTTGTTTCTGTTAGCAAACAGATCGATTCACGGTATGCCCCACTGATCCATAAAGGTCTTGAATACTAAAGGATTTAGGGACCATTCCCCTGTCTCAATGAATGTCTGCTGAGGAAGTCTGCTACTAAATAGTTTGATCTTTTTATATGTAGTGCAAGTTAGTGAGGAAACATGTTGTTGGGCTACTTTGAATATGTGGACAGTGCCTTCCATCATGGAGAAGGATCTCACCCCTCTCTGATGATTTACATAAGAGACTGCCATGCTGTTGTCTGAAAAGAGCTGGACATCCCGTCCCTTGAGGAAGGAAGAAAATGTTTCAACCCCTTTTGTAAGGCTTAGAGCTCTTTGAAATTTTGAGCAAGCTTATTTCTCTTGTATAGTTCATAAACGCTGCACTGCTCTGCTCCCCAGCTGAAGGAGCTGGCATCTGTGGTAATCACACCTGTGGCTATAGACACCCAAGGGACTTCTTGAGATAGGTTGTCTACGTCCATCCACCATCTGAGAGTCGAGTGTGTCTGAGGAAAGTGCTAACCTTCCCTCTAAGCAGTCTTTTAATCGCTCCTGATTGCGGATGATTTCCCACTGCAGAAGGCGGGAGTGCAGTTGACCCCACTGCATAGCTGGAATGCAAGCTGTGAGGGAACCCATCAATGACAGTGCCCGCCAGAGAAACATCTCTGGATGTTCCGGTGTAGATGATATTAGTGACACTATTTTCTGTTTATTGTCCTCAGGGAGGTGGCAATTTTGGGATTTTTAATCCAGGATCAGTCCCAGGAATAGCTGTGAGGTTGATGGATACAGACATGATTTCTCCAGATTCGCTAACCAGGCCAGATCTTCCAGAATCTGCAGTACCTTCTGTAGTTGGTGATTGCAATCTGCCTCTGAGTTCCCTATGATGAGAAAACAATTCAGACAGTGAATTATAAGAATATTTTGATCACGAATATGAGCCATCATTTCTGCTACCACTTTAGTGAACACCCTTGGGGCCATGGAAATGCCAAAAGGCAGAGCTTTGAGCTTAATACTGAAAGAGTCTTATTTCCCCTTGAATGGGCAAGGCTACTCTCAAAAATTGTCAGAAATCTGGGTGAATAGGAATATGGTAGTACACATCTTTCAGATCGAGCGCTACCATAAAACAATTTGGGTAAAGTAGCTTAATGGTGGATTTGAGCGTTTCCATTTTAAATTATTGTTGAATAAGATGGAAATTAAGTTTTTAAGGTCCTATGTGAACCATATGGTTTTTGTACAAGGAATAAAGGGGAGTAGAGATCACTACCCTCTTTTCCCATCGGCACTGGTTGTAGAACACTTTTTCCCACCATACCAAGGACTTCTACCTCTAAAGCTTTTTGTTTTGGGCATGAAACATAGCTTTAACTTAGCCTGTACATCTCCTTTCCAGCTTTTCAGCCATAGTGCGCTTCTAGTAGAGTTTGAGAGTGCCGAGGCCTTAGCGGACAACTTGAGCTGGTCAGCTGATGAGTCAGCCACAAAGGCTGCAGCTCCCTGCAGTAAGGGTAAGGAAGTCAAGATGGTGTTTCTAGGGGACCGCTCTTTTAATTGGTCCTCCAACTATTGGAGCCAAACTAACATTGATTCTGCCACACAGGTTCTCGCAATGGCCAGTCAAAAAATGCTGGTAGTTGATTCCCAATTGTTCTGCAGGAAACTATCTGCCTTCCTGTCAAGTTGATCGTGAAGGGAATCCAGGTCCTCAAGGGATAAAGTCGACTAACTAGATGAGTTGGTTACTGCCACACCAATTTTGGGATGCTTATCACATGACAAAGTCTCCTGTCAGGTTTCTCCCACTGCTCTTTCATCACCTTCTCCACACTCTCAATAATGGGAAATGCACGCTTTTTCTTCCCCATGAGACCCCCAAATATCATGTTCTGCATGGTTTCTTGGGTCTTAGTTTCCGTTAGAGCCATTTTCAATCTTACGGCCATAATTCATTGATTCATATTCCCTGAGTGGAAACAGGATTTAACTCCTTTCATCCGAAGAGGAGAAGGAAATAGAAAAACGAAGAGAAGAACAGGCCCTTGATTCTCGGTCTGACTTATGAGCCCTGACTGAGCCCGACAAGGAAGCCTTCTGCTTTTTCCTAGGTTTGCAACCTTTGGATAGGGATTTTAGTGTATCCATCATGGACTGGAAACTAGAGGCATAAATAGGGATTTTCTCCGTAATAGTCTTCTGTATACATCTCCTACAGAGGTGTTTAGGGTAGTCGGAGGCTAGTGGGGATTTGCACAAAGCATGCTCCTTTCTCTTTTTCTTAGACTGCTTTTTCTTAGGTCTGTCCTATAGAAAAGAGAAAAGGAGGTGTTCCATGAGTAATCTAACTGATACATTCACGTAGATCACTCACCACACCAGAAGTTGTGGTTCAGGAGGTAGGGAGCTGCTCCACTGGTAGGTTGGCAGGCTCGTCCAAACTGTGGCTAGCCCATCTTGAAGGGATGTCTCGCTGAGGTATCTCCTGTTGTCTGGGTGGACACTGCGTCTTAGGTGAGCGTTCACCTTCCATCCTGAGGAAGCAAATTATGCTCACCTACGCTGGGTCTGCCTGACTCCACATAACCCCCTATGGTGTCCAGGGAACCTTCCCATGCCGGGAAGCTGCTGGTTACAGGGCACTGCCATCTAGTGGCGGTCATGCGCATGCCCAGACCCCCACTTCCAGTTTCGGTCGCCAGCCGCCCTCATCTTCACCCTGGTGTGCGTGTGACAAGAAACACTCCGAGGGTGCCATGCGCGCGCAGCCTCTCCAGGGCAACTAAGCCTCCATGCTCCAGGTCCTCATCTAGTCTCCGCATCAGCCCAGCCGTGAATGGACGCTTCTGAAGCAAAGCCCAGCGATGCAGTGAGTATCGCTCTTCCCACACAGTTCCCGTAGCCTCAGAGTAAGAACTTCGGCTGCCCATGACACTGCCACGTTTGGGTCCCCTCTTCTCCAGGACAGGAAAACATACTCATGTGGAGAAACACCACTCTATTATTTTAGCGGGTTTCCTGTCCTGAAAGGGTGGATCCACTCTCTCATGTGGTGCAGTCATTGGCGGTAGGGAAAACAACATATGGGGTACCGACGTACTCAGACGAAATTCCACAAGAATTTGTATGGTACATTTTTTCCTATTACTATTTTGATAGAAAAATGTAATTTTATATATTTATGACTCAACATTATAAAATTTTGTGAAACAACAGGAGGTTCAAGGTGCTCACCACTCATCTAGATATATTCCTTGGTCTACTTTCCAAAATTGAGTAATTTGTGGGCGGTATCCACTGTTTAGGCACATCAAGGGGTCTGCAAACACAACATGGCATCTGCTATCTATTAGACGATTTTAGGTTCCCAATGTAAAATCATGCTCCTTTACTTATGTGTCCAAACATATGGGGTATCTGTATACTCAGGAGAAATTGCATAACAAATTTTATGGCACATTTTCTCCTGTTACCCTTATGAAAATAAAAAAAATAGGGTTAAAGTAACATTTTTGTGGGAAAAAGTAAAATTTTCCTTGTTTCCTTCCAAATTGCTTTAATTCTTCTTAAGCCCCCAGAGGTTAATAAACTTCTTAAATGTGAGGGGTGCAGTTGATAAAATGTCACTTTTGGGTATTTTCTGCAAAAAAGAGGATGATTCGCAGCACATCAATCAGGACTTCCTTTAGAAAAAGGACCAATAGGTCAACAAGCCAAGGGGAATGCACATCAAAGTCCAAGAAGTCAAAGTCCAAGCATGATAATAAGTTCCAGAGATATGCGGTCCGGGCACTGCGGCTTGTTTTAGAGCTCCGCTGCTTCCCATTTAGGGCAATCCCCGGTACTGTGGTGTTGCACGCCGTATAGACAATGTTCAACATATGAAATAGAAAAATATAGGCGGCACTCACCGGTAGCTGGGCTTCAGTATTCTTTAATGCTTACTTTTCAGTACATTAAAAGTTCCAGTGCGGCGGGGAGAGGAGTGAGGAGCCGACGGAACGACAGAGAGGATCTGACGTCAAATGCCGAGACAGGAACCCGTCAAAGTGGTTACTCACCACGAAACGGTGTCATCGTTCCGCCGGCTCCTCACTCCCTCTCTCCGACGCACTGGAACTTTTAATGTACTGAAAAGTAAGCATTAAAGAATACTGAAACCCAGCTACCGGTGAGTGCCGCCTATATTTTTCTATTTCATATGCCAAGCATGATAATGACCTTTACGGGGTCAAAACATCGCTTTACAGAAGAATAAAGAAGTATTTTATGTTTTCACTGCACTGGGACACTGTCTGATTGTCATTTGCTTTTGGGTACTTTATGTCACGTAGGCCCCCCAAAGTCACTTCAAATGTGATGTGGTCCAAAAAAAAAAAGGGCTTTGGAAATTTTGTTAGAAAAGCTAAAAACTGCTGAAAATGTTTTAACCCTTCTAATTTCCTAACACAAAAAAAAATAATGTTACACAAATGAGACTGATGTAAGGTAGATATGTTGAAATGAACTATTTTGTGTGAGAAAACTCTCTGGATTAAGGGTATAAAAATTAAAAGTTTGAAAATTGCAAAACTTTCAAAAGTTTCACCAATTTCCAATATTTTTACAAACACAACATTAAGTACAATGTCATGAGAAAAAAATATCTCAGACACTGGGTTCCATTAAAGCGTTCCAGATTTTTTATCTTATATATTGACACTGGTCAGAATTGAAAAAATTGGCTTGGCCAAAGGTGAAAACCGGCTTCGGTGCGAGTGGGTTAAAAAGGTTGTTCGGTCTTCTAATAAAATCCTGCACACATTGCAGAATTCTGAATCCTTACACCATATGGTGTGCACATGATCAAGATTCTCTGTTGTTACCAATAGAGTTACATGACTGGAAATAAGCAATCTGCATACTTCTTGTCACATTCCAACTAGACGTGCTCGACCTCGCTCAATTTACTTGGACTGGGTGAGTCAGACTATGCCTAGCCGTAACAGGGTCAGAAGTATGAAGATTGTCATGTGACCATTTGCTCTTGTCAGCAATACTGGAGAATCCTGACAGCGTGCAGTGTGCGCTCATGACAGATTTACAAGTCCGCAGTCAGAATGACCAGACAACACCTTTAAAGTGTCAATGAGGTGTGAAGCGAATATATTTATGTTGAAACCATAAGTATATATTTTTTAACATGCATAAAAAGGTACATTTGTCAATACTAAATTGCAAAAAACGTGAGATAACTGATGTGGCCCAAATTTACAGTAGTAAAACAGTTTTGGAACCTGAAGATGTTTAATGCATTTTTTTTTTGGTAAAATAGGGGTTTCTGGTTAATACAACATAGCGATGTTTAATACATATTCCCTAAATTCTGATGAATGTAAATAAACATCTAGGTATGAACATGTTAAAAACTGGATTAATAGATTATCCTCATGCAGAAAAACATTTTTTTCTTATTTGCTTTGTGACATCATTGTATTTATTATTCATAGTCCTTTTACCAGCCCATTATTTTTTAATACAGCAATCAAAACATTTCATTTGTTTTCTATTGTAAAACAAGCGGCAGGTGACCTTCTTTGGTTGAAAATCGTATTAAAATTAATGAGATTGCCTTTATTTTTGGAAGTCATTTGATTGGCTAATTAAAACACTAAAGTAATGGGACACAAGTCATGCACAATTCTTCCTGTGGACCTGAACCAAAAGAATACAAGAAAAGCAAATAAAACGCAAAACATATACCGGTACTATAAAAACAGACAATTTCCTGAAACAAAACAGTCATTAATAGGGTGTTCTCAATCGTAAATGGATTAAAGTGCAAAAAGATAATAAAAACACAATGAATGAGGGATTTATAGATTTAATTTACTACACATTGCCTTTGCTATCAGACACTTCTGCAGACTTTGATTTGGCTGTTTTTGCAGGCAAGGAGTATGTCCTTGGAAGTAAAAAGCTTGCAAGTGCTGCTCTGAAGCTGGCCAGTGCTGCTCTGAAGATGACCAGTGCTGCTCTGAAGCTGACCAGTGCTGTTCTGAAGCTGGCAAGTGCTTATTCACTTCTCTTATAATAAGTCAAAGCTGCCACTGTGTGCAACATGGGAGAGCACACAGTTCGAGCTTAGCCATGTTGTGGAACTGAATGCTGAATCTGCAGGAGTGCAACCTATCCCTCTTTCCCTGACAAGCAAGAAGCTAGAGACAGGGGAGAGGTGTGCTTCTGAACAAAGATGATGATAATCTCTTAGAAGAAGGATCCCTACTATGAACAGCATAAATAACTGCAGATTGTGTGTCATGCTATGCAATTTTTTCCACTTTGATCATGTGGTGTTATATTTAAATATAATTACAGAAAAATCAAGATTTGATAAAGCATGAGATCACCCAGCATCTGCCCTGTTCTTGAATATTTTAAAAACTAGCAGCAAAAATAATTTAACCATGATACTCGATAAAATAAAAATGCTTAGATACTGTGCTTATAATGTGTGTTAGGTACGCTCTGTGAACTTCCACCCATCTCTCCAGCTTTGCAAATCTCACTGCTTAGATACTGTGCTTGTAAAATCTATATATGTTGATATTTTCTTACCTTTCATGTGTCTGCTTTTTACCATTCCTCATGATCAGTGTTGCATGACCTAGAGTTAGTTCTCCAGCCCCTTCCCATGTTTTATTACCTCTGTGTAACCCCCATCATCTGCTCACTTCTTCCACACCAGCCATTAATCAACACCTGAAACCTATTCAGCTACAGATATACTCTGAACTACAAGTCTGATCCAGACTTAGTCTGATCCATGTACCTTTCAAACTACATCTTTCAAAGTACATTTTCTAAGTACAATAATTAGAAATAGACTATAAATGGACTGGAAAAGACTGTCAGGTAAAGGAATATAAAGCCACCACAATGTTTCCATTCTAATCTCTACCACCCTTACTACTTCACTTCATAATAACTCCTGCAATCCCTTCCACAAGTAAGGAACTAGTCATCAGTCCACCCTTCCTCCCCAGCCATCTGACCTCCTCTTGACTACTATTTCTCCCCATACTGGCTGTATCACCTTGTCCTCGGCTCCACCATCCTGTCCAGGAATGCTAGATCTCATCCCCATCCACATCTCCCCTGGACTGTAGCTCATACCTTGGTGGCATCCCACCCCGGACTGACCCCTGGATGCCTCACCTGTCCCACGGCTGCTCCATCAGCCAACCCAGCAATCGCCTCTGTCAACCCCGACCGCCTCGACTGATCCCCAACTTCCCCATCTGACCCATCCATCCGACCCCCCACCTTACAATCTCATCCCCTGGTCATCACCTCATCCCGTGACCGCTCCCCACTGATGACCATTCACCCACTACCACAACTTTCCCCACTCTGCTTCTGACCCCTGCTGCCACACTCACTCCCTGTTCTCCATATGCAATGTTCCCGCTACTCCTCACTCTCACTCCCATCCTTCTCCACTTCCTACTACCCCTACTTATCCCCCCTCCCAGCAACAAAATACTGCTCTCACCCTCCATCCTGCCGAACCACCTCACCGACCTTTTCATTCACTTTCAATCCTCAATCACCAAACAAGCACGCCCGCCTCGCAAGCTCTCAGGCTCCCACCTGCTAACCCTCGGCCTACTCCTCCTCCTTGCCGGTGACATCTCCCCCAATCCTGGCCCCCCCCCGCAACATCCCCACAACAACCTGCATCCCGCGACCCACCGCCAACCCTCGCAACCTCACCACCACTTGCTCTCGCAACCCCACCAACATCAGACTCATTCCCCCAACCCATGCCCCACCTACCGCTCTACCCAGCGCACTCTGGAATGCCCGCTCAGTGTGCAACAAACTCCCCGACATCCATGATCTCTTTATCTCCAGGAAACTGTCATTCCTTGGCTTCACCGAGACCTGGCTCACCCCCTCCGACACGGCCTCCCCTGCTGCACTATCCTACGGCGGCCTCAGCCTGTCCCACACACCCCGTCCCTCTGGCAAACACGGCGGTGGAGTCGGCATACTGCTGTCCAACTCCTGCACCTTCAGCCCCATCCCCCAGCCCCCATCCATCACTGTCCCCTCCTTCGAAGCCCACTCAGTCCGAATCTTCTCCCCTGCAACCTCCAAATAGCCATCATCTACCGCCCCCCCGGACCCACCGCCTCCTTCCTTGACCACTTCACCACCTGGCTACTTCACTTCCTCTCCACTGACATCCCCTCCATCATGATGGGCGACTTCAATATCCCCATTGACACTCCCCGCCCAGCCGCCTCCAACCTTCTTTCCTTGACCACTTCCCTAGGGCTCTCCCAATGGTCCTCCTCTCCCACCCACGAACAAGGCCACACGCTTGACATCATCTTTACCCGCCTTTGCTCCCTCTCTAACCTCACAACCTCGGTACTCACACTGTCCGACCACCATCTCTTGACCTTCTCCGCCCTCTCCTCCCCTGCCACACTACCCCCTCTCCGCAAACTTGATCACCCTCGCCGAAACCTAAAAGATCTTGATCTTCCTTTATTCTCTGAATCACTCCTCCCTCTCACCGACCTACCCTGCGCTGACGACATTGACATTGCCACCACCCTATACAACACCACCATAACGAACGCTCTTGACCTAGCCGCCCCCCTCACTCTCCATGCTCCACGCATTAACAGGCAACCCTGGCACACCACCCTCACTAAAAACCTGAGACTGGCGTCCAGAGTCGCCGAGAGGAGATGGAAAAAGTCTCACACCCCCGAGCACTTTGCTCTGTTCAAGCAATCCATCACTGACTTCAAGACGGCACTCGGTACCGCCAAGCAAGTGTTCTTCTCATCCCTTATAACCTCTCTGTCCCGCAACCCCAAACAGCTCTTCAAAACTTTCAACTCCTTACTTCGCCCACCTGCTCCTCCCCCTTCTCCCCTCATCTCTGCTGAAGACTTTGCGACCTTCTTCAAGGAGAAGATCGACAAGATCAGAAGCAGCTTCGGTCCACTATCCCCACACCTCCCCTTCCCACCTACACTGCCCTCCTCCTCCATCAGCCACTTCCCCCCCATAACTGAAGGCCAACTCTCCTCCCTCCTGTCAAAATCACACCTCACCACCAGCGCCCACGACCCGCTCCCATCCCACCTCATTCCCAACCACACCTCCATTTTCATCCCAGCCCTCACCCACCTCTTTAACCTTTCACTTAGCACTGGTACCTTCCCCTCGGCCTTCAAACACGCCCTAATCACGCCCATCCTAAAAAAAACCCTCACTTGACCCTACCTCTGTCTCTAACTATCGCCCCATATCTCTTCTCCCATTCGCCTCTAAGCTACTTGAACAACACGTCCACTCCGAACTGTCCTCTCACCTCTCCTCGTGCTCCCACTTCGACCGCCTACAGTCCGGCTTCCGACCCCTCCATTCCACCGAAACAGCCATGACCAAAGTCACCAACGACCTACTGACCGCCAAGAACAAACACCACTACTCCATCCTGCTACTTCTTGACCTGTCTGCCGCCTTCGACACGGTTGACCACTCCCTTCTTCTCCGGATCCTGGAATCCCTTGGCATCACCCACCTTGCCCTCTCCTGGATCTCCTCATACCTAGCGGACCGGACCTTTAGCGTCTCCCACTCCCACACCTCCTCCTCACCCTACCCCCTTTCTGTCGGAGACCCCAAGGTTCGGTCCTGGGACCCCTACTTTTCTCCATTTACACTCTCGGCCTAGGGCAACTCATCGAGTCCCATGGCCTCCAGTACCACCTCTACGCCGACGACACCCAAATCTACCTGTCCGGCCCTGACATCACCTCCCTACTCTCGAAAATCCCTCAATGCCTTTCCGCCATCTCATCCTTCTTCTCTGCTCGCTTCCTTAAACTCAACATGGACAAAACTGAATTCATAGTCTTCCCCCCAAGAAATTCCACCCCACCTCCCAACCTATCCATCTTCGTCAACGACTGCCCCCTCTCCCCAGTCCCCCAAGCCAAGTGCCTCGGGGTAATCCTTGACTCCTCCCTATCCTTCAAACCCCACATCGAGGCCCTCACCACATCCCTCCGGCTCCAGCTCAAGAACATCTCACGGATCCGCTCCTTCCTCACCCACGACACCGCTAAAACACTCATCCATGCTCTTATCTCCCACCTTGACTACTGCAACCTCCTTCTCAATGGCCTCCCGGCTAACTCCCTCACACCTCTCCAGTCTATCCTCAACTCCGCTGCCCGACTCATCTATATGTCCTCCCGCTACTCCCCTGTCTCCCCCCTCTGCCAAGCCCTTCACTGGCTCCCCGTCTCCAAGAGATCCCAATTCAAAACACTAACCATTGCGTACAAAGCCATACACAACCTGGCTCCACCATACATCTCCGACCTCGTCTCCCGATACCTACCCTTACGCAACCTCCGCTCCTCCCAAGAACTCCTCCTCTGCTCCCCCCTCATCACCTCTTCGCACAACCGAGTCCAGGACTTCTCCCGGGCATCTGCCTTACTCTGGAACTCCCTACCCGAACACTTCAGACACTCTCCTACCCTGAGTAGCTTCAAGTGTCACCTGAAGACTCACTTGTTCCGTCAAGCCTACAACCTGCCATGAGACCCAGGCGAACACCCCATACCTGACATTCCCCCATCCTACTGTATCCTAACCCACCCCTCATCGACTGTGAGCCCTCGTGGACAGGGTCCCTGCCCCTCCTGTACCTGTACGTCCTGATCGCCTAGATTTAGTGTACTTGTTCTGGTCTCCCTCATCCTCATGTAAAGCGCCATGGAACCTAATGGCGCTATATAAATAAATAATAATAATAATAATAATAATAATAATAATAATAATAATAATAAAAAAAATAATCTCACCAGGTGAAATTATGTAAAAGAAGTTCTTGAACTCATCCATCCACACTTCTGCCAGCCTTCTATTGTTCTTGTTTATAATCTGCCCTGTACCACCTGGAAAGGTATATGGAGTAGCTTTTCGAAAAACATGACCAACATGTGAACAAGTGACTATTTCAAGAGAACCTCCACATTGCCATATCTAGAGGAAAAAAGACACAAAGCATTAGGTAAAATACCTTTTGCTGAATAGAACATGATAAAAGTGATAACGACATCTTTCACAAATAACAGCTCGCAGTAATCATATAAAAGATATAGATTTTGTTTTTTTGTTGTTCTTACCCTAAATGAGATTTCTAAGTTTTCACCTCCCCAAATATCCATTCCAGCATCATATGTCCCAATCTCCTGGAAATAATCCCTGTCAATTGAAAAAAGTCCACCTGCCATAGTGGGAGTCCTGCAAAATAAACATATATATAAACATATAGCAACTTATTTATACAAGCCTTTCAAGGGGGAACGACAGTCTGTGGTTACGTTTGGGGCATGCATCAGAAGCCCTATGAGCACATATACACATAGGTTGGGGCTCATAGTATTAAATGCCAGCCACACTTCCATGTGATGTCCAAATGCACTATTACTGATTGTTCTTACGGTAAATCAGTTTTGCTTTGTCATCATAATATTGTGATGAAGTTGGAAAAACACATTTCTTTAGAATGACACTGCATGGTATGGTTTCTCTCCAAAGTTTTACTCATAACACTTTGTACCTGAACAGGATGTGTTCTTTGGGGTAGTGAAAATATGGAAAGACAGACTGCAAGTGTTCATTGGTAGGGCCGATTATCCCCGCTTGTTGGCTCTCAGTAATGTGCATCAATGTTATACTCAGTCATTCAATATAAGTTCAAGACAATTAGCACAATCCTTGTCTTGTTTTATCTGTCACCACTTCTCTACTCAACGGCCTCTGCCCTATTCCCATAAAGAAGCCCGACTGGCTACTCTGAGCAATATGCCTTTTTCTAGGACCTACATTGATGGATAGTATGAATGCACTTTAAATTTACGTGGGTCTCCAGCACTGAATGCAGTATTGTAGACTATGTCTCACTAACTCTTTCTAGAGGATTCCAAGTGTTGCTAAAGGTTTGTGCACATACTGCGTTTTTCAGGCAGATTATATCTGGGACCTGCCTAAGAAAAAAAAAATCCAAAAAGAAGAAATCTCAGCACAGCGACATCACAACGGCCAGGTCGGCATACTTTCATCTTTTATCACTTCTTTTACCTGTTTCAGGTTTTATGCTTTTAACTTGGAAGCTGCCACTATATGATTTCTGAAATAATAATAATAAAAAAAAAAAGATGCAAAAAATGTTGATGGCAATGCTTCAGGAAAACCGTCCAAGCCCACCGTGCACACATAACTTAATAGATTTATCCCTAGCTGTGTAGACAAGTTTTCTTTACGGTATAAAGAAGTCAGAAATCAGGATCCCTAAAATCTTATTTTCTGAATTTGTAGATTGTACAAAACAGCCAGCGTTACTCTCAATGGTGTTGAAACTAATTTTCCTGTCAATAGACTGTCATGTGAGCTACCCACTTTAAAAAATGTTCTTCCAGGTTCAGGTCACATGCGGGGAAGACAACACAACAGTCATTTTGCCATATTAAAACAATTACAATTAATACTGTTCTTGGTAAATTCAGGAGTAAAAATGTGCAAAGTGGTAAATATCTATTTTCTCTTTAAAATGTACTGAGCTTCATGTTTTAAAGGCATATAACATTTTCGCTCGTATGTGGCTGCTTATTCATGCCAACACAATGTATGGCATCAAGGGAACAGTGCTGGCACTGACCTTTCACTAGGCAGACAAGGAACCTTCTCGTGGGCAATGAGTGCAGTGGATGATCATTACGCAAGCTTTGGCTTGCAGCCACAAGTCTAAAAGACATGATCTGTGTCATATACAAACTTAAAGTTCCCAGTGTCAGGGCGTTCTATGAAGCACTTATTATATCAACTATTTGTGCACATGAAACAAGGCTGGAAAAACACAAAACATGGGGGTTTTCAACATTTTAAGATGTTTTATGAATTTAGAGTATTAAATACACCTCAAGAAAACTGAACTAGGCAAAGTCAAACTGAAAAGCACCAGCAGGGAATCAGAGGAATCCATCTGCTGAGAAAGTATTGCTTCATATCTTCATACCACACACCACTGTAGACAGCATGGAAAAAGAGAATTTTGTTTACGTACCGTAAATTCTTTTTTCTTTAATCATCAATGGGAGACCCAGACAATGGGGTTTAGGGCACTGCCCTCCGGAGGTCACACTAGGTACTACAAGTTTGTAGACACCGCCTCCTCCGCTTATAAACCCCTACCGCAGGGACCATCCTCAGTTTGGTCTACAAGCTGCGAGGAGGAAATAAACCACACCCGAAACATCGGGAAGAATGCCGTACACAAAACGGTTCAACAACCGGCAAACACTGTCTCAACAGAGAACAGAGCAAATGCAAAACATGCAAAGGAACAACTGGGTGGGTGCTGGGTCTCCCATTGATGATTAAAGAAATAAGAATTTACGGTACGTAAACAAAATTCTCTTTTTTCTGGTCATCATAATGGGAGACCCAGACAATGGGGATGTCCTAAAGCAATACCCCAGGGCGGGAAGAGTTCCTCAACAAGACGGAAAAAACACATGGTTCCCTTTAAAGGTGGGCAACCGCCGCCTGGAGAACCCGCCTGCCCAAACTCGCATCCGCAGAGGCATGGGCATGCACCATATAGTGCTTAGAGAAAGTGTGCAGGCTGGACCAAGTGGCCGCCTGACACACCTGTAGAGCAGACGCTCTATGTCGCAAGGCCCAGGAGGCACCTACAGCTCTAGTAGAGTGTGCCTTCAAACCCACCGGGAGAGGCAAACCAGAAGACCGGTAAGCCTCCTGAATGGGAGCCTTGATCCATCTGGCCAAGGTCGACTTCGAAGCCGCGGACCCCTTACAGCGACCCATCGTGAGGACAAATAAGGAATCCGAACTCCTAAAGGAGGCGGTCCTGGACACATAAATGCGTACAGCCCTCACGAGATCCAGAGTATGGAGGTCGCGCTCAACCTGATGAACGGGAGCGGGGCAAAATGATGGGAGAACAATCTCCTGGTTTAGGTGAAACGTTGAAACCACCTTCGGCAAGAATTCTGGCCGTGGGCGCAACACCACCTTGTCTTGGTGAACCACCAGAAAGGGTGACTTGCACGAAAGTGCAGCCAATTCTGAGACCCTTCTCAGGGACGTAATTGCCACCAGAAAGACCACTTTCTGGGACAGACGAGAGAGAGAGATGTCTCTCAGTGGCTCAAACGGCGGTTTCTGCAGAGCCGCCAGGACCATGTTGAGGTCCCAAGGGTCCAGAGGTCGCCTGTAAGGCGGAACCACCCGAGATACCCCCTGCAGAAATTGGCGGACCTTCGGCAGGAGCGCCAAGCGCCTGTCAAACAGCACTGAAAGTGCTGATACTTGACCTTTCAGAGAGCCAAGGGATAATCCCAACTCCAACCCCGACTGTAGGAAAGCCAACAATGTCGGGATGGACAATGGCCACGGTGAGCGTCCACCAGAGGCACACCAGGAGAAAAAAATTTTCCACGTTCTGTGGTATATCTTCCTGGAGACAGGTTTCCTAGCCCTATTCATAGTGGCAACCACTGTAGGAGAGAATCCTCTGGACGTCAGCAGCCAGGCCTCAAGAGCCATGCAGTCAATCTGAGGGCCCTGGAATTGAGGTGGAAGAATGGGCCTTGCGCGAGAAGATCTGCGCGTTCTGGAAGAGCCCACCGGTGTCCGCCTGACAGTTGCCACAGGTCCGGGTACCAGGACCTCCTGGGCCAATCTGGAGCCACTAGAATGGCTACTCTGCATTCCATCCTGATTTTCCACAGGACCCTGGGAATCAGAGCCAGAGGCGGGAACACATATGGCAGCTGGAAGCTGGACCAACTCAGGATCAGGGCATCCGCCCCCAGAGACTGAGGATCCCACGATCTTGCCATGTATTGGGGCACCTGATGATTCAGCCGTGAGGCCATCAGATCCACGTCCGGAGTGCCCCATCTGCCGCAGATGCCCTGGAAGACGTCTGGATGTAGAGACCACTCTCCGGCGTCCATGCCCTGTCGGCTCAGGTAGTCGGCCTCCCAGTTCTCGACCCCTGGGATGTGAACTGCGGAGATCAGGCAGCCGTTTTCCTCCACCCAGGCTAGAATGCGGTGGACTTCGGCGAGGGCCTGAGCACTTCTGGTCCCTCCCTGATGATTTATGTAGGCGACGGCCGTCGCATTGTCGGACTGCACCCGAATGGGGTGTCCTGACAGGAATTTCTGAAACGCCAGGAGCGCCAGATAGACCGCCTTGATCTCCAGCACGTTGATCTGCAATGCCGACTCCGACTGAGTCCAGAGGCCTTGAGCCCTGTGGTGCAAGAACACCGCACCCCAGCCCTTCAGACTGGCGTCTGTGGTCACCACTAACCATGACGGTTTTAGGAAGGACCGGCCTCGTGACAGGTGACGTGGCTGGAGCCACCACTGTAGGGACTCCCTGGTCGGTTGTGACAGTGTCACCAGCCGATTCAGCGAGATCGTCCTCTTGTCCCATCTGTGAAGAATCTCCAGCTGGAGAGGACGGAGGCGAAACTGTGCGAACGGCACCGCCTCTATCGCCGCTACCATGCGTCCCACCAGTCTCATCAATACCCGTAGAGATGAGTGTGGTGACAGGAGGATTGCTTGTACTCCTGATTGGATCGCCATCTGTTTGACTCGTGGCAGAGACACCAGGGCTGAGGCTGTGTTGAAGTCCATGCCCAGATATGTCAAAGACTGGGTCGGAACTAGCGTTGACTTCTGAATATTGAGGAGCCAACCGAACTGTTCCAGAGACCGCCTGGTCACATCCAGGCTCTCTTGACAGAGGTGTTCTGATGGCGCCCTGACCAGCAGGTCGTCTAAATAGGGAATGACGGCATGTCCCTGCATGTGCAGGAGAGCCATCATGGAAGCCATCACTTTTGTGAACACCCGCGGTGCCGAGGCCAACCCGAACGGCAGCGCCACAAATTGGAAGTGTCCTTCCCCACTGCGAATCGCAACCAGCGCTGATGAGCCGGTGCAATGGGTACGTGAAGGTAAGCGTCTCTGATATCTATGGACGCTAGGAAGTCCCCCTGTGACACAGCTGCGATCACGGAGCGCAGTGATTCCATACGGAACTTCCGAACCAACACGTGATGGTTGAACAACTTCAGGTCCAGTACTGGGCGGAAGGATCCGTCCTTCTTCGGGACGATAAAGAGGTTGGAGTAAAAACCCCTGAACCTCTCTCCGGAAGGTACCGGGACCACCACTCCGTCTCTGCGGAGACCCTCCAACACCTGGTAAAAAGCCTGAGCTTTTTCTGGTGACGGGACCGACCGATGGAATCGGGATATCGGTTTTGACGTCAGCTCTATCCTGTACCCTCGCGAGATCACGTCTCGAACCCACTGATCTTGCACGTGAAGCAGCCACTTGTCCTGAAAGCGAGACAAGCGGCCCCCCACCTGTGGGGAGGCAGGATGAGAGAGCGAGTCATGTAGAGGCGGGTTTGGGGGTGGCAGCTGCCGCCCCCGCCGGCTTCTTTGGACGACTCTTAGAGCGCCACTGGGAAGCGGGCTTTCCCCCTCGGTCCATGCGAGCGGACGGTGCTGATGACTGCGAGCTGGAACGAAAGGACCACTGTTTTGGGTCCTTTTAACAGTATACCGTGGCTTAGGCTTATTCTGCGGTATCCTAGACTCAGCAGAATCCTTAATTAGCTTGTCCAGTTCGGTGCCAAAAAGCCTGTCACCAGCAAACGGAAGATTCTGCAAAATCTTCTTGGATGTGGCATCTGAGTCCCAAAGACGCAGCCACAACAACCTGCGGATCGCTATAGCATTGGCCGAAGCCACGGCTGAGCGAGTGGCAGTTTCCAGAGTCGCCGTCCTGGCGTAGTCCGCATAGGCCCTTGCCCTTTCGGTAAGTGCTAGGACCTCTGGACTGGATCTTGCCATGTCAGAGATACCATCCAAGCAGGTAGTAATCGCTTGTAAGGTCCAGACCGTGGCAAAATTAGGGGCAAATGAAGACCCCACAGCCTCATAGGAAGACTTGGCGAGCTGCTCGACCTGTCTATCCGTCGCATCCTTCAGTGAGGAGCTATCAGAGGCAGAGAAAAGGGAGCGTGCAGCAATCCTGGTCATGGAAGCGTCCACCTTCGGGGACTGCGACCACTCCTGAAGCACCTCCTGGGAGAAGGGGAAGCGATTGTCCTTGGTTTTACGGACATAACGCCGCCCAGGATGTAACCTGGGAGCTCTAACCACCCTTCCAAAATTAGTGTGGTCCATGAAGGAGCCACTTGGTCTAGCCTCAGGCCGCAGCCATTGATAGACCTCCTTCGGGTGCACCGTCACCTCCTCAGGGGGTGTCACGAGACGTAAAGTCTCGTTGATAGAGGACACCAGATCCTCCACCCCGTCTGGTGGTTCAGATACAGACACAGACCCGAAATTTGAACCCCCATCATCGTCCTCACCAACAGAGGAACGCTCCTCCTCAGAGAGAGCCTGGAGCTCGGGTGACTCCTCACGACGAGCCCGCTTAAGGGGTCTCACAGCAGAAGAGGGAGACACCCGGGGGTAACTGGACGGAGTAGCTGGGCTATCCAGCCTCCTATTAAGTGCCTCCAGGGATTGCGACATGGAGGACAGCTGAGACAACAGATTTTCATTGATCTTATTCTGAGTCTCCCATGGCCCTGAGATCACCTGAACCTCAGGGTATAGCACCGGAGCTGCTGACTCAACAGTGCCAGCCCGGGCCTCTGGGCGTCCGCAGTTATTGCAGGACCCCTCCACCAGTGTTCCATTGCATGTAGCACAGGTAATGGTGGTCTCTGCCGCCCTAGCAGCACGCTTCCCGGCTGAGGACATCGCCACAGTAGGGGAAGATAAGCCAAAATGTAGACAACAAAACCGGGAGTCCCGGTGGCTTACCGACCGCAGTAAATCGGTATGAGGAAGCGGTGCGTGTGTGTGACCTCCGCGACTGTTTCCGGTCTCCCCTCTTGGAGTGCAGGCGCACGCTGTATACAAATCCCAACCGGGAAGTGAGGGTAAAGATGGCCGCCGACAGTGAAACTGTGGGCGGCGCCGAAGACACGCGGGAAACACACACACACGCCCATCGATGACGTCACCGCACGGGCTGCTTTCCATCCTCCAAGCAGCCTCAGCATGAGGGAGCCGGAGCCCGCAGCGCGGGAAAAAGTGTAATAAGTTATACACAGACTGCATGTACAAACAGACATTTGCAGCCCACGGCCTCAGCCCCTGTGACACACAGGGCGGTCAGCCAGGGTGACCCCAGCACAGGGTACACCCGCAGAACCGCGGACCCGAGGGTAACGCGCGGTCTGAGTGTCAGGCCACATAAAGTGACAGACACTACCCCCAGGCACACAGGAGACACAGAGTGCCGCAGTGCCGGTCCGGTCTGTAAGCACCATTTAGGGAGGCCTCGGACGGGGGTGCAGCACCAGTCCGGAGTGTAAGCACCATTTAGGGAGGCCTCGGACTGGGCTGGCTCCAGTCCGGTCTGTAAGCACCATTTAGGGAGGCCTCGGACGGAGCGGAGCTGTGCAAGGCTCCCATCTCCCACTCTCCAGAGCCCCCCAGAGAGGGATGGAAAGGAGCGCAACAGCGTACCGGGAGAACACAAAGTGTCCAGGCTCTAGGCCCTCCGGTACCTCCACCAGGGTGTTCCACAAGGGTGAGCGGGGAGGCTGTCGCAGGTCCCGACTGGAACCTTTTTACCTTGTCTTCAGACGCCATCACGTAAGCTGTGAGAATGCAGTGAAGTGCAAGCAAAGCGTGATCCTCCGAGCACACTAAGTTTAAAACTGAGGATGGTCCCTGCGGTAGGGGTTTATAAGCGGAGGAGGCGGTGTCTACAAACTTGTAGTACCTAGTGTGACCTCCGGAGGGCAGTGCCCTAAACCCCATTGTCTGGGTCTCCCATTATGATGACCAGAAAATGAGAGCTGTAGAACAATGACTATACACACGTGGTCAAAAGTGTTGGTACCCCTCGTTTAATGAAAGAAAAACTCACAATGGTCACAGAAATAGCTTGCATCTGACAGAAGTAATAATATATAAAAAATCTATGAAAATGAACAAATGAAACTCAGACATTGCTTTTCAACCCTGCTGCCACAGAATTAAAAAAAAAATTAAACTCATGAAATGGACCTGGACAGAAATTATGGTACCCTTATCTAAATATTTTGTTGCATAACCTTTTGAGGCAATCATTGTAATCAAACAATTCCTGTGACTGTCAACGAGACTTCTACACCTCTCGACGGTATTTTGGCCCATTCTTCAAGAGCAAACTGCTCCAGTTGTCTCGTGTTTGAAGGTTGCCTTTTCCAGACGACATGTTTCAGCTCTTTCCGAAGATGCTCAATAGGATTTAGGTCAGGGCTCAAAAAAGGCCACTTCAGAATAGTCCAATGTTTTCCTATTAGCCATTCTTGGGTGTTTTTAGCTTGCAAGACCCATGTCCTGCGAAAGAGACCAAGCTTTCTGACACTGGGCAGCACATTTCTGTCTAGAATCCCTTGGTAGTCTTGAAATTTCATTGTACCCTGCACAGACTCAAGACCCACTGTGTCAGATGCAGCAAAGCAGTCAAGAACATAACAGAGCCTCCCCCATGTTTCACAGTAGGGACAGTGTTCTATTCTTGATATGCTTAATTTTTTCCGTCTGTGAACATAGAGCTGATGTGCCATGCAAAGGAATTCTATTCTTATCTCATCTGTCCATAGAACATTCTCCCAGAAGCTTTGTGGCTTGTCATGTAGTTTGGCAAATTCCAGTCTGGCTTTTTATGATTTTTTTTCAATAATGGGGTCGTCCTTGGTTGTCTCCCATGAAGTCCACTTTGGTTCAAACAACGATGGATGGCGCTTGAGCTTGAAGTTCACTTGAGCTTGAAGTTCACCTTGTCTCTTGAGGTTGAAGTTTACCTTTAATCTCTTTAGAAATTTTTCTGGGCTCTTTTGTTAACATTCGTATTATCCGTCTGTTTGATTTGTCATCAATTTTCCTCCTGTGGCCACGTTCAGGGAGGTTGGCTACAGTCCCATGGATCTTAAATTTCTGAATAATATGTGCAACTGTAGACACAGGAACATCAAGCTGCTTGGAGATGGTCTTATAACCTTTACCTTTAATATGCTTGTCTATAGTTTTCTTTCTAATCTCCTGAGACAACTCTTTCCTTCGCTTCCTCTGGTTCATGTTGAATGTGGTATACATCATGTCACCAAGCAGCACAGTGAGTATTTGTAGCCCAATATACAGACCCACTGACTGATTACAAGATTGAAGACACATGTGATGTGATTAGTGGACACACCTTAATTTAACATGTCCCTTATGTCACATTATTTTCAGGAGTACCATGATTTCTGTCCAGGCCTTTTTCATGAGTTTAATTTTTTTTTTTAATTCTGTGGAAGCAGGGTTGAAAAGCAATGTCTGACTTTCATTTGTTCATTTTCATAGATTTTATATTTATTATTACTTTTGTTAGATTCATGTTATTTCTGTGACCACTGTGGGTTTAACTTTCATTAAACGAGGGTACGAACAATTTTGACCACATGTGTACATATAATAAAGCCACAGTATCCACCCAACAACTATAATTATAAGACTCAGATTAGTTCACATTGAATGCAGTGTAAAGCTGTCAAAAAATCCATCCACCATCTCACCTAACAGGAAGAGTTCGATCTCCTCGCCTCCGGTCCATTTCACGCTGGGGAACAGGGTACCATCTGAAGTTCAATTTCCAATTGAACCCACCATACGTCATGTCAGAACCGGCCATGTACTCAAAAGTATCGTCGCTAATTACATCAATGATGGGGCAAACCACAGTCCTCCTTTATAATAGACAGAAAAAGAAATTGATATTTAAGATCATTTAGAAACTTTGTGCAGAAATAATAGACAATTGCATTTGCAGCTTTTTATTCGATTAAATGCTAGAAATATACTTTAAAATTATCAATATGTTTCCAATTTAACATAATACACAATGTATATATCTAAGTAACTTGGGAGGGGGCTTACAAGTAACTTCATGCTATAGGTAGCAAAAAGATGAGGATCATCACGGATCACAGTAGCCGTTTATTGGTGCACATATTAATCAATGCGCGTAATGAGCATATATTTATTACCTTAATAAGTGTGAACAAGGATTACAGCATGGCTGAACAACGCTAAATATTTGTTGAATTACATTCATCAAGGATTATAAAATCCAAACACATTATGTTTGCCATAGAAAGAAGAGAATTGATTGCAGTGAAAGGGCAGAAAAGTACTCGTGAGAAAGTCAGCCTGGGTGGATTATATGCAGTGAGATATTAAGTCACATTAAGATGCTAGAAAGCAACCTTTGCTTCATTCACTATCTAGTCCAGGGGCCTCAACTCGCCAGAGTAAGTGGGCCGCACATAAAAGAAAATTTAAGGCAGAGGGCTGCATTCCTTTTTAATTTAATACAATACAATATAATTGTTAATCAATTATTTCAACTATTATAAGAATGCTACTTTAATGTAACAACACTGATAAGCTTGAACGTAATGGAAATGTTCAGGTGTTTTCCACCTACTTATTTATTTTAACATTACAGTTTTCCAGTTCAAGTGTCACAAACTGCAGTCTGGCCACTCAGTTGGCAGCGTTTGGCAGATACAAGCATGTCAACATGGGGTTTGAAATCATGCGCAGTAGCCAATCGCAATGTTGCACGAAGATGCTCATCTGCAAGTCTTGACCGTAACGCTGATTTGTTAAGCTTCATTGAAGAGAAAAACTGTTTGCATACATATGTACTGCCAAACATGGCCATGATCCTGGCAGTGGCTTTAACAAGTTTTGGAAACTTTTCTTGTAAAACAAACTTATAAAATCTGGAACACCAATGTCCATATACTTTTGTTTAAGAACAGTGTCACACTGCAAGTCAACAATCTCCATCTGTAGGTCTTCTGAAACACAAGAAACATCCACTGCAAACGGTGTGGCAAAGAGTGCAAATTCAGTTTCAAGATCCTGGAACTCATGAAAACGTCGATTGAACTCTTGTAGTAGTTGTAAAATTATACCTGAATACATTTTCAAACGATCCGGTGTAACTTGTACCAGTGACTACACAGCTGAGAAATGAGCCAAATTGCCAGACTGCAACTGTTTGGCCCACAAAGACAACTTACATTTGAATGCTTTGACACTGCCAAACATTATTGTAATTATTTGCTTTCGGCCTTGGAGCTTCAAGTTGAGTTCGTTGAGATGTTCTGTGACATCAGTTAGAAACGCTAAATCAGATAGAAAAGCTGGGTCAGAAAGTTGTAAAATATCATTATCTTTTAGCGCCATAAAAAGCGCTATCTCCTCTCCTAAAGGAAAAAATCTGTTCAACACTTTTCCGAGGGTCAGCCATCTGACTTGTGTATGATATAGCAAGTCTCCATATTCCGTGTCCATATCAGACAAGAATGAAGTGAACTGCCTATGATTAAGACGTCTTGCCCGAATAAAATTCACTGTCTTAACCACAAAGTCCATCACTTCTTTCAGTTTCACACTTTTTCCACACAGAGCTTCCTGATGCAGAATGCAGTGTATTGCACTGAAGGGGCCCGACAAAGAAAGCTGGTTTCGTTTTGTTTTCAATAATCCAACAACACCGATGTTTTCAGAACACATTGCTGGTGCACCGTCGGTTACCACAGACACAAGTTTATCCCATGGCAGTCCTGCTGCATTAATACAATCCTCGAGTTCTTTAAAAATGTCACGACCGGTTGTTGCGCCTTTCATAGGTAATAAACCTAAAAATTCCTTGGTTATGTTTAATTTTTCATCAACGCCATGAACAAAAACAGCACAGTATGCTTTATCTGTTACACCAGAACTCTGGTCAAATGCTATGGAAAATGCTTCAAACCTTTGTGCTGCTGTAAAGAGTTGCTGATGAATGTTACTAGCATATTTAGTGATTCTACTAGCAACAGTATTCGCGGACAAGCTTATGCCTTCGAATAGTTTTGCTTTGTCTGGACACAAAATTTCACTCGCCTTTACAAAACAGACTTTAATGAACTGACCCTCAGTAAATGGTCGTGAATATTTTGCTATCATGTTAGGGTACTTTCACATCAGCGGTTTTTTGAAATCGCGACAGATGCGGTGAAAAAACCGCATCTGCCGTGATTACTGCATAACCGCTGCACTTGCGGCAAGCCCCATAGAATGTCTATGCGGGCTTGCGGCAGGTGCGGCAAGTGCGGTATCAGGACTTGGGGCAGGTGCGGCCGCAAAAAAAACCCGCGGCTGACCGCGGTTTTTTTCACGGCCGTGCCTGCCGCAAGTGCCGAAACCGCACTTGCCGCACCTGCCGCACACTTACCGCAAGCCCCATGGACATTGCATGGGGCTTGCCGCAAGTGTGCCGCAAGTGCAGCGGTTATGCGGTAATCGCAGCAGATGCGGTTCTTTCACCGCATCTGCCGCGATTTAAAAAAACCGCTGATGTGAAAGCAGCCTTACTGAGGACAAAACTTGCTTTCACTGAAGATTCGCTTGCCTTGTTAATACTTGAGAAAAGGTTTTGCTGTTTTTTAAGTGATGCTTTCAGCTGCTGAACCTTTTCATCTCGCAGTTTGCCAGACAGTGCATCATACTGTTCTCCATGGTGTGTCATGTAATGTTGTCGCACATTGTAGTCCTTAAGCACTGCGATAAATTGAAAACAAATCAAACACTGGGCTTTCTCTCCAACCTCTGTGACAAAATATAACTGTTCCCACTTTTCCTGAAATATTCGTTTTTCCTCAGCAATCTTGCGATTTTTTGATGACATTGCAGATGCCATTAATGATTTGAAAGGGTTCTCTGTGAATTGAAAAATCTCTGTTAGCATCTCAGTCGTGCCCCCTTATGGGGCCGTCACACGCGTCAATGTTGCCAGTGATCTCATCGCTGGCGACAATAAAGGCTGATCGCTGGTGAGCTGTCACACAGGCAGACTCACCAGCGATCAGTACCAGCGAGATCGTTGTTAACCATGTAAACAAGCGGGTAACTAAGCACCATGCGGCACTTACTTACCCGCTGTTTACCATGAATACCAGCTCCCAGCGCTTGCTGAGAGGCGCTGGGAGCTGGCTTCGCGCTCGTCTCCCGGTGTCACACGCAGCGATGCTGTATGTCCACCGGGCGACCATCACCAGGTTTTAGAGCAGGTTCTAAAATGTGGCGACCATCAACCAGCGATTTATCGCTGGTTGATGCGCCCTGTCACACACGTCAATATCACTAAAACGTCATGTGCAGCTGCGATATTGCAAGCAATATTGACGCGTGTGACGGCCCCATTAGAAATGCAAAGCCTACAACCTATATAGAAAAATTGAGACTCTGTCCTTATATATAGTCTGGTGCCCCAGCTTTAGTGCTCCAGCAGCTGCCAGAACTATGCACTGTATGGGCAGAACACAGCAGCCTAGTACATGTGTTAGTAGTGGCTGCAAAAAACAGCAGCACATTCACTTCAATGGAAAAAAAACATACTACACGTATGTGACCACTAATACATGAGGGTGCTGTTTTGCTCATATGTCGCTTTGTTCTGCCCACTGCCGAAGCAGTTCACAGCTGATCTTGGCCGTTAGGCTGTGGTATCCAAGCATTTACTTAGCAGCAATATACTGCAGCATTTCTTTCAATCTCCCAATGAGGGCTCCCAGGGTCCCCTAGCCACGGGCTGATGGCTCAGCAATGAACTCGGTTGACTTCTGACTTTCACTGTCAGTCTGAGCCTGCTTGTCACTCTGGAGTCTGGACAGACGCTTGCTGAACGTCGCAGCGCAGAGCTGACATTGCTCTGCCTGTGGACTACCTTGGATTGTGGGTTTCTTTTTCTAATAAAGATGGAGTCCTTAAATGTGCTTTTTGTTTAATTTGTAATAAAAGAAAAATCTCTGTTGTTTTTTTTAATGTTTACTAGAAAGTCATAGTGCTCAGGTCTAATTTGGCTTGACGCCATGAATTTCAGGCTTAGTACCAGCTGAGAATACAAAGCAGGTATTAACACCATTATTACCCAACGTGCCACCCCTACCAGGACTGCTGAAGAGCTGGGTAAAGCACCTGGAAATGGTGCTATGATGAATGCGTCATTTTCAAAGGCATCTGCGGGCTTTCGTTTTCAGCGTGGGGGTCCCAGAAAACTTTGGCCTTACCACACTGAGAATCCCAACTGTCTGATTTTACCTGGCTGGTGTTCAAAATATGGCGAGAGCCTGCTTTTTTTTATATATTATTTATTTATTTAAATAAAAAAAATATATTGGGCTTCCATGTATTTTGATTGCCAGCCAAGGTAAAGCCAGCCTGCTGGGGGTGGCAGCTCGTAGCTGTACGCTTTATCTGTGCTGAGAATCAAAAATACCGTGAAGCGAAACATCATTTTTAAAAATTTGTCAGAGTGGGTATCTGTGAGTGGCTGCTGGAGTAACCTGAAACCAACTCATACATTCTAGCATCAAGTAGTATAAACAGATTCCAGGTTATTCCAACAGCCAATCGCAGGCACTCATTCTCTGTCACAGCGTCTGTGATTGGCTGTTGAGTTCGTCACACATAGTAGTGTAAAAATAAATACATAAAGAAAAATGACATAGTGCTCCGCAGTATTTTTGATTCTCAGCGCAGATAAAGCGGACAGCCATGGGCTGCCACCCCCAGCTGCCTGGCTTTACCTTAGCTGGCAATCAAAATACAGGGAAGCCTAATTTTTTTTAAATGAAATAAATAATTTGAAAAAAAATGCGTGGGCTCCCGCCATATTTTGAGCGCCAGCCAGGTAAAACCAGACAGCTGAGGGCTGGGATTCACAGCGTGGTAAGGCATAAGCGGTTTGGGCCCCCCATGCTAAAAACCGCAGCCTGCAACTGCCCCTGGAAATGGCGCATTCATCACAGCGCCACTTCCAGGTGCTTTACCCAGCTCTTCCAGCGGCCCTGGTGGCGGTGGCACGCTGGGTAATAATGGGGTTATTACCAGCTTTGTATTTTCAGCTGGTAGTAAGCCCGAAATTCATGGCATCACGCCAAATTAGACATGGCCATCATGAATTTCTAGTAAACAGTAAAAAAACGCAACACAGAGAAAAACATTTTTTTATTAGAAATTAAACAAAACACACATTTAGGGACTCCATCTTTATTAGAAAAAAAAAAAGCTTCTCTCCGACGTAGTCCAATGTCAATGTCAGCTCTGCAACGCAGTCCAATTTCAGCTCAGCTTCATCGCTCTGAACAGACAAGCGTCTGTCCAGACCGACAAGAAGGCTGAGACCGACAGTAACATTTTCCAGTCTTCCAGACACCATCATCATCATTTTCATCATCGTCATACACACACAGCCACCATCATCATTATACAAACATACAGCCACCATCATCATCATACACACACACTCACACAGCCACCACCATCATCATACACATACAGTCACCATTGCTGTCATCATGAGTCACACACAGTCACCACCGCCATCATCATCAGTAACACACAGCCACCACCGCCGCCATCATGTTATACACAGCCGCCACCGCCATCGTCATCAGTCACACACAGCCACCACCACAATCATCATCAGTAGCACACAGCGACCACAGCCACAATCATCAACAGTCACACACAACCACCAATGCCGCCATCATAATCATCAGTCACAAACAACCACTACCGCCACCATCATCATTATCAGTCACACACAGCCACCACCAGACTCTCTGCCAGACTGTGGAGACAATAGGGCGCCTTGCTAGTGGCAGCCCATTGCAGCAGCTATTATTTTGTTTGTTACAGTTTTGCTACAGACTTTGTACCTTTCCTGATGTCTTTTTTGGACCTCTAATTTCAAACTTGGATCTATGCAATGTTTTCATCTTGTGGATTGCGACGTTCCTGCACGCTGGTCTGCTGTGGGATGGAAAATGCAGCACACCCCACACTTTCTACTGCCACTGGGCACACAGCATATGGTTTTCACCTGGATCCTCCACTACCACTCACAAGTCCCCTGCTGGCATGGCCACTTTGGGGTACGCTATATGGTCCATCTCAGCTAATACTACCGATGGATGTATGCTGTTGCCCACAGCCTGTGTCAGTGATACAGCCATATGTGCTCGGCGGAGAGCACCGTATACAATATGCCACGGAGAGGCCTCGTGGGATGGATGGAATCACTGATCGGATGGTTGTCCCTAGGTCTGTCACTAAACGAGTAGTGTATTCAAGGAGTCGTCTTCTGGAACTGCGCAGGACAAAGTCTTCTCCAGCAGTTGCAATACCACATGTTCAACGGGAAATGAGGAGACCTTTCAGAGGTTGCAGAGCAGGCAAGAAGATCAAGTCCTGGAGGAGAAGGTTTAAACCTGCGGTCCCATCCATCATCATGGGTAATGTACGATCGCTTGGTAACAAGTCGGATGAACTGCTGGCTCTGAGTAAGACCCAGAAGGAGTTCAGGGAATGCAGTCTCATGTGCTTTACAGAAACTGGTTGCATGAGGACGTCCCAGATTCATGTGTATCGGTACCAGGGTTTCATATGGTTCGGGCTGACAGGGACAGAGTGAAGTGCGGTAAGAAGAAGGGCGGAGGGGTGATACTGTACATTAACAACAGATGGTGTAATCAGGGGCATGTAACAGTAAAGGAGAGACATTGTTGCCCAAACATTGAACTATTAGCAGTGGGCCTCAGGCCTTACTATCTGCTAGAGAATTCTCTCTTGTTATTGCAGTGGTGTCGTATATACCACCATCTGCAAATCCTGAGGCAGCTGGGGAAGTACTGTCTGGGGTGATTGCCCGGCTTCAGACGAAACACCCTAAGGGTATGTGCACACGGGGGCGGGTTAGTGGCGGCGGCTGGGCGGGACCCGACAGGAAGCTCCGGAGCCGTCCACCGGCTTCCTGTCGGGTATGTGCGGCGGGAGACGGGCGGGTGACGGGCGGGTTAGCGGCGGCGGTGTTGCGGCGGCTGGAAGCAGTACATGATTCTGCTTGCAGCCGCTGCAGAACCGGCCGGAATACAGAGTAAGCTCATTCTTTGCTAACCCGCTGGGAACCCAGCGGGTTAGCAACGGATGAGCATGTGTAAACCGCCGCTGTGTGCACAGCGGGTGTCGATTTACATAGGTTTCTATGTTAATCCAAACGCCGGTTTGGATTAACATAAATTTGCATGAAATTTATGTAAACCGACCGGCGGTTTACACACCTAATCCGGCCCTAACCCGACCAGTGCGCACATACCCTAACTCTCTAACTGTCATTTCTGGGGATTTTAATCGAGCCAAGATCTCATTACCAAAGTTCTATCAATATGTCAAATGTTCTACACGGGACAATTATATATTGGATCTCCTCTATGCCAGTGTTAAGGATGCTTACTCATCATCTGCATTGCCCCCCCTGGGGAAATCTGACCACAACCTCATACTATTGTCTCCAGCCTATCAACCAGTTGTCTGCAAACAACCAGTGACAATTAAACAGATAAGGAAGTGGTCTCCGGCAGCAGAGAAGAGGTTACAAGACTGCTTTGATTGTACAGACTGGGAGGTGTTATGTGCCAGGGAACATAATGATGATGTTAATGAGGTTACTGGGAGAGTTACTGATTACATCAACTTTTGTACTGACAATATTGTACCTAATTCATGAGATTCGGTGTTATGCAAACAACAAGCCTTGGATTACAAAAGAATTGAAACATCTACTAAACAGAAAGAAAAAAGCTTTTAACAGCAAAGACAAGGAGGAGATGAAAACTGTACAGAGAGACTTAAAGGGGAAAATTAAAATTGCCCGTGAAGCATTCAGAATTAAATTGGAAAATAAATTGTCACACAACAACTCCAGAGAAGTGTGGGCGGGAATGAAGCTATTGACTGGGTTTAAGGCAAGGTCAGATCAGGGGGGTGGGGAGCTGATCATGCCTAATGAAATGAATGAGTTTTTCAACAGATTCAATGATAAATGTGCAATGTCAACAGGGGAGAAGGCCGGGGAGCGACAAGCAATATCAACTGGGGGGAGGAAGGTAGAGACTTTCTTGATCTCAGAAAATGATGTTAGGGAACAGTTTAGTAAGCTGGTCATTGGTAAAGCAGCAGGGATTGATGGTATCTGTCCACGTGTCCTCAGAGTGTGTGCAAATCAGTTGTGCACTGTCTTCCAGCACCTGTTTAACTGGAGCTTACAATCACAGAGAGTACCAGTTCTATGGAAGACTTCTTGCCTGGTGCCGGTTCCCAAGACTACCTTCCCGAGCTCCCATAACGACTATAGACCGGTGGCCTTAACATCGCATGCGATGAAGTCCTTGGAGAGAATTGTACTTGCCTACTTGTGTCCGAGGGTGTCTGCTTTTACGGACCCCCTTCAGTTTGCGTATCGGCAGAGTCTGGGGGTGGACGATGCTGTAGCATATCTGCTACAAACAGTACATTCCTTTTTGGACAATGATGGAACCACTGTGCGTGCCAAGTTCTTCGATTTCTCCAGTGCATTCAATACCTTACAGCCACTATTATTACGTAAAAAGCTGGTTGAAATGGCGGTTGATGAGGGACTAGTGAATTGGATCATTGATTACCTGTCGGACAGGCCACAGTTCGTAAGGTTGGGGGCGGCCGTATCGGATAGTGTTCGGAGCAGTGTTGGAGCCCCTCAGGGAACGGTGCTGTCGCCATTCCTTTTTACGTTATACACAGCTGATTTTCAGTATAAATCAGACCTTTGTCACCTTCAGAAGTACTCTGATGACTCAGTGATAGTCAGAGGTATTGAGAGAGGCCGGGGGGAGGAGGAATACAGAAGGGTAGTCTCGGACTTTGTTGACTGGTGCCAGGCTAACCATTTAGAACTCAACGTAAAGAAAACCAGGGAGTTGGTGTTGAGTTATGGAAGGTGCAGGAAGGATTGCTTACCTATCACTATTGATGGTCAGGATGTGGAGATGGTGGAGAATTTCAAATATTTGGGGGTTCACCTGGACAGCAAGCTTGATTGGAGGTGCCATATGGAAAAGGTTTGCAAGAAAGGGATGAGTAGACTTTACTTCCTAAGGAAATTAAGGTCATTTAATGTGTGTAGCAAAATGCTTGAAATGTTCTACCAATCTATTGTGGCGAGTGCAATCTTTGCTGCAATAATATGCTGGGGTAGTAGTGTGCGCAAAGCTGACGCTAATAAGCTGAATAAACTTATCAAGAAGGCTAGTGCGGCGGTGGGTCTACAACTTAGGACTTTCGAGGAGGTATTAGAGGATAGAATTAATAAGAAATGCAAGGCTATAATGAGCAACAATACACACCCGCTCTCTGAACTGTTTGCGAAGCAGAAGAGCACATTCAGCAAGCGTCTAATCCAACTAATGTGTAAAAAGGAAAGATACAGAAAATCGTTTGTTCCGACAGCTGTGGGGATGTTTAACAAATGTATAAGTGTAAAGCATCCCAAGACTATGTGAAGTTCTATGTGTATGGGGGGAATAGGTGAGGTACATGTACCAGTCTACCCGCATCTGCTGTCCATATAGACTTATTTTGTAAAGTGTGAAATATTCTTGATCTTTGTTCTGCTGCTGTAATACTGTAATTTCCTCCGGGATCAATAAAGTTTATCTTATCTTACCACCGCCATCATCATCAGTCACACACAACCACCACTGCCGCCACCGCGATTATCTTCATCAGTCACACACAGCTATCACCGCCGCCATCATCATCATCACTCACACACAGCCACCACTGGCATCACCATCACCAGTCACAGACACGCACAGCCATCATCATCAGTCACACACAATCATCATCAGTCACACACACAGCCATCATCATCATCATCATTCACACAAACACCTACACACACACATACACAGCCATGATCATCAGTCATACACACACAGCCATCATCATCATCACGTCACACACATACATACACAGCCATGATAATCAGTCACACACACACACACACACACACAGTCATGATCATCATCAGTCACACGCACACATACACAGCCATGATCATCAGTCACACGCACACATACACAGCCATGATCATCATCAGTAACACACACATACACAGCCATGATCATCATCAGTCACACACACACATACACAGCCATGATCATCAGACACACACACACACGTTCTGACCTGGCCTATGCTCTGTCTTGTGCTCCCAGCTGCACCTGCCGGCAAAGCAGCTGACGTCACCGCTGCTGAGCTCGGGTTGACCGCTGATTGGATGCCGCCTTTGATTGCTTCTCCCTGGCGGCGTCTCCAATGCGGAAGTGCGGCCGGTGGCAGAAGCAATGACATGTTACTGTGGCCAGAGGCGGCGGTGGCAAAGTGTAGGTGCGGCCGCCGGCGGGAGCAAAGTAAAAGTGTGCTAATAGAGGGCAAGCATGTTCTGCACAGTGTGTCCCCGGGCCGCATCAATCAGCCTGGTGGGCTGATCGAAAGACACTTTGTCCTATATATGCTATATAAAGAGCAGATTAAGCCTCATGCTGCAGCAGAAAATGAGGTGTGGTGGGGCGTGGCCACCAGGGGCTCCTTGATCAACTTGCATTCCAGCCCTCTTATACTTCTTGCTAGTGCAATGAAGAGGGGGCATGGCTGTCGGGCCCCCTGCTCTCACTATATGCCAGCTCTCACTCTGTATGCCTGCTGTATGTATCGCATGCCTCATGTCACTATTAGCTCAGGCGAGTCATGCAAGACTTACAGCAGGCATATAGACAAGGGGGTGACAAATAGTGAGAGCAGGGGTGTGGTGGGGGCATGGCCACTGAGGGCTACATGAGTATTATACATTATAGCCCCCTAAAACGCCTTGCTAGTGTAATGAATAGGGGTTTTGCAATGCTCTACTATATGCCAGCCCACACACTATATGCTTGCTGTATGTCTTGCATGACTCTCCTGAGCTAATAGTGACATTTGCACAAACATACACACTCTTGCTCAGCTCCAGAGAATCGTGTGATACATACAGCAGGTATACAGAGTGTGGTCTGGCATGTAGTGAGAGCAGGGGGAGTGACAATACACCCTATTCAAAACACTAGCAAGAAGTATGAGGGCCTGGATTCTAGTTTGATCATGGAGCCCCCGGTGGCCACGCCCTGTTCTCTGATGCAGCATGAGGCTGAATTTGCTTTGTGACCTATTGCCCCCGAGGGAGAGGTGAGAGCAGAGGAGCAGATATGATTTTGTTGATTTATAAGCAATCTAAATATCCTAGAACTGAGACAGTTCTCACATTCATCATGCAGGAGGGCAGGGATAGAACAAAAATGTTTTCCTTCCTCCGAGTTCCAGTTTAAGTCATACTTCAGCTTTACCCTAAAATTGTGCCATAAAAACATAACTGACAGCAGCAGTCCCTTGTTCATCTGGACAAAGTAGAGAGTACAGAGACTAGCGGGAAACATTGCAAGTCCAAAGGAAAGGTAGCAATGGAGTTGTCATAATACAAAGTGTAGGTAACTATTAATTACATTATTCTGTGGAGATTCAAATTGTGGTAAGGGTCTGGACAACGCAGTTAAGAGGTTAAAAATATAATAGGATCAGTCTATGCTTTCTGAGAAATGTTCAGTTTATGTGATACAATGATATTTTGATATGAATCATTTGTATGCAAACACAAATTATTCACATTTTTCTGTACTCATCTACAATTCAAAATTTGTTTTCTTGTTAGCTGAATATAATCAACAATTCCTATCTGGTTCTGATCACTGATGACCTAGCAGTGAGGACACCAAGGTCAACAAAAAAAAGCCACTTCCTAACAAATATGGGTATGATTGCTTTTCTGTAAAACTAAAATTATATCTTAAAGAATGGTTGAAGACAGTTGCATGTTACATATGTATTGTAACATATGGCATAAAGTAGATTTGCTTTATGAATATCTACTATATAATTGTCTAAGGCGTCTGTCTGAAGCCGAAATCGCGCACCAGACAGAGGCCGCTCAATGGAGGCCTCCGCAACGCATAGGGGACGTGCGCAACGCATAGGGGACATGTACCCTGCATAGGAGACTTGTGCCACGCATAGGAGACTTGTGCCACGCATAGGGGACGTGCGGCACGCATCGGGGACGTGCGGAACGCATAGGGGACGTGCGCCATGCATAAGGGACGTGCGCCATGCATAAGGGACGTGCGCCACGCATGGGGGACGTGTGCCACGCATGGGGGACGTGTGCCACGCATGGGGGACGTGTGCCACGCATGGGGGACGTGTGCCATGCATAGGGGACGTGTGAAATGCATAGGCAGGGCCACACTGTCCAATGGTCAATATGAGCCTTTAGGCTCAGGCAGCATGGAGGCAGGGGGAGCTGCAGAGCAGAAGGGGGCGGTGCCTGCACCATGCAGCAGGCTCCCTGTGTGACGTGCGCCGGCTGCATAAGGTAAAATCACCAGCGGCGGCTACAGACAGCAAAACTCCCCCCTCCCCCCCAACCCGCGGCTGCAACCGCACCCCCGTGTCCTCACCTAGGCTCAGGCGGCAGAGAGCCTTGCTGCACCCCTGTGCATAGGGGAAATTAATCTGAAATGCGTACCGGCAAATATGTTTTTACAAAAAAAAGCACTGGCGACGCATCAGCGACGCAACAGAGACGACAGCGCTACACTCACATAGCGGGCGGGAAAGCCGACTTCACTGTCGGCTTTCCCATCCCGTTATTTGAAATTAACAGTGATGTGAAATGACGCACCAGCAATCCTGGCCAGGTCGTATCGTTATCGGTATCGCTGGTGCATCGTTATGTGAGACGGGGCTCTATACTTACAGGACCTCTGATGTCACAATCATGGCCAGAGCAAGATCACATGGCTGTGACATCACCAGAGGTCCTTAAGCTAAACGCACACAGCACCATGAGCAAGGCACTGCAGACCACTCACACTCACCCTGCACTCACGTCACACTGTGCCCTGCACTCACCTCACACTGTGCCCTGCACTCACCTCACACTGTGCCCTGCACTCACCTCACACTGTGCCCTGCACTCACCTAACACTCATGTCACACTGTCTTTAACGCAAAACCCGCGTCGTTGGTTGTTTGCGGCTGGCTGGGCGCGACCAATCAGCGACGTGGGATTTCCGTTACAGTGAAACAGGCACAGTACGCCTGGTCTCCTGGCCCCTCTGCGCTCGGTCTCCTGCCCGCTGCTCATCCTCTCCACACTCCCTCCCGGCCGCTGCTCCATCTGACCGCCGCTCACCCTACCATTTTTCTTCTTCTTTTCGTGGCATAGACTCAAGAAGTCTATGCCACGGGGGGTGGGGCCGCGGGGGGGTGGGGGTGGAGCTACCAAAGGGGGCATCGTAATAGCAGTGAACAAGGGCACGCCCACCACATCAGGGCTATGTGCTTGGACAAGCCTACTATGACGCCCCCTGTTAACGCCGCCCCCTTGGAATTGTTGATGTCTATGCTGGAGGAAGAAGACGACATGCTAGGGTGAGAGGCGGCTGGATAGAAGGCTGGAGCGGGTGAGAACTGAGGGGGTCACCGCTGCACACTCGCACAACCGCACCGCCGTACACCTGCACCGCCGCACACCCACATATTCTAGAATACCCGATGCATTAGAATCGGGCTACCATCTAGTACATTAACACATGGCATAGAGCAACATTCAAATGTACAGATTTACTGGTGTTCATTGTTCTTGCAAGCGGGAGCATGCTAATAAGACAATATAAGGGCCATCAAGTTCCCAAACTGTTTTCTATAATACAGTAGCCCATATGACGGCATATTTACTGGATGCATGCGCCAAATAGTCAGAACATTAAACAAGCCCATTGTTGCGTAGGGGTCTAGGGGTCCCCCCCAAAATCAGCTCTGACCAGTCAAAGGAACGTCCCATAAGGCCTGCCACCATGAACAGACAATGACCAAGTCATCTAGTAATTAGAGTTTCAGTTAGAAGAAAAGCAGCGGCACTCATGCGTCCTGGTGCAAACCGGCTTTATTTATTCATCGTGCATAATTATTACAGGGAAGGTGCTCTCAGGGAGGGAGAGAGGCTGGAGGCGACGGTGACCGTTTCGCGGACACTTCCGCTTCTACGGGCTACGGACTACATTGCTTAAAAAAACTGAAATTACCTCAGTCAGAGTGGAGATGATGAAGGGATGGCATCGGAAAAGTGTCAATATGGTGAGTATCCACTGAGAAATGTGATTGGAATAGTGTCAGGGTTTGACTAGGTAATTGTTATAAAACGGATATATCAACTAAAATAGACTCTTTACGATACCTAATAAAAACAATTGCTTGCTTAAAAAGGTCCAAAACATCAAAGTCGGCCAAGAATAAGGTGAGAAAACAGCTAAAGAGATAAACACACAAAAAAACAAGTATACTGGCCCTCATAATACTCAATGCGCTAAATGGAAACCAAGTGTAATATACTACCTGTCAGCTTAAAAGTATCCATGCACGATCCTTTCACATAATCCTTTCATGGAGCACTAGGTGGATTGGTGTTGTTAAACCTACACTGGTCCCATAATGAATATCCCCATATATAGTGTTGTAACTGTAAGAAAAAAAATACAGGCAGAATAAAGACTAATCGTTGTTATGGATGTGTACCGGAGCACTAGGGGGCCTTCAGTGGGGAAGATAAGCACTCCAGGAGTGAGACAAGGCTTAGGCCGGCTTCGCACCACTGATTTTTGCTGTCAGGCTGTGTCTGGCGTTTTGCAGGAAGCACCAGACACAGTCTAATAGCTCCAGACAGAACAGAACTGGAGGGCAAATATGCCCTCCGATCCTGTTTTGTGTCGGAATCGGCAGTCCGCGGCTGCTGGAGCTGTCGCTTGCTGAAATGTCAGAATTGCGGCTAGCGGGGAGATAGCCATGGTTCTGAAATCTCAGCTGGGAGTTCTCCATGGTGCTGAACCTCAGAACCCGGCGTCCACGAGCCGAATCTGGCACTCATAGACACCCATGTTAGGGGTGCGTCGGATTGCATCGGATCCGGGAGGAACAGATTTTGTCAGATTTTTGCCCCGGACACAAAAACGCTGCAAGCTGCGAGTTTGTGTCCGGGAAATGAAAACAAATTCTACCGGATCCTCCCGGACAGGACAAAACCTTATGGCAAATGTCTGCCATCCAGCCCCATATGGGGCCAAAATCGGATCCGGGCTGTCCAGTTCAGACCGGACAGCCCCAGATCTCTAAAACTGTGGTGTGAAGCTGGCCTTAGGAGGATGATGTATTTGAGAACAAGTTACCTCTGCTGGTTACAGGCTGCTTGAAAGGACCTCCGATCGCTGTAGGTAGCTAGCCGTCGGCAGGAGGTTCTGACGAAAAAAGCGTGCCAGGTACTGAGGGCCCCGGCACGAAGCTGACTCTGGTAACCAGGCAGCGCAACACTTACTGAGCGGGTGATGTAACTGCTACAGGCTACCCATAATAAAAAATACAGAAGCCTGAAAGGGTCTAAAAACCGACGCGTTTCCAAGGCATGCTTTCTTCCTCAGGGCAGGTTACCTGAGTCAGCTTTTTTTCCTTACAGTTACAACACATTATATGGGATATTCATTATGGGACCAGTGTAGGTTTAAAGAGGACCTGTCACCCCGCTGCTGCATTGCAAACTAAATGCAGAACTGATTGCAGCATGTCTACTGCATTCAGGGAAGGGGTCCCCCATGTCTCTAACCCCTGTAAGCTTTAAATATACATTATAAACTACACTTAAGTAGTCTAAAGGGTGGGCTCTTAAGAGGTCTTCACTGCTGGCACAGTTCTCCAGCCTTCTCCTTGTGTTTTCCGCCCCCTTCTATGTCTCTGCACCGCCTCCTCTTCTCCTGGCTCTAGCCTCCTCTTCTGCTCCTGACATCACAAGGAGCAGGAGCAGAAGAGGAGGGTAGACCCAGAAGAAGAGGAGGCGGCGACAGACACATAGAGGGGGGTGGAATACACAAGGAGAAGGCTGGAAGACTGTGCCAGCAGAGAAGACTTTTTAATAAGATCCCACCCTTTAGACTACTTAACTAAGTTTTCTAATGTCTTTTTTTTTTTTTTGTAAATATATCTTTATTGAAAGAAATTTTTAAATTAAAGAATGTACACATAGTACAGTAAAACAAATAGAACAATAAAATTCCTTTGGAGAATGGTACATAGAAGATTAATAGACCGTAAACCTTATAGTTAAATTCTAGGTAGTACTGGTCTCAGAAAGTCTCTCCCAGGTATAAAGGGGAATTCCCCTTTTAATGTTCAAAGAACCATAAGGTTAGGTTCCATCTCTAAACAAATGAAACCAAAAAATTATAACATATAGTGAGGAAAAAGTTAGTATTAAATCATATACAAACAATTTGTAACTCGCGTCAGTCCAACGGGAAGGCGAGGGAGAAAATATCAAAGTGATATTACAAGAATCTAGAGAAAAGGAATAAGAAAGAGAAAGAAAAGAAATCATATATAGGAGAAATCGAAAATGAAGTAGTAGTACAAAAAGTGAGTGAGGGTTATGAGGGAAAAAATTAGAATGTAATGGGTGTCATTTAATTCGAAAGAAGGGATAGCACAGGGTCAGAAACGGTATAGGTGTTACACTATTCAGGAAAAAATGTCTCCAAAATTAGAGGCATCCTTGAAGAGGATCCATTCTGACCAGGTGTTTACATATTCTGTTTGAGTTTGAGAAAATTCGGCTGAAATCTCCTCAAAACGTCTGAGGGATTCCATCTCGGTGTACCACTCAAAAGTAGAGGGAGGTGTCTGCTCCCTCCAGTGTCGGGGGATCACATTGCGTGCTGCACAAAGGCAGAACCGGAGGATGTCTTTCCTCTGTCTTTTCCATGAACCAGGGAGCAAAGAGAGTAGGGCCACCTCGGGGGCACCCTCCACATGCCTGCCTGTAACTATATTATAGTTACGGAATACTTTCTTCCAAAAGTCACTGATACCGGGACAGCTCCACCAAATGTGAATCATTGTGCCAACTTCAAGACCACATCTCCAACAAAGTGGGGAGTTGGTCGGGGAGAACCGATGCAGCCTGTCCGGGGTGAGATACCATCTGAGGCGTATCTTGAAACACTTTTCCAGTGCTTCACAAGATCCTGAGGTTTTGCGAGACATCAGAAAACATCTCTCCCAGTCTTGAGTATCTATCGTCCTTCCTAAGTCAGCCTCCCATGCTCGCTGATAACTATGGGCTCCTGTCACTGCTGCTCTAGAGAGGACATAATAAATGGCCGAAATGCCTCTAGAGGGTCCCTGCTCGGATGTAAATAATTTTTCAAGTGGAGTTAATGTATCCTCGGGATCTCGTCGGATGGGTAGAGAACGTACAAAGGAGCGAAGTTGGAGATATTCCCACCACTTCAGCCTCACGGTTGGGGAAGACGTCTGTAAGTCGGTAAACGAAGGGAGATCGCCCCGACGGAGAATCTGGCCCACACGGGTATCATCCTCTGCTCGCCACAGAAGGAGAACTTGGTGAGTCATGCCCGGAGGAAAAGCCGGGTTGTAAAAGATCGGGATCAGGGAGCTAACCACTGTTTTCCCGTTCGAATCAACCCACGCCACTCTCCATGCTCTCAGCAGTTCAACAGTCAAGTAGGATCGTTGGTCTGGCGGAGTCAGGGCCTCCTTTGGGATCCACTGTAAGTGGCATAGAGGGATAGAACTACCAAACTGTTCAATCTGAATCCATTGTTTCGCGTCCGCCTTGAAATGCCAATCTAGCAGACGCACAAGAATGGAAGCTAAACAATATCGTCGCAAGTCCGGCAGTCCAACACCTCCAGCCTCTCTCAAGGAGGACAGAACCCTGTAGCCCACTCGCGGTTTCATCCCGTTCCAGACGAATCTGGATATCAATCTGCGAACGGTGCGAAAGAACGTCCCGCATGGCCAAATAGGCACCGCTTGAAAGACATATAAAAATCTTGGGAGGATGTCCATCATCACGACATGAATTCTACCCAACCAAGATATCTTTAAGGGTCTGTAAGCTTCCAGTAGAGCGCCCACTCGTTCCAGAAGAACCTTGTGGTTTAAGTGAAAGGCCTCGCGCACATCAGCAGGTAAATTTATACCTAGGTATGAAATATGTCCTGATCTCCACCGAAAGGAGAATCCTCCAGCAAGGGAGGCCACCTCAGATGCAGACAGAGATACGTTCAACGCCTCGGATTTGGAATAATTCACCTTAAAGTTGCTAAGGTCTCCAAATCTATTGAACTCAGATAACAAGGCGGAGAAGGTCTCGGAGGGGCGAGTGACATATAAAAGGACATCATCAGCGAATAAAGCCGTCTTATGGTGGTTGTCCCCCACTGAAATCCCGTGTATGCCTCCATTGTCCCTGATGGCTTTCGCCAAATGCTCCATGACTATAACATAAAGCAAGGGAGATAGTGGGCAACCCTGCCTAGTTCCGTTCCTGACAGGGAAGGAACCCGATAGGCTACCATTAATGCGTACCTTGGCGGAGGGACAGGAGTACAGTGAGGAAATCCCATTCATAAACTTACTACCCAGGCCAATGTGCTTCAACGCCTCCCACAAAAAACCCCAGTGGACTCTATCAAAGGCCTTCTCTGCGTCTATAGAGAGCAGGCATAGAGGGGACTTCCACATCTTAGCCTTCTCAATCAGGAGAAAAGATCTAATGATGTTGTCCCGCGCCTCTCGGCCTTTAACAAAGCCCACTTGATCAAGGTGGACAATCGAGGGGAGCCTCAAAGACAATCTGTCCGCCAAAATCTTGGCGAACATCTTAACATCAATGTTCAGCAGAGATATTGGACGGAAGCTTGCCGCCTCAGAGTGGTCTTTGTTTGGTTTGGGAATCACACAAATGTGTGCCTCTAAGGCTTGCGACGTTAGGGTGCCCCCCTCCATGAGAGCTTTAAATGCCGAGAGCATGTGAGGTAATAGGCTGTCAATCAGGGTTTTGTAAAAGATAGGAGTATAACCGTCCGGGCCAGAGCACCTAGATGTCGGGGACGATTTGACCACATTCGCCACCTCTTCTTCTGTGATGTCACTTTCCAGGGACAGAACATCATCATCTGATAGAGTCGGGACATTCACCTCAGAAATATATGCCTGAATTTTAGCTCGCATGTCGTCGGGATGCATGTCGGCGAATTTTCCTCTCAAGGCATATAGATCAGCATAAAAGTTTTGGAATACCTCTGCTATATCCTCTGTGCTGTGCACCATCTTACCCTTTGGTGTCTTTATGGAGGAAATATATGCAGGGCCCCCTCGAGGATGTAAGAGTCTAGCTAAAGGTCTTCCACAACTATTAGCTTTTTTATAAAAGAATGCCCTAGATCTTTCCTTTTGTCTGTCATATTTCCTGTCTAGTAAATTCTTTAGTTCCAGTCTCTTGGATGTTAATTCAACTAACACCCCATGATTTCTAGAGGCCTTATGTGTCCCCTCCAATCTGTCAATCTGGGAGAGCAATTCACTCATCTGGTCAGATTGTTGTTTCTTGATTCTAGTTCCATGTTTGATTAGCGTTCCTCTGAGAATGCATTTAAGGGCTTCCCATTTAATGGTTGGGGAGGACTCATCGGAAGCATGTGTCTGAGAGAATGTCTCGATATCCGATTTTAATTCCTCTAGACAGACTGCATCGGAAAGAAGATGGCTGTTTAGTCTCCACGACCACTGTTTCTTAGCTAGTCCGGGAACCTCAATAGACAAATAGATGGGACTATGGTCTGAGTGGACAATATTGCCTATAGAGGCTTTGGGTGTCCAAGATAGGATTCCATGGCTTACCAGGAACAGGTCAATACGACTATAAGAGCCGTGTACACTCGAATAAAAAGTATAGTCCCTGTCCGTAGGATTAAGAATCCTCCAAATATCTACCAACTGGAGTCTATGCAAAAGTTTCCGGAGAGCCATTACACGCCTACGAGGTGTCACTCCCCTGCCAGAGGTAGTGTCAATGGAAGGGTCAAGGGCAAAGTTGAAGTCACCCCCGATGATGACCCGCCCCTCCGCAAAATCTGCCAATTTCAACAAGAGAGATTTACATACCCTTGTCTGCTCCCTGTTAGGAAGGTACCAATTGACCAAAGTCAATGGAGTTCCAGAAATCTCCAACTTGAGAAAGATGTAACGACCTCCCTTGTCAATCACCGAATCCAAAATTTTATATGGCAAATTCCTATGAAGGGCTATAGAGACACCTTTGGATCTGGATTCGGGATTCACGCAATGTATCCATTCAGTGAACTGACCTCCTCCAAAGGACGGAACATGGCCCTCCTTGAAGTGCGTTTCCTGAAGGAACAACACCTGTACCCCCTTCTTCTGCATGTCTGAAATAATGTGACTTCGCTTTTGGGGGGTATTAAAACCCCTGACATTTAGGGACCCTATTGTGAAAGTTCCGCCCGCCATATCGAACCCACCTGATGATGAGTCAATGACCTAAATAACACCCGGAATAGAGGAGGAGGAAAAAAAGAAAAAAAAAAAGGGTGAGGGGGGAGGAATAAATTAAAAAGAGTTTAGCAAAGAGATATCTCGCTGGACTGACGCGAGGCTGGTAATACCGTCACGTGGGGAATGTTCTTTACAGCAGCGTCACACTCAAAGGGATGTGTGACGTCCCCGTGGGAGAATGCCTTTCCGATGGAAAGGAGTCTTAGACAAGAGCACACTCGGATAAAACACCTAGAGAGTGTAAATGTATCAGATCTAAAAGTAATTACAAAAACTACAAACAACCGAGGATATTCATCTCCCCGGCCAACATCAAAAGCATAAACATTTAAATAACATAACTCTAATATAGCATCGTTATTCCGGCTATCAGGCAACTTATTTATTCAAATGAAAATATCATATAGCAAAAGGAAGGAGAGAGGCCCCCATCTTACCAAGTGGCAGGACGAAATACTCTCTACTATATGTACCATCAGTTTATGGTGAGAAAGGGAATCGTTTACCCAAGCATAATTTTATGAGGGATCATAGAGAAGGGGGGAGTATAGAGGGGATGGAATAATTATATTTGAAGTGGGAAACTTAAAGAGGGTAGGGGAAACAAGTGGGAATGGGAAAAAGCGAAAGAAAGGGAAAGGAAGTAAAGTCCACCCTTGGACCTCTGCGCATGAATATATACAGTCATTGACCAAAAAATGTTATCAGAATGAAGCGGAGGGAGTAGAATGGGAGAAGAAAGGAATGGAGAAGAAGAGGGAAAGTACGGAAAGGAATGGGTAAAACACATCCCTAAAATGAAAAGGTAATTATCAGTATAAAACATCACATCATCCCATAGCATTGTATGGAGTCTCTCGTCCCAACTGTTATGGCAACAAAAAAAGAAGAAGAAATATGTTAACTCTCAAGAACCCAAATACAACTCAAAAGTCACCCATCTTCAGATCTGCTCACATCGCTGAGTCTGCGGCGTCTACGGTTTCTGCCTCTCCCGTTTCTTCTTCTACGGTTATTCCACGGCAGACGAGGTCTTGACTGGAGCATACCGTCAAATGAGAAAGCCGGCCAATCTGGGAACGAAAGGCCTGGATCGGGTATTTCCAGGGCCTGAAGGAAGACACGCACCTCCAGAGGGTGAGAAAGAAAAACCAGCTGGTTACCGCGGCGAACCTGTAAGCGGAACGGGTAACCCCAGGAATACAGCATCTGATTCTGACGCAGAAGATCCAAAAGAGGCCTCAATGCGCGCCTCTTCTGAAGGGTCCGTCTGGACAGGTCTGCTAGGAATTGCAGCTGGGCCCCCTGGAAGGACACTCCCTCACGCTGTCTTGCTTTGACAAGGACTTCTTCCTTGACTTGGTACCTGTGGAACCTGCAAATGACATCACGTGGCAGCGCTCCCTCCGGGGGGACAGGGCCAAGGGAACGATGCGCTCTGTCGAACTCGATGACAGTCCCAGCAGGGGTGTTTCGGATATCGTTAAATAAGTCTCTTAAAGTTGACCACAATTCAGATGGAGTCACAGACTCTGGAAGGCCCCGAATCCGTATATTCTGCCTCCGCTCCCTATTTTCAAGGTCCTCCAGAGAATCCAAAAAGGCTTCCTGTTGGGATCTCTGTAGTGACATCTCCTCCTCCAGGGCCTGGACTCGTTTAGTTAAGTCCTCAACAGTGGTATCGGTCCGGGATACCTTATCTGATATCACCTGGACCTCGCCTCGTAGTGATGCTGTCGTAGATTTAAGGGAGGATTCCACTTTAAATATAAAATCGGACAGTTCTTCTCTAGTGGGTATGTTCATTATTCGTGCCTTAAAGGATTCCCACATATCTCCCTCCGAGGTTGGGGAGTCTCCAGCAGCCTTTGTCTGATCAGCAAGGGGTATTGAGGAATTAGGGGATGTGACGTCCTTTTTATTCATAGGGAGGTATGACTTAGATATTGGTAACTCCAATCCTGTGCACAGAGATTCAGAATGGACATTAGTGAAAAGTGTCTGACTCTGCTGCAGTGCCCCCTCTTGTGAAGGTCTGGCAGGGGAATGCACTTCCCTATCTGGGGTACTGTCTGCCTGAATGAAGCCCACGGAGGGGCCATAAGCCACACATGGATTTTTCATCTGTGAGTATCCACAAGTGAAGTTTTCTCCATATCCTTCTGTGACCTCAGTCACTGAGCCCCTGCTGCTTCTATGATTTTCTCCCATTAGGACAGCTCCCATATCATTCCCAGCCACTGAATTGTCTGTGGAGGAGCGCGCTGCTCCTTCAGAGATCACATCCCCCACCCGGGTCTCGGGCTCACCAGACTCACCGGGCTCCGCTCCACATGTGTCCTTCCATATGTAGGTGCTGGGTAACGCGCTGGAGGCAGAGGATGGCTGAGAAGAGGATCCGGAGCGCGCTTCTCCCTCCTCACTGTGTACAGAGACAGGCTGTGCAGCTACAGGCGCGGCCATCTTGGAGCCTGCTGTAGGGACCAGGGGCCTGTTGGAGCTTCTTAAATACCGGATTATGGTGCCCGGATTCGGGATCTGAGGGTCCGGGGTGGTTGCCGGGTGTCTGCTCCTCCTTTTCGCCGGCATGAGGAGCCAGGAAAGCCGGGGTGGAAGACGCTATTGTCTCATTGAAGTGGCCGGGGAGACGGAGCTCAGTTTCTAGTGCACTGCTCCTCCATGGCCAGGACACGCCCCCTCTCTAATGTCTTTTTTAACCCCTTAGTGACGAAGAAATTTGTCATTTTTCATTTTTTCGCTCCTCGGCTTCCAAGAGCCATAACATTTTTATTTTTCTGTCGACACAGACATAGGACGGCTTGTTTTTTGCAGGATGAGTTGTACTTTCAGATGCAATAATTTATTTTACCATATAGTGTACAGGGAAATTGCAAAAAAATTCTAAATGCAGTGAAATTGCAAAAAAAGTGCAATAAGACGTTTGTTTTTTGGGTTTTGTAGTCGCCGTGTTCACTATATGGTAAAACCGACGTGACCGTGTGACGAGTTTGTAGATACCAAACATGTATACCTTTATTGGTATCTAGGTGGTGGAAAAAAATTCAAAAGCATGAAAAAAAAAAAACATTGCATTTTTTGCGCCATGTTCTGCGACCCGTAGCGTCCTCATTTTTCGGGATCTGGGGCTGGGTGACGGCTTATTTTTTGCGTCTCGAGCTGACATTTTTAATGATACCATACTTAGGTAGATGCGCTGTTTTGATCGCCCGTTATTGCATTTTTTAGCATTGTTGCAGTGACCAAAAAAACGTAATTTTGGCGTTTTAACCATTTTTTGCGCTACGCAGTTTACGTATCTCATTATTTGATTTTTTATATTGATAAATCGGGCGATTCTGAACGCGGCGATACCAAATATGTGTATTTTTTTTTTTTTATATACTTTTATTGTGGATGGGAGAAAAGAGGGGTGATTTGAACTTGTTTTTTGTTTTTTTTTCAACTTTGTAAAAACTTTATTTGATTATTGATTCTTACTATTACACAGCCCCTGTGAGAGGCATGCAGCTGCACAGTCCGATCGCTTCTGACAGATACAGAGGAGCTGCAGCTCCTCTGTATCTGTCAGAATCGCGGACCTGTTGTGGTTGGCAGCCCCTGCCAACCACAACCAGGAAATGCTCAGTGACAGGCTCCGGGGTCAAGCCAGGACCCCGGCCTGTCACGTCAGCACGGAAGATCTCGCAATGTTATCGCAAGATCTCCCCTGGAGCCCGGTAACCGCGTGCCGCCTGCTCCGGCTCCCTTAGATCCCGCTCTCAGAGATTGAGGGCGGGATCTAAGGGGTTAACAGCACCGATCGGATGGCGGGACCGATTGGTGCTGTTACTCCCACATCTCAGCTAGTGAGATCAGCTGAGATGTGGGAGGTTTGAAGTGAGCTCCATGCCGGAGCTCACTTCAAACACCGGGTAATGACAGCCGACGTCTAGAGACGTACGGCTGTCGTTAAGAGGTTAAAGCTTACAGGGGAGCTAGAGACATGAGGTAGCCCTTCCCTGAATGCAGCAGACATGCTGCATTTAGTTTGCCATGCAGCAGGGGGTGACAGGTCCTCTTTAACAGCACCAATCCATCTAATGCTCCATGAAAGGATCATGTGAAAGGATCGTGCATGGATACTTACAGTATAAGCCAACAAGTAGTGTACTTTGTAGTATATTAAACTTGGTTTCTATTTATGTTCAAATATTTTTATTGGTTTGCAAATAAAAGAACGATATAACATACAGTATGATTAGCATAAATGATTGGTTTCTATTTAGCACACTGAGCATTATAAGGGCCATTAGACTTAGACTTGTGTTTGTTTTTTGTGTATCTCTTTAGCTGTTTTCTCACCTTGTTCTTGGCTGACTGATGATTTGGACCTTTTTAAGCAAGCAACATCTGTTTTATGACAATTACCTAGTCAATCCCTGACACTACTCCAATCACATTTTTCAGTGGATACTCGCCATATTGACACTTTTCCAATACCATCCCTGCATCGTCTCCACTCTGACTGAGGTCATTTCAATTGTTGTTAAACAATGTAGTACTTTCAATCAAACTGATTGTAGTGCTACTTATACGTATCTGTTCATACTGTACATGTATCCATTCCTTTAGTCATTCATGCATTGCTCTTGTTTTTTTTTGTTGGTTAATGTTTACATATACTTGGGTGTTAGCACATCACCCTTAATTAGTATACTGTTTTTATTAAGAAATATTAATTCCAAATTTTCTGTTTTTATAATTTGCAATTCTACTCATTTAAGATATTCGGACAACCCCTCTAATAGAGTTTTTACTACAATGATTAAGCTCTTCATATGTGTCATAGATTCCAATATAAACAGGAACCAAAACACAGTGATCATTAGACAATACAGGTGACCATGAACCACATGACTAACAAAGGGTGCTATCTTTCCCATTGAAAACAGTCAAACTGTAAAGAGGATGTCACATGCGTCGATATCGCTGTCAATGTCGCTCGTACGTCACGGATTTTCAGTCGCACGTAAAAGTGACGCAGGAGCGACATTGAAGCGTGTGACCAAGCGATGCAACCAGCGACATGTCGCTGATCGCAGGTTTCACTGCCTGATGTAAAACCTGTCGCTCATCGCTCAGTAGACCTTGTGCATCGCTGCGTGTGACACTAAACTCAGCGACGTATTTTCTATTTTGACAACGTACAAGCGACTAAATAAAATCGCTCGCAAGATGGCGACATCACCGCATCGCTGGGTCATATTGACGCGTGTGACATCTTACCTGCGATAATTCCACATCGCTCAGGCGATTAATAATTTGTGACGCATGAGCGATATCGCGGGCGACATTGACACGTGTGACAGGCCCTTAACAGTGACTCACATGTCAACAGGGTCTACATTTTTCCATCAATACCTTCAACCAAGTGGGAGGTGGGTGGGAAAAAATACACATTATAAATGCTGGTTTTAGCCCTTTTCAAGTAACGTACGTTTTTACTACCCCCTCTCCGCCAGCTTAAATCCCTTTTATGTTAATATCAATCAAATAAGTTACAAGCATGTAAGATGGAAACTCATCAAAGTAAATGAACAGAACTACCAGCTAAATATGAATGTAGAAATAAAACATGTTGACTGTGAGCCCTAGTGGACAGGGTCTTCCCTCCTCACCTACTGTATCCTCACCCATCTCTTGTAGACTATGAGCCCTTGCAGGCATGGTCTTCCCTCCTCACCTACTGTATCCTCAACCATCTCTTGTAGACTATGAGCCCTTGCAGGCATGGTCCTCTATCCTCACCTACTGTATCCCTACTCTCATCCCTTGTAGACTGTGAGCCTTCGTAGGCGGATGATCTCTCTCTTCACCGATGACATCTTCACACATCCCTTGTGACTCTCTCCTCCTGTATCTGTCTGTGCCTTGCATTGTTCATCAATACAATTTATACTTGTCTCTATTGTGCATACCCCTATATAACCACGCTATAATAAAAAATAAATTACAAAAACAATTTTTCAGTTCCAAAAGGAAGCTGGATACAATTCTTGGCTTGTACATATGAAAATAAGGCCGGTTTCACACTTGCGCTCCCCGCCGCTGCGTAGTGCGGTGGAGAAGCGTGAGCTGAGCGCAGACACCGCGCGTCCCTATGATTATCACGGGGACACACGGTGATGCGCTCGGCTGCGCATTGCCGTGAGCGCCAATTCACTTCCCTGTGATTTGTACGCATACGGATGCTTGCGTACAAATCACACATTCTCATCCGCACCCTGAATGTGACATGCGTACAAGCATCCGCATGCGTACAAATCACACAGGGAAGTGAATGGGTGTGCATGGCAATGTGCAGGCAATTGCATCACGGTGCATCCCCATGATAATCAATGATATATATATTTTTTTTTAACAACAAGGTACTAACTTTTGTTTTTTGTATTGAGGTATCAGTTTCTGTTTGCAACACCATAGTTATGAAAATGGCACATGCAGTTCATGAATTTGGCACAGTCAAAATAGGGCTTTTTTCCTGTCTTAAACTGTTTTATGACTTCTGGCATGAAAAGTCGAAAAATGATGTACTGAAAAATACACTGGGGAGAGGGAGGGAAGGAGGAAGGAGGCCTGGTGTGTACAGCAGACGTAAGATGCTCCTAAATCATTAAATGTTGTGTGCCTACTGATGGATTTAGGTGCATCTCCCTCCATAAGGCTGCCATGAAATAGGCCTTAAAATTCAGCTTATGAAGGACCATTGCCACGTACAATATAAAGCAAGGCAGCTATAATTGATAGCAGATTTAATCTTTGTTCCAGCCTTACTAATAATTACAACTAGGTTTTAGAAGCAGTTTTCTAAGGTTAAGCTTGCATTGTCAAATAAGAATAAATCCATGATACTACAGACTAGGAGGCGTGTAATTTTAACCTCGTTCTATTGATTGCAGCTTCAGGGCGGCAACTTGCCAAGAACAAGCTTTTCTTTAGTGATCTGGTTTAGACAAAATGCAAACAGACTTTCTGTATAGTAGTTTAATATGAGGACTACAGAAAGAGAAGTGCGGTGTTGTCTAAAAATCGATATATGGTATTCTTCAGCATAACACACTTTCATCACAGGTACAATTTCACCAATTAAAATCTACCCCTGTACTTCACATACAACAAATCTATTCTGAAATCTATAGCCTCAGAGTGGAAGCCGTACAGCTTCACTGAAAAGAAAAGATCTAGATGTATCGGACTGAACAGCCAGTGCTCTAGTGATGGGTACAGATTCAGCTGTGCACCACTGTGACGTGTATCTGGTCACAAGCTTCTCACTGATGGCCGACACCACAACAAAGCAAATAGGAGTTTAGAAAAGGAAGGAGCCAAATTTACACTTTGTCAGTTTGCTTTTAATGAAGTTTAAATGCCCATTTAACCCCTTCCTTTTTTTTTCCCTCTCCTTCCTTCCAAAAGCCCTAACAGTTTTTATTTTTCCATCAATAAAAACATAGGTGGACTTTTTTGCGAGATGAGTTGTACTTAATGCCGTCATTTATTTTACCTAATAGTGTAGTGGAAAATGGGGAAAAAAATTCCAAGTGCAGTGAAATTGCAAGAAAGAGAAATTCCATAAAGGTACCTTTACACGCCACCACAGGAAGGAAGAAACTGCCGGGCTTCAGGGACAATTGTGCCTGTTTCCATGAAATCACTATGAAATGGCGGCGTGTAAATCGGGAAACTCCTTCCTGTGCACTGCAGTTCCTTCGGATACCTGTTTGAGCCGTGCTCAAAAACAGGAAGGCACTATTCCTATGGTGGTGGCGTGTAATCAGGGCACTGGCAAGGTATTTGCGTGGCCTGCGAAATCCCAGGGGCGGGCCACGGCGTCATAGATACCACGCCCCATCAGCGATCATTGGTGGAGGCTCCTGCGTTACGATTGGCTGTCCCTTCACAGGGCGCCATATTTAAAGAGCTATCCATTCACAGTCCACAATTGCAATGGCGTCATGTATTAGCCAGCCTTCCTGCGCAGGCTGGCCAATCATGATGCTATTGCGTTGTCCAATCACCGTACGAGAGTCACGTAATACACAACTCTGTCACGCCTATGTACATGAGGCGCGAAATATGTACGCCCATATTCCTGTGTGGTAGCGGCGTGTAAACCAGGGAAGGTATTCAACAGGCAGTAAGCCGCAGGAGCTGTCGGCACTTCCGGGGAGCGCAAATACCTTCAGTGGAGCACGTTGTGGCGGCGTATATATGCGGCATCAGGGATCGGTATCCACCGTTAAAAACGCGCACGTGCAGTGGATACCTGTTGCTACCCGCAGTGGCGGCATGTAAAGGTACCCTAATGGTTTTTGGGTTTTTTATTTATCATGTTCACAATATGGTAAAACTGATGTGTTGGTACGATGAATTTGTCGCCACTTTCCAATACGCGTTAGTTTGCATTTTTTGTGACTCGGGGCTCTGTAAGGCTAATTTTTTGCATCTTGAACTGAAGTTTTTACTTCTTTTTTGATCATCTGTTATTGCTTTTTATTGCAATGTTGCGGTGACCAGAAAAAACTAATTTTGGTGTTTTGATTTTTTTCCCGTTACAGTTTACCATTCTGAGTAATTTATTTAATATTTGAATAATTCAGGTATTTCTGAATGCAGCAGATACCACATGTATTTTTTTATTTTTTTTATTTTTAATGGGGCAAATGGGGGTGATTCAAACTTGTGTCTTTTTGTATTTTTTCAGATTAAAAAAAAAAATAAATCACTTTTTATTGTCTTTACTAGACTAATTAGTGGACTTGAAGTCTGATTGCATGTTCTGTGCAGAGCCGTGCCGATGGAAAGCCGACTCTCAGCCAGCAGTCACAGCAGGTGTGTCATGACAGTGATAGGGGTCCTGACAACTCATCTGTGACCCACAATCACCTCATAGAGCTGCCGACAGGAGTAGGACATAGCGTGATCCCCATGGCGTGTTAGATCACGCTGTCAGAGTTTGACAGCATGATCTAACAGGTTATCAGGCATGAGCGGATCTCTGAACCATCTGCATTTGTTAGCTGCACTTGTCGGCTCATCAGATCAGTCGACATGTGCAAAGAAAGATGTGAGCTGAGCAAATGAGCACACATTAAATGGAAGGACATGACCAATAACATACCTTTACATCATTGGTCATGAACGGGTTAATGCCACTGAACCGGGGTGAAGATGTAATGGGATTGAAAACCAAGCCAATGTACTATTGAGTGTAGTTTTCTAATTGCTCTGAAGGTTGCTGCAAAAGGACTTAAAAGTTGTATTCTCAAGTTATCTCTTGAGCAGCCCAGAGATATGTAGTATCCTTATTTCCTGGTTGGAAGAGCTTCTTCCTGCTACCACACTAAGGCTGTATTCAAACCACGTTTTTTGAGATCCTGTTCTGTCTGTTTTGAAAATGACAGAACAGGATCCTATTTTGCCTCCCATGAATTCTACGGTGCCGGATTGGCCATAAATTGCCTTCCGATTATGCCAATTCAGTCCCGGATTCATTTCTGTCCTGTTTTAACCTGGCCCAAAATCGGAGACTGCTCCGATTTTGGCCTCAGGTAAACAACCAGACCAAACTGGACAGAAACGAAACTGGGGCAATCTGGCGCACATAGCATGGGAATCTATTGGTGCCAGACCCAGATTAAAAACAGGATCGTTTCACGGATCCGGTTTTAGTGTACTGAGCATGCGTCACTACGTGATCACTGGTGAGATGTCAAACAGTCAGATCTCACCAGCGACGCAGCAATGATACAGTGGTCGTTGGGACCCTGTCACTCTTGGGCGTAGTGTTGAGATTGTTGCTCGTTGTCCCTGTCAAACACACCGATGCACGCTGCCCAGCAGGAGCACGACGACCAAAAAATGGTCCAGAACAGTTTGTAACTATCAGCGATCTCACAGCAGGGGCCTGATCGCTGCTACGTGTCACACAAGGCGAGATCGCTGTTGAGGTCGCTGTTGCGTCACAAAACTTGTGAGACTCAGCAGCGATCTCACTTAGTGTGAAGGGGTCTTTAGAATCTTTATAGGAGCCAAGAGGACACTGTAAAAAGGAGGTGAGCAGTTAACTACTGTATAATAAACAATTGGCTGCACAGAGCTGACTGGGGTGGTAGAATTTAACTTGTCTCCTAGAAAGTAACTACAGCTCACATATGGCCAGGGTTGGATGGCAGAGTTCTTTAGAAATAAGCTGTACATTATGAAAGATTTTTTGCAGTAAGATTCTGTTATGGGGGAACTGCAATAGAAGGTCTGATCAGCTCCATTCCATCAAATTTCAAATCCAATCGCCCACTATGAAATATAGTCATTTCTGATTACACCATCTCAGATAATGAGAAAAATCTTTTACAAGAAGATTTCGTTTGATCCCACTACCTGTTATGGTTTTTTAAATGGATTAAGGACACTAATTTATTAGTACAGAACTTAAAATAGTACAATAATTTTTATGGTAAGGATAAAAGGTTTTGTTATTTACAGCTTGCAATGTATCAAGACAATGAATCTAGACAAGGGGTGGGGAATCTTTTTTCAGCCAGGGACCATTTGGAAATTTCTATCGTTATTTGGGGGCTGCAAAAAATTACAACCTTGAAAATGAGGGCTAAAGAAGAAATTTACCAACTGCAAAGATAGATAAAATATTTATTAAACAAATTTTAAAAAGGTCAAACCTACATGCATTTGACAAACAAAAAGAAAAGGAAAAAAAAAGGTGGACTAAAATGAATATTCAAACGATATCCCTAGCCCAGGCCTACCTATCAATGGAGGTTTAACACCCTAATTTTTTAGGTGCCCGTCCTTGGTCTGGCCCCAAGTCAAATTATGATACAGCATAGGTTAGACTCCTGGGATGACATACAGTTGTGGCCAAAAGTATTGACACCCCTGCAATTCTGTCAGATAATACTCAGTTTCTTCCTGAGAATGATTGCAATCACAAATTCTTTGGTATTATTATCTTCATTTAATTTGTCTTCAATGAAAAAACACAAAAGAGAATGAAGCAAAAAGCAAAACATTGATCATGTCACACAAAACTCCAAAAATGGGCCAGACAAAAGTATTGGCACCCTCAGCCTAATACTTGGTTGCACAACCTTTAGCCAAAATAACTGTGATCAACTGCTTCCGGTAACCATCAATGAGTTTCTTACAATGCTCTGCTGGAATTGTAGACCATTCTTCTTTGGCAAACTGCTCCAGGTCCCTGATATTTGAAGGATGCCTTCTCCAAACTGCCATTTTTAGATCTCTCCACAGGTGTTCTATGGGATTCAGGTCTGGACTCATTGCTGGCCACCTTAGAAGTCTCCAGTGCTTTCTCTCAAACCATTTTCTAGTGCTTTTTGAAGTGTGTTTTGGGTCATTGTCCTGCTGGAAGACCCATGACCTCTGAGGGAGATCCAGCTTTCTCACACTGGGCCCTACATTATGCTGCTAAATTTGTTGGTAGTCTTGATGGTGGGTTTACACGCTTCAATATCGTTGCGATATCGCAACTCAATGGCGCGGGAGCGCGCAATTAGTGCACGTTTCTCCCGCATCGCATTGGATGTTTAGACGCTGCGATATCGGAATCCAACGTCCGTGCGATGTCTACGCCCCCCAACCCAGGAACGATCCTTTAACATGGGAGTGAATGGGTGACGTTTCAAATCGCATCGTAGTTGTACGTTTACACAGCACGATCCGACTCCAATCACCCTTCAATATCGGGGCATTGAATAGCACGCTCATTCAATCCCCGATATCGCATTGACATCGTTCCTGCATCGTATTGGACATTCACACCATACAACGCAGGAATGACATCGGGTCCAACGATCGAACCACGTGACTTTTCATTGAAAATTGGACTACGATATCGCAACGTGTAAACCCGCCATCAGACTTCATAATGCCATGCACACGGTCAAGCAGTTCAGTGCCAGAGGCAGCAAAGCAACCCAAAACATCAGGGAACCTGCGCCATGTTTGACTGTAGGGACTGTGTTCTTTTCTTTGAATGCCTTTTTTTCTCCTGTAAACTCTACGTTAATGCCTTTGCCCAAAAAGCTCTACTTTTGTCTCATCTGACCAGAGAACATTCTCCAAAAATTTGTAGGCTTTCTCAGGTAAGTTTTGGCAAACTCCAGCCTGGCTTTTTTATGTCTCAGGGTAAGAAGTGGGGTCTTCCTGGGTATCCTACCATACAGTCCCTTTTCATTCAGACGCCGACGGATAGTACGGGTTGACACTGTTGTACCCTCGGACTACAGGGCAGCTTGAACTTGTTTGGATGTTAGTCGAGGTTCTTCATCCACCATCCGCACAATCTTGCATTGAAATCTCTCGTCAATTTTCTTTTCCATCCACATATAGGGAGGTTAGCCACAGTGCCATGGGCTTTAAACTTCTTGATGACACTGCGCACGGTAGACACAGGAACATTCAGGTCTTTGGAGATGGACTTGTAGCCTTGAGATTGCTCATGCTTCCTCACAATTTGGTTTCTCAAGTCCTCAGACAGTTCTTTAGTCTTCTTTAATTTCTCCATGGTCAATGTGGTACACACAAGGACACAGGACAGAGGTTGAGTCAACTTTAATCCATGTCAACTGGCTGCAAGTGTGATTTAGTTATTGCCAACACCTATTAGGTGCCACAGGTAAGTTACAGGTGCTGTTAATTACACAAATTAGAGAAGCATCACATGATTTTTGTAACAGTGCCAATTTTGTCCACCCCCATTTTTATGTTTGGTGTGGAATTATATCCAATTTGGCTTTAGGACAATTCTTTTTGTGTTTTTTCATTGAAGACAAATTAAATGAAGATAATAATACCAAAGAATTTGTGATTGTAATCATTTTCAGGAAGAAACTGAGTATTATCTGACAGAATTGCAGGGGTGTCAATACTTTTGACCACAACTGTATCTAATAACAAGTCCAATGATAGTTGGATGGCCTTCAGAGAGGTTGTAGTATGATTCCTTCTCTTTTTGTTTGTCTAAATGCAGGTAGGTTTGACCTTTTTAGATTTTGTTTAATAAAGAACATATTTTATCCATCTATGAAGTTGGTAAATTTCATCTTTAGACTTTATTGACCCTATAACTCCTACATAATTTATTTATTTTTTTAAATCTTGAGCCTAACCTTGAAAATGACCATGTTATATTTAGCCAAACAAATAACTCACTCCTAATTTGTCGGCTGGAGCTGTTTTTCTTTGGTGTGGCTGTGATGTTAGGGAATATTGATCTTGTTGCTTCTCAACTGCTTTGCCAGGTTTCTGTTGGCCATGAACGCAGTCAAATCTTTATGCTAACAAGTTTTGAATGTCATATACATCACACAGGACATGCTATGACTGCTGAATATGTATCACATAGTGGAAGCTGGGACTGCTGCATACACATGACAGGGGATGCTGGGACTCCTGCATATACATCACACAGGGACATTTAGACTGCTGTATATACATCACATATTAGATGCTGAGACTGTTGGCTAGACATCACATAGGAGACCCTGGGACTGCTGGATATACATTACTGGAAACATGGAGTGTATACCTCACAGGAGGGGCTAATATATATATAAATCCCAGGAGGGGCTGGGGGCACATATAGTACTGGGAGTATATAAACCACTGGAAGGATGTACAGTACTGGAGAAGATACACAGAACTGAGGAAAAAATGCAGCACTGTGGGCGGCACATACAATACAAGGGGATATACACCACTGGGGGCACATACCTCGGGGCAAAGGGATAATCAGGAGCACCGATATCATCAGGGAGCACATAGCTGGGAGGGGCACAAATATCACTAGAATGGACATGGGGGGAAGGGGTGGTCACAGAGATCACAGGAAGGTACAGAGATCAAGAGAGAACAGAATTTACTAGGTTGGGACAGGCACATAGTTGAGGGGACAAAGGGCACCAAGGGGCACAGATCCGCTTCTCTTCTGTGGGATACTAGTGAGTTGATAACACAGGCTGCTTTCACATCAGCGTTTTTGCTGAATCGCGTAAGATCCAGCAGGTATACCGCATCTGCCGTGTAACGGCTGGCTTGTGGCAAGCCCACATTCATTCTCTATGGGACTTGCAGCAGGTGCGGTAATTTTGTCATCTATGTAATAGACTGTCTATGTGGTAAGCAGTATGTAGGATGGAACACACAGCCTTTGCATCTGAGACTTAATTCTCATTGTCATAATATCAAGATTGGGTATCTAAAACAAGGGTTATCCAAACATTGTGCATTGAATCATGGGAACAATGCTACCCTTAAAATCACTCCAATAGACTGTGTATCTGCTGATACTCCTAATAAATTGGCAACTCTTAAGGGGGTGTCACACGCGTCAATATCGCCTGCACGATATCGGCTGCACGTGACGTTGCAGCGATATTGACGCGTGTGACATACTGCATCAACCAGCGATAAATCGCTGGTTGATGATCGCCAGGTTTCAGAACCAGCTCTGAAACCTGGCGATTGTCACCCGGTGGACACGCAGCATCGCTGCGTGTGACACCGGGACTAGCGATATTCCAGCTCCCAGCGCCTGTCACAAGCGCTGGGAGCTGGTCTCCAAGGTACACTGCGGGTAACTAGGCAGCGCGCGCTGCCTAGATACCCGACTGTGTACCTTAGTTACCAGCCTCCTCCGCTCACCGGGTGAGCGGAGGAGGCTGGTAACTAAGGTACACGTCGGGTATCTAGGCAGCGCGCGCTGCCTAGTTACCCGCAGTGTACCTTGGAGACCAGGCTGCTCCCGCTTCCAGCAGGCTGGCAGCGGGAGCAGGACATCGTGGAAACGATATTTAAATCGTTTCCATGATGTCACTGGTCAATTGATCGCTGGTGAGTCTGTCTGTGTGACAGCTCACCAGCAATCAGCCGTCAATGTCGTCAGCGATCATCTCGCTGACGACATTGACGCGTGTGACACCCCCTTTAGTAAATTAGAGGTATATTTGATATACAAACTTGATACCCTTTGTCCAAATGGGCTGAATGAGGTATCTGATCTTTTTTAATCTAGTCATTTTAAAGGTTTAGTATAAAGACCACGATATGCGATGAGATATTTAGTCATTCTATGGATTAAGTCATTGCACATTATTTCTGGTGGAGACAAATGGTTTATAACCTTCTTCATTGAAAAATTTCTGTGGCTCTAGCGTGACTGCGGATCAGACAGTGGGGCATGGTGATGATTACTATCATCAGTTTTTATTCCCTTGAGTAAAGACTTCAATACTAATCAATAAAAGAACTCCTCTGGTTCATTAAATTCAAAATTGATTATTTTGCGGTATTGCTTCTGATATGGAGGATTGAGTATCTTTTTGATCTAATCCCCTTCTTGTTTATGTAGGGTCAGGGGTTAGCCTAAGTATTTGATGGTGGAAAGGTAAGTCTCATGACTATCATGTGAAACCTGGGTTGAGAGGGAGTTTGAGTCCTGGGTGAATCGCTTAATGGAAAAAATCTTTTAAAAAAGTTTTTTTAAATAAAGTTGGCCGCTAGGGGATTCAGTTTATATTTAGGTTAAAAGTGGCAAATAGTCTGAGGTGGCGGTAGCTTAGTGGTAAGATGCAGGACTTATGTAAGATACATTTTGATTGAGTTCGAACCCAATGGAAAAACTTTTTAAAGAAAAATTTTTATGCCTTTGAAATTTGTGTTTTATATGTGGGGTTCCTTCTTTTTATGCAATGTAATTTTTGATTATACATTTTTATGAGAGATTTTAGCTGTGGTCAGCACGGAGGAATCCCAGTAATACAAAAACCTTTCTTTCAATATAAGATGTAGCAGCAAGTCAATTGTTTAACTACTGCTCCACTCATTGTCTATGGGGCAGATGGGAAAAGCTGAGCCCAATGCATGAACACTTCTGCTCGGTTGTAATGGGATAAAAGCTTCCAGTTCTGCTTATCAGTGTAGGTTCCAGGACAGACCTTAACAGGTCAACAAGTTATCATCAAGTCTGTTAGACAACCCTTTTAATATACGCATTATAATATTACAATCAAAAGTACCATATACAAGACATATTGCATACAAATGTACAGTATATATCATAAGTACCGTACATATGATTACGGTATATAAAATGACTGGAACATAATCTTTAAGAATCATGGAAGTACAACTCCCAGCAAGGCTGTCAGAATACGCATCAGGTTATGCTGGGGGTTACCGTTTCTCAACAGCAGGAGAGCAACATATTACTTGTCAGCAAAATGTAATGGAACTATCCTAAGTTCTACAGAAAAAACAACAATCCACCCCCACTTCGTACCGTATGGGATATTTAATTGGCCAAGATGTCCACTATAAAACAAGCGTCTTTAATTACAGATGGTGAAGTGCTCTGATGAACTTAAACCATCGATTTCTTTCTCTTTTTGACTACATAAGACATTTCTCTCCATAGTATCTAATCTATGCTGTAGGAGAAGTGCATTAAAAAGCACTTATTCAATCTTTATTATTTAACTGCTAACATACGCCATCCAGCTAAGTGAATTTTCACATTATCAGCTATTAACATAAAGGTACAATTGTATTTAACATGTAGAGCATGATGCAATAATATGGGTATGCTATCAGCATGAAGATTAAATATTCATATATTTCTAATCTTACCACTACATTAATTCATTACAGTAAAAGGCCAATGTAGTGTGTGCAGCTCCCAGGACTACACAGTAAATATGCTGTGTGGTGTGGACACAGCTGTCAATCCAGACAGAATTGGGCATCCTTAACCACTTCCTGCCTAGACAGTTTTTTTTTTTTTTTGATTCCTCAAGTTCTTACCTCTGCCTTCCAATATATATATTTTTTTACTCCCAATATAACTGTATTATAGAGCTCTATTGCTCATTTTTAGCCCCTCCATGGAATTTGTACTTGATCACTGGTACTAAACACAGTAAATATTTGTATTGTACAAGATTATCCTTTTTCGTCTGCTCTATAGGCACCTTTACACGCCGCAATATCTTGTGGCGATATGTGGCGATCTAAAGTGCGGTTGCACGGTTTTCATGGTCGCCTCAGATCGCCACAATTTCGCCCTCAACCTCAGGCGATGTGTCGCCCCGAAAATCGCCTCACCTACAGCGGAACCAATCCGGTCGACTTCCCTCGCCGCTTCACATGCTGCAATCCCCAAAGGAATGTGGGCGTACATGTTCAGCGCGGCGAGAACATAGGCGTGCCAGACTGGTTTACACCGCACCCCAAACATGCTCATTGGACAACGCAATAGCGTTATGATTGGGCAGCCTGCTCTGGAAGGCTGGCTAATACATGACGCTATTGCCATTGTGTGGTGCTGGACGGACAGCTCTTCAAATATGGCGCGGTGTCAAGTGACAGCCAATGGGAACACAGTAGCCCACCACCAATCATCGCTGACGGGGCGCGGTCTCCAGCATGCTGTGGCACGCCTACGGGAAAGCATAGACGACGCTGATTCCATCACTATCGCCCGTTCACACGCCAAAACCGGGAATCTCGCCTTCATGATTGCCTCTGATTTTGGAGCAGGGCTCTGAAATCAGGAACCAGGCGGCAGGTGATTTATCGCCGCCAAATTCCCCAATTACTCGGCGCAACTGGGAGGCAATTTGACGGCGATAGTATCGCCGTCAGGATTACCACCAGACATTGCGGCGTGTAAAGGTACCCTAAGGCTATGTTGTCATGATCCAGAGACAATGTGTCCTGGATGCAGTCTTTTCTCTCCTGCGGGGACGGTCATCTTTCGAGGCAGGGTGTTACGGTGGGGGGTGTTATGGTTTGGTTCGCCTGCTTGCGCTCCCACGCTGCCAGGCCGCGCCCCAAGGTAAAATAGGTATGTAGGCCCACTGGACCACAGGGGGATCCCAGGCCTGCCCAGACTAGGGAACGGCAGCAACTGGGGTCTGTGGCAGCTGAGCATGTGGGCAAGGTGGTAACATGCAAAACACCGCACATTTCAGGTATAAAGAACAAAGTTTGTTAACTAAAGCACAGTACAAGATAACAAGACAAGACATGAAGGCAGGCTCCCGATTCCGCATATCAAGCAAAGGGAACATCACAGACGTCAGGCGATGGAATAGCAGGAGGGCCTCACGGGTTGATGCAGTCCAGGGTTGTCTGGCACGGACACATCAGGAAAACCTCTCTCTTCACAAGCCTCACGCGTAGCACTGGCACAGCAGGAGAACATCAGACACAGGCCTCGGACAGACGTCATCACAGGATGGAACCAGGGAATAGGCCGGACATCGGGACACACAGCACAGATCCAGGACATCGGCTGGTCAGATCCAGGAACCCCAGGCAGAGCTGTCGCCGAAACACAAGGCTAGAGGCTCCCCAGAAACACGAGCGGGACCGACCCTGAGAACATGGATTGGACCACCAGGACCAAGAATTTCACATCTGGACTCAGGCAAGACATCAGGACTCGGAACATCAGACACGACTCAAGGCAGGACACATCGGGGACACTGGACATCAAATACACCAGGCAGAACACGGAACATCAGGAGTAGGAACATCGGCAAGACATGAAGGAAACGACCTGAAAAGGAACTCGAGCAGTCTGGTGCAAATACTGCCGAATCCAAGGGCACCAGGCAGGCCCTCAGTGCAATCTCGGACACCAGGTGGGACCTCAGGGCCATTTCGGACACCAGGCGTGACCTCAGGGCCATTTCAGACACCAGGCGTGATCTCAGGGCCATTTCAGACACCAGGTGAGACCTCAAGGCCAACTCGGACACCGGACGGGACCCTAAGGGCCATCTCAGTCACCAGGCGAGACCCTAAGGGCCATCTCAGTCACCAGGCGGGACCCTCAGGGCCATCTCAGACACCAGGCGGGACCCTCAGGGCCACCTCGGACACCAGGCGGGACCCTCAGGGCCACCTCGGACAACAGGCGGGACCTCAGGGCCACCTCGGACACCAGGCGGGACCTCAGGGCCACCTCGGACACCAGGCGGGACCTCAGGGCCACCTCGGACACCAGGCGGGACCTCAGGGCCACCTCGGACACCAGGCAGGACCTCAGGGCCACCTCGGACACCAGGCGGGACCTCAGGGCCACCTTGGACACCAGGCGGGACCTCAGGGCCATCTCAGGCACCAGGCACAAGCTCCAGGAGCCAGTCAGCGGTCCTAACGTTCCGGACATCGGACACTAGCTTCGGGCACAAGTTAGCAGTCATCAGGCTCCAGACAGGAACTCAAGCAGTCTGGTGCAAACACCGCAGGATCGGATTAGAGCTGCATGACATGTGTGCTACACCAGTGGACTCAAGCTAAGTATTGCAAGCACAACAGTACAATGCAAGCACACCCAACAAAGACCGGAGCTGAGAAACACATACACCGCAGGAGTGGATTGGAGCTGGACAGAGCTAGCACTGCATAGTGGCATGAACACAGCATAGTAGACACTCACCAAGAACACCAGACTCCATCTTCAAAAGAAGAACACTAGTTTATTCACAGATTACAGGAAACTCACAGACACTGGGTACATGGATCAAGACACAGAAGATTTCAGAAATCTCACACAGCAGGAAACCACATTCAAAGGCAAGGACTTTGGTACCAACACACAGGCAAGATGGGTCCAAGGACAAAGACATCAGCTTTCCTAGAATTGATCGCAGGCAGAACAGGAGTGTGGCAGTACCAAACACACAGGGTTAAGGTACCGTCACACGCTACGATATCGGTAACGATATCGTTAGCAATGTCACGTGACCGAGATCGTTCGTGCATCATTTCCACATCATTGGTGAGACATCACACATCCAGATAAGTTGAATGACGCACAAACGATCCAGCGATCTAGACATCGTTTGAACGAGCAGTGAAGAATGTTGGCCATCATTCAGCCGCCGTCACACAGCAAGTATATTAACAATGAGAACTTTCAATTTGGGTGTTCTGTTTCACGTAGGGCAGGATATAGGCGTGCCAGGTTGTGTTATACCGCGCCCCTACAACTCTGATAGGTGGCCACATCTGCGTTTACCATTGGTCAGCCTTCATTGGGAAAATGGCCAGTAGATTTAAAGCTTTTACGACTGTCAACATTACGCCATTCATGTGTCAACCAACTTGTGAACACACACAATAATGTAGTAACTAGCCATCACAACATATGTATATGTGCGACTCCACAGTTTTCTTTGCAGATCACAAAGTCTCATTTGTGGGAGCATAAGCGTTTAACAACGCCTAGACAACATTGAGGGCGACTTCCATCAGTCTGCTAGATTAATTTAGGTTTGCATTTAATTTTACCAAGTCAATGACACACAACATCCAAGCACGAATGATCAAATATGGCGCCTTGGGTTGGACAACACATAACAGCCAATCAGAACGCAAGCACAACCACAAATCGGCGCTCAGGGGGCACGGAAACAACAAAGCACGGCTACAGAATTGATTTCTGTATCGCTGAAGTTGTGAACGACATTGTTTATCGCGACGTCACACACAACGATGCAGCAGGTTGACAGAACGTTAATTGGACGACGAATGACGTCCGGAGCACAAATTTTTGATCAGCGTTCAAACGATTTATCGTTTCAACTTCGTTTGTTTACACGCAACGATGCACAAACAATGTCGATTGAACAATCAAAAAAACGTGATGTTTCACTGATATCGTAGCGTGTGACGGTACCTTTAGGTTCAGGAACCTTATAAGAAGCTCTGGCGGCGCCCAACAAGGAAAGGAACTTTAAATAGCAGCTGACCCACAGCAATAGTTCACACACTCCTCAAAATAAAAGCGGGGAAGGTGTGGCCGCGCGCACCCTAACAACAGTCAGAAACAGCACAGCACTGCAAACACAGAAACTGGCCCAGGGCACCTGGCAGCGGCTGCAAGCCTGGACGCATGTGGAAAGTCACGCACCAGCTGCAGAGGAACTCCCAACCCACGAATAGCTTCCACAGCGGCAGCCAGAGTCCGCACACGCGGTTGGTCGTACAGAGTAGCAATGACCCAACAACACGCATACAGATATGCAGCGGAGCAGGGAACTGAACAGAATCCATACAGGTAACATACTACAGTGTTCCATTTGGATAGGGAGAAGGGAGCATTTGTAAAAAGCACAGCAGCGCACAGTAACGCCGGGGAACCAAGGTACAAACCCAACGGCGTTACACATGGCGGCTTTTTCCTGCATTCACTCACCAAGTTAGTCTTCGACTCAGCAGCGTTAATTTAACTGTTGCAGACAAACGGCGGCACGGAAAGCCGCCCATGTGAGTTAACACTACGGAGAAAAGCACAGTTAGCATGAGATTTCTTTAACTCCCATCCACTGTGCTTGTACTGCACAACACAGCATCACGGACATAGCGCAAACACGCTACGTCGATAACACTTGGGAACACAGCCTTAAAGGAATTTTCCACATTCACAAAACCCCTGTCCCTAAGCTTCAGTTTGTCTTATTTGCTTTACTCAGCCTTCCCGGTATTCTGCCGCTGCTCCAGGTATCTGTTACACTGTTCTACAGCCAAATTGGTACAGAGACTAAAACAGTTGAACCTAGCTAATTTTTTGGTACTGAAAACGAACAAATAGGATACTAAAATTTGCTGATTGACTCTAATTTTCAAGATGCAGAGGAGGTTATAATTACTTATGACACCTTTCATGCAGGTTTAAGAAAAAAAATGTCTTAATTCATCATTATTATTGCATTGGTAGTAGCAACTCTATTACATCATCCATTTAGTTTATTAAGCTCCATATAATCCTAGTAAGGCCGGTTTCACACTAGCTTTCGTCCGCACTGCGTATGGAGGCGGGCGAATGCGTGTGGCTATGCATGCGACGTGCATCCCTATGTTTAACATGGGGACGCATGGTGTATGCTTTTGCCTGCGGATGCATGGTGTTTTAGTCCGCATGCGTTTTTTTCAGAGTGCAGGAAACGCAACTTGTTGCATTTTCTGTACGTCCGAGATGCATGATTTGTATGCAAGCGTACAAATCATACATGGAAGCCAATGGTGATGCAGCGCCATCCAGATGTCGCCGCAGGCACACGCTGGGTCTCCATCTCTCTCTGGACCGCAAATAATGATTTCCTATGGTGACCCACTTTACAATGGATTCCTATGGCGATTTCACTGTGAACTCATGCTGATAACGCTGCGTTCACATCAGGATGCATGCGTTTGGCCAAGCGTTTGCGTCTGCGCACCAGATGCACGAGTCCTGAATGCAAATGTGAAACCAGCCTAAGAGCTGCATCACCTACTTTAATAAATGCTCTTTGCTCAACATAGACAGTTTCAGGATGTCTTTGCTTTTGCTTAGTTTATTAGGATTTTGACATGTGGCTACATGTTTTTCACATATGCCTCATTCTAGCATTAACAAAGTGGATAGATTTTGCTACATATGATAAGTTAATTTTCCATCACAAAGGTAAAGTTTCATTACCATGATAAGAAAATCCTACAACCTGTATTTTGGCAGCAGACTAGGAGATCAGGACAAGAGTCTAGCTCCGCACATATGCTGCAATAGATGTGCATCACACATCTTACCCAGTGGTTGCATCGGAAGCGGCAATCTAGGTCTTTTGCTAACCCAATGTTTTGGGGAGAGCCAACCAATCATGGTACTAATTACTTTTTCTGCATGTTGCCCCAATTAGGAAAGTCTTTTCAAGGAAGCAGTGAACTCTACAGTATCCAAACATTCCTTCTGCAATACGGCCCACTACCACATACAGAAGAACTGCTGATTCAAAAAGTACCAGAAACATTTTCAGTAAAGTCAAGAGAAGAAAAAGAGGGCACTTAAGGTCACGTCTCACGTTTCAATTTAATGAACGATGTTGTCAGCGATCACATGCACGCGTGATCGCTAACAACATCGTTCAGATCACTGGTGAGCTGTCACACAGGCAGACACACCAGCAATCTGGACCAGCGAGCAAGCTGGTATCCAAAGTAAACAGCGGGTAACTAAGCGCCGCACGCCGCTTAGTTACCCGCAGTCTACCTTGGATACCAGCTCCCAGCGTTGCTGTGAGGCGCTGGGAGCTCGCTTATCGCTGGTCTCCCGCTGTCACACAAAGCAATGCTGCGTGTCCAGCGGGCGACCATCGATAGATTTGTGAACATGTTCACAAATCTGCGATCAACGACTGATCGTTGACAGGTGTCACACGCAACGATGTTGTTCACGACATCACTGCAGCGTCACCAAAGTGGTCACGTTGCAACGATATCGTGAACGATATTGAAGTGTGTGACAGGGCTTTTAGTGTCATGGAAGCATTTTTCTATTGCATTCCAGACGTTGTCAGCAACCTCAACTGAGCCACACCTTAAAAGTGAGCTGAACGATCTTGTTAGATATTTGAATCTTCCCAAGAGTAGGGCTGAGCTCTTAGGTTCCAGGCTACAGCACTGGAATTTCCTAGAAGTCAAAGTTTAGGTGTCTTTGTTCTGCAATTGTGATACAGATATTAAAGGGAACCTGTCAGGTGGTTTAGGTTCCCCCAGTCATCACTGTCTGTAGCTGCAGCTTTATAATACTATTCTAATCATCCCTGTCTGAGCTCATAGTGTAATGTGAAAGGTGAAAGAAAAGCATTTATACACTTACATTTCAGTCCCCACCTTGGAGGAGGGGGACTGTCTGGCAGGATAATAGTTAACTCACTTTTAACTTGGATAGCTAAAGGACCTGTGTGATGTAACGATCATGTGTTCATAGTGGGCGGAGCTAAGCCAGCAAACGTATTATGTTCTATGAGAACTTAGCTCCGCCTATTCTAGTCACATGGTTGTGACATCACATCAGGTCTCCCAACATGTTCTAGCACAAGGCTGAAATGTTAACTATTAACCTGCCAAAAAGTCCCTGTCCTCCAAGCTGGGGACTGACTGCCTCATTCCATAAGGAAATGTAAGTGTAGAAATGCTTTTTTTCACCTTTCACATTACACTCTCAGCTCAGACAGAGATGATTAGAATAGTATTATATAGCTGCAGCTACAGTGATAACTGGAGGGACATAAACAGTCTGACAGGTTCCCTTTAATACGGATGATCTTGTGCCATGTAACAACTTCAACAGTTTAATGGAAGGTCTACACGGCAGATAAGTCATAATCCAGAGAAATAAAGACTATTCATTGATTCACCCAAAACAAGCTTAAATTTTGTCTTGCTGCATAATGGCAATGTGCTTCCATCAATTCCAGGTGGTGATGCAGTCCTCATGAAAGAAACCTGTGACAACATGAAACAGCTATTTAGGTAAACCTACATCTGTGGCCCCTCTATAGTGACCTAAAGGTGATTGCCATCTTACTTGCGTGGGTGGATACATAAAGCATACAGATGGATGGGGATATACAGTGCTGCTCATCATTGACACCCCTTCATTATTATCATAGACAATATATTCAAAAATAAATGGAGACGTGCCAAAGTTATATCCTCAGGATTTTTAATTAGTGGTCCAAAGTAATACAACAATAAAAAAAATTGTCAACATAAATGTTGCAATTTCAAAGAAGAAAAACAGAATAAACAGCATGTGCAGCAATAAAGGCACCCCTAATTAATACTTGCACATCCTATGGCATTGATGACAGCTTCCAAACATTTCTTGTAGCAGTCTAAGACTCTTGCACTTCTCTGCAGGTATTTTCTCCCCCTTTTCCTTTGCAGTGTTCAAGTTCTTAAAGAGGACCTGTCACCAAACCAGGCATGGTGATCTAATTACAGCACTGGATGCAGCATGTCTGCAGCATGCAGACAAGGGGTCCCCCAGCCCTTGAGCTGCCCTGTACCCCGAGTAAATAACCTTAGAAAACTTACATCCTGCAGCCAGAAAGGAGGTGGCTAGAGGCTGGAGAAGAAGGGCAGATTCACACCCTCTGCATGTTTAATCTGCCCACCCCTGCCAATTATTGTCTCCCTCTTCTGCAGCATAACAGAGTTTTTTGTTTTTTTTGGAAATCGCTGTTTAGTCCCGCCCCCTGCGGTGACGTCACCGCTTATACCCGCCCTGCTCTATGGTTAACATAGAGCAGGGCGGGGAAAGGTGGTGATGTCAGAGCAGGAGGCCGGCCGCCCCGCCTCCTGCAGTGACATCACCGCTTATACATGGTTAACATAGAACAGGGTGGGTATAAGCGGTAACGTCACTGCAGGGGGCAGGCCTAAATGGCCATTTCCATAAAAAAACTCTGTTATGCTGCAGAAGAGGGAGACAATAATTGGCAGCGGTGGGCAGATTAAACATGCAGGGGGTGTGAATTTGCCCTTCGGCTCCAGCCTCTAACCACCTCCTTGCTGGATGTAAGTTTTCTAAGTGTATTTACTCGGGGTACAGGGCGGCTCAAGGGCTGGGGGACCCCTTGCCTGGATGCAGCAGACATGCTGCATCCAGTGCTGTAATTAGATCACCATGCCTGGTTTGGTGACAGGTCCTCTTTAAGAACTTAAACACTGTAAAGGAAAAGGGGGAGAAAATACCTGCAGAGAAGTGCAAGAACCTTAGACTGCTACAAGAAATGTTTGTAAGCTGTCATCAATGCCATAGGGTGTGCAAGTATTAATTAGACATGCTGCATCCAGTGCTGTAATTAGATCACCATGCCTGGTTTGGCGACAGGTCCTCTTTAAATGTTTGCTGGGTTCTTTTTCCCAATGACAGATTCCAGCTCACCCCAAAGATTTTTTTTTTAGAATTCTTTATTTATTCCTTTTAATAAATATAACAAAACAGATTAAATCAGCATACAATCTCAATCTACAAGACAGGTTGCTACCAGCGGTCTCTATGGTGGGACAAGCAGATATCAGCACAATCTGTTTTTAAGGTTCTCAACCGCCAGACAGAAGTGTAATGAACCTGATACACTTCACGTAACAACAATACAAGTATCCATAAAGAAGAAGAAGAAACTAAAAAGAAGGGGAAAGAAGGGGAAGAGGAAGGTGGAGGAGGGGACAAGCTAGATGTAGGTAAACCTCCTCCAAGTCCGGGCCTGTCATCATGTTTGTTATTATCTAGATGTTTTCCATACCTAAACATACTTTGTAGGTCTCTGTCTGCTGAAACTGGAGCCAGCTAAACCACGTGTCTCTGAATCTCGTGTAAGAGTCATAGAATGTTGAAGTCAGGTCCTCCATGTGCATGAGGTCGTTCACCTATAGGATCCATGTCGCGATCGAGAGGCACGTCACGGTCTTCCATAAGAGTGGAATACACACACGGGCAGCGATGATCAAAAATCTCAGTAGAGAACGTTTGTAAAGGTTAATAGGAATCTCACAATGATGAAGCAGGAACAACGCAGGTCCCAGCTCCCCCTCATAGCTCGTCACTTCTCGAACTATCTCGCTTACTTTGGACCAGAAGGGTCTAAAGCCATTGCATTCCCAAAAAATGTGCATGAGAGAGCCCTCCACCTCGCCACACCTCCAACACACCGGGTCAATAGAGGGGAACATTTTATGCAGGCGCAAGGGAACCCTGTACCATTAGGTAATTTATAGTTTGCCTCCTGGAGCCGAAAACAGATTGATGTGTTATGTGCCAATGTATATATTCTAGATCTCTGCTCCAAGCTCAGTTTCATCCCCAAATCCGCCTCCCATTGCAGCATGAACGCAGGTGCCGGCAAATCCGGGGAAGATATCAAGAGTGCGTAAGTCTTGGAGAGGGTATGGCTACAAGGTGACGAACCCTGGCACATCATCTCAAAAGCCGTTTTGGTTCTGCGGAGCTATGTTTTTGGTGGGAGGCTGTGGAAGTAATGATTGAGCTGTAGGCACCTACAAAATCCCAAGGGGCCAGAAGTCAACATAGAACTTAAGGTTTCAATAGACGGCCACGTGTTTCCCCCTCCCCAGCTCTCCACCCCTGCCTCAATCTAAGAACCAAAACACTGGGTCCCCAATACTTGGCTTAAAGTTAGGATGACTAAGTATCGGAATCAGGGGTGAGTTGGTAGGGACCATTGATGTACGGATCAAGCCTCGGCTGCAAATAGTGTGGGTCCAATAATTGGGTGACTGTGTAGGCCCTCTCGCATCCCCAGTGATACCCAGGGTAGTGTATGCAGTTGGAACGTGGTAAAACTCTGTTCAATCTGAACCCAGGGCTTGTTGTCTGTGTCTACACCAGTCTATTACCCGCGCAAGATGACTCGCCATGTGATACAGTCTGACATCTGGTAGCCCCACTCCACCCTCCCTCTTGGTTCTAGACAGGATAGATTTCGTCAGCCTGGCACTCTTATTGTTCCATATAAAGGCAGTTTGGAGCTGGGCAACAGATTTGAAAAAGGAGGATGGGATTCGGACAGGAAGAACTTGCAAGTAGTATAGGATCTTAGGCAAAACCGTTATTTTAAAAAGCTGACATCTGCCCATCCATGTAAAAGTCAACTTCGTATATCTCTCGCAATCTGCACGAATGGTGCTTAAGAGAGTAGGGAAGTTAGTCTTATAGAGGTCATGGACATCTGCCGTAATCTGCAGCCCTAAGTATGTTATAGCTCGTTGAGACCATCGAAATCCAACAGTGCCCCTCAATCTATCTACTAGCCAGGGAGGTAGAGTAGAGTAATGTTAAGAGCCTGGGATTTGGATTGATTGATTTTGAAGTTTGAGAGATGCAAATAGGTCTCTAGTTCCTTCAGGTGGTTCGGGAGAGCCACCTCTGGGCTTGACAAGAAGAACAGTAGATCGTCCGCATAAGCAGCAATTATATGTATACACGTGTTCGCCTTAACCCAAGTTATATCTGGATTTGCCCTTGTGTGTCTTAGTAGGGGTTCAAGAGTCAATATAAAAATTAATGGCAACAGCGTACATCCCTAGCGGGTGTCATTTGCAATGTCAAATGACTTAGACAGGACGCCATTCACCCGGACCCTAGCCAAAGGCCTCTAGTACAGGGACAACACCCAATGCAGCGTCTGGGGACACCCCAAAGATTTTTAATGGATTGAGGTTAGGACTCATTGCTGGCCATTTTAAAAGCCCATTGTTTCATTTTCAGCCATTCCTGTGTGCTTTTGGGTCACTGTCTTGCTGCAGGCACTCCTGATCTTCGACAAAGCTTTTGTACACTGGGTAGGACATTTTCCTCTAAAATCTCTTGACAATTATCTAGTTTCAGAATTCCTTTGATCTGGTCAAAACGTCCAGTACCAGTTGCAGCAAAGCAACTCCACAGTATTATGGTTCACCATGCTTAACTATAGATAGCACGTGCTTTTTGTTTCTCCTGTCCATAGAACATTTTCCCATAAAGATTGTGGTTTGTCAACGCTTGGCAAAGATTAGTCATTCCTTGTTAGGTATTTTCTTCAGCAATAGTTTCTTCTTTGGCCTTCGCCCATAAAACTCTGCTTGGGTTAGTGTGTGGCGTATGGTACTTGTTGAAACCGTGACCCCTGACTGTTCCAGGTTGGCCTTCAGGTCTTTGGATATTTGACGTGGTGTTTATTCCGCCATTCACAAAAAAGTCTTGTCAATTTTCTTCTTTCCCCCACATCCAGGGAGGCTCTTGATACCAAGGTCTTTGGAGATGGCCTTATACCTTTTGGAAGTCTTGTCCTCAGACAGCTCCTATGTCTTCACCATCGTGACAAAAGAACAGGACCTACTATGTGGCTTTTTAAAATCATTAATTCATTTACTGGCTAATTCATGTCACGTAGGTATTGACAATTTATCTCAGGTGGTTCTAATTTGTGATTTACAACAGGCGAGTCAAAATGTGTTTCTATACCAACTTAATTGTAAATGGTGTCAATACCAGTGTCATAGCAAGATTTAGGTATTCTGTATTTTTACCTCCAATTATTTTTTGTTTTAAATTGTTGTTTATCATTTGCTCTTTTTTATTTAACATGAGTGCACTATTGATTCATTTTTTTCAGGAGATATTCCACATTATACCTTCCACATTGCGCCTAAACATAATGGGTGCCAGTAACGATGAGTAGGACTGCAGGCGAGGTCGTTGGTCCACCTCCACTTTGTACCTTCAGAAAAGGAAGATCCATTGTTGAGAGATTTATGCAGTTAAGTTTATTCCACAGACAGAAAACAGGGCTCATGTCAGGAATCTGGATCCTCTACTTGCTTCTGAGAGACTTTCACTTTTGGCTAAACTGTGAAAGAATTATTTCACGAGACCTTTCTGTTTATTGCTTGTTTGATAAGTGTGCTCACTTTGTTGCATCTCACGTTTGTTTTCTGCCATGTGTGTACAATAAAGACTTGTTAACATTTAAAAACTAGGTCTCAGTGTGTCTGTGCTCCCATTGCTATTAGATTCCTGAGTAAATCCTTACAATACATTACAGCTCACTTCTAAAGTTAAGGGTTGCTTTAGATGCCAAGGTTGTGCTGCTTGCCCACATATTCTGACCGGAAGAACATTTTTAAGTACTGTTACTGGACAGCAGTTTGATATTTGCCATTTTGTGAATTGTCACACACAGGGTGTCATTTATAAGGCCATGCGCTGCTGTGGTCTTAAATATGTGGACAGGACTAAAAGAATGCGGAGGAAGAGTGGGCAAAAATCTTAGAGACTTCAAAAATAAAAGAGGTACTCCCCTTGTCAGACATATCAGTTTTATACATAGGGGTGACATCTCAGGTCTCTGCTTCAAGAGCATTGATATGGTAAATCGCGAGGCGAGAGGCAGCAGTTGGGACTGCTCAATTCTAGTTGTTTTGAATATCATTTTCAACATACTCATAGTTGTATACAGTGGTGCATTGACACATATTTTGGGTTGCACATGTGTCTGTGTTGCACACTATATTGTGTGTATATGTTGTTCATGTTAAGGTTTAAGGCTGTGGGCTCACGGTCCAGAGGAACTGCATGTTGGACGCAGCTCCTCCGGACCGGAGAGAAGCCGCGGGTGGCCGCAGGGAGAGACTGCAGCTGCCCTGTATTCACCATGTGTGGCGGGTGCCGGACGGCTTCTCCCTGCAGTTACTCGATGGTTGCCGTTTCCGACTCCGCAGCATGAACCCTGCGTCCAAAACGCTGCGTATACTGATCGTGTGAACGCACCCTAATATATCTACTACGCTGCTCTATACATGCTTATTTTGGCAGACATTTGTTTGGGGTCCATTTTCTGCTGCTTTGCCAAAAGTAGAGGAAAGAAGCAAAAAAAAAAAAGAGTTGCAACTGAACGAGGACCAAATTTTGTAATGCAATTTATGTAACTGTTTAGAGATATTTTAGTTATCTGATTTGTTGCTACGTTTCTTCTACATACATGTCAGAAAAGTGGCATAAAATATTCAGAATTTTAATAAATGCAAAAATATAATTATACAGTATGTAGCAGTAAAATGAAAACTGTTTGATATAATAGAAGAAAAAAAGAGCCAACAAAAAAAATTTATTGATTTCAGGAAGTCAAAATTATTAAGAAATGTCTCATTTCAAAACTGAGCATGACAACGTTTGAAAATATGTAGCACAGTGTTGTTCTCTGCAGTGCAGATGTCATGTCGACAGCGTTACAGCCAGTCACTGAGCTCAGCAGCTCTGCCCAAGCCGACTACTCAGCGCAAAGCTACCAAGAATACTGAATGACTGCAGCATTGTCAATATGACGTCAGCATTACAGACACGAGGAGCAGCGTCAGACTAATCAATGAATGTGGGGAGTATAGCACAGTTCATCTTTTTTCAAAACAAACTACGGCCAGGGAAAAAGAGGGTTTGAGAAATGGGAAAATGCTGCAGTGATTACATGGAACATAGCTTCCATCTCATGCTATAGATGCTACAGTCAATACTGGCCATAACTGCTAAGGGGTTTAACTGTTGAGATCTGAGTTACCTCTAATTCCAGAAGTTGCTGGCAGGTGTCAGCAGTAAGGCTATGTTCCCACGAGCCAGAGACACTGCGTTCTGGATGCAGTGTCTCCTCTCCTGTAGGGATGCTGGGGAACTCTGCAGGTGAACACAGATACCCAGTACCCATGGTCAGTGTTCGGAGTACAGCAGATACTCCTTGCATTCAACCGTCAAGGTCGCCTCAGACTCCGCAACACTAAATTGACATGCTGGGGACACAAAATGGAAAGCCGCGCCACGCTGCAGAGAAAAGAAACACAGTAGGCATGTACTGTAAAATGCAGCGTTATAAATGAAGCGCAGACACATTGTGTCCATAACGCTGTGAACACTGATCACAAGAACACAGTCTAATAGACACAAAGCTAGCACCAAGAGTTTAGCTCCATAGCCCGCTACATATCAGGCTGAATGTACAGGTTGCAAGTTTGTCATGTTTCTGATGCATTGTTTTCAATGAAGATGTCACTAAATCTGAAGGGTTTCCTGATGTCAGCAAAATGAATTAAAATCCTGAAGTGTCATGTACCTGTTGAGCATTTTCTCCTTGCAGATTTTGTACAATCTGCAGCATGTCAACTCTGAGTGTTTTTGTTGCAGATCGGTGTACTCAGGAGAAATTGCCCATCAAATTTTAGGAAGCATTTTTTTCCTGTTGCCCATGTGAAAATGAAAAAAAATTTAGGCTTAAAGAAAATTTTTGTGAAAACAAAAGTACTTTTTCATATTTACAGATCAATTTGTGAAGCACCTGGGGGTTCAAAGTGCTCACCATCCATCTAGATAAGTTTTCTGGGGGGTTTAGTTTCCAAAATGGGGTCACTTGTGGGGGAGCTCCAATGTTTAGGCACACAGGGGCTCTCCAAATGCGACATGGTGTCCGCTAACAATTTGAGCTAATTTTCCATTCAAATTGTTAGAGGACACCATGTCGCGTTTCGAGAGTCTCTGTGTGTCTAAACATTGGAGCTCCCCCACAAGTGACCCCATTTTGGAAACTATACCCCCAAGGAACTTATCTAGATGCATAGTGAGCACTTTGTACCCCAGGTGCCTCACAAATTAATCCGTAAATATGAAAAAGTACTTTTTTTTTCCCACAAATGTTTTCTTTTTTACGGATTAATTTGTGAAGCACCTTGGGGTTTAAAGTGCTCACTATGCATCTATATAAGTTCCCTGGGGGGGGTCTAGTTTCCAAAATGGGGTCACTTGTAGGGGAGCTCCAATGTTTAGGCACATAGGGGCTCTCCATATGCGACATGGTGTCCGCTAATAATTCCAATTGTTAGCGGACACCATGTTGGATATAGAGAGCCCCTGTGTGCCTAAACATAAGAGCTCCCTCATAAGTGACCCCATTTTGGAAACTAGACCCCCCCAAGGAACGAATCTAGATGCATAGTGAGCACTTTGAACCCCCAGATGCTTCACAAATTGCTCCAATATTCAGGCACACAGGGAGGAGCTCTCCATACGCGACATAGTTTCCGCTAACAATTGAAGCTAAATAGCGGACACCATGTCGCGTATGGAGAACCCGTGTGCCACAAGCACAAGGGGCAACTGGAAGAGTTGGAGTACAGCACCAGAAAATGGCGCTTCTAATGAATGCGCTATTTTCTGTGGTGGCTGTGGGTTGCAATTTGCAGCGTGGGAGCCCACAACGTTTGGGTATCTCTGAGGATTCCAGCCCCCCAGCTGCCAAGTTGTACCTGGCTGGCTACCAAAAATACAGGGAAGGCCATTTTTTTTTCCTAGAACGGATTTTAGAAAAAAAAATGACGTGGGGCTCCGCCATAATTTTGGTCCAGCCAGGTACAACTTGGCAGCTACAGACTGCCAGCAACCCCCCAGCTTCCTCGTTGTACCTGGCTGGCAACCAAAAAATACAGAAGAGCCCATTTTTTTTATTTCTAGAACTAATTCTAGAAAAAAAAAATGTTGTGGCGCTCTGCCATATTTCTTGCCCAGCTAGGTACAACTTAGCAGCTGGGGGCTGGAATCCTCAACATGGAGAGGTCCAAGCGTTCTGGGCCCCCCAAGCTGTGAATTGCAGCCCGCAGCCGCCCCAGAAATTGGTTCATTCATTAAAGCGCCGTTTTCTGGCGCTGTACCCAGGCTCTTCCAGTTGCCCTGGTGCCGGTGGCAAACTGGGTAATAAAGGTTTTTTTTTTATTGGCAGCTGGCACTAAGCCCGAGATTCATAATGTCGGGCCAATGTTAGACCCAGCCACTAGGAATTTCTAGTAAATAGTCAAAAAAAAAAACACCACACAGAGAAAAATCTTATTTGAAAATAAAAAAAAAAAAACACTAACAAAATTCAGACTCGATCTTTATTATAAAGATCCGACGTAGTCCACAACGAAGGTCCCACGACGATCGATCGCCTCCGACGTAGTCCACTACGAAGGTCCCACGACGTTCGATCGCCTCTGCTACATCCAGAGATTGCAGCAAGGGATCAAGTGTCCTCTTCTTCTATGGCAATGATCTGTCATACAGTGCATCATGACTATGATCCCAGAGACTACAAGAGGACACTTGATCTCTTGTTGCACCCATCCATCCACCCATGCATTCATCCATCCATGCACCCATCCACACATGCACACATCCACGCCCGCAGAGACATCCACACACGCATACACACATCCACGCACACATCCGTGCACGCATACACACATCCACGCACGCAGAGACATCCACGCACACAGAAATCTACGCACGCAGACATCCATCCACACATCCATGCACGTACGCATCCATCCATGCATGCACACATCCATGCACGCAGAGACATCCATACACGCACACATCAATCCATGCACGCACACATCCATCCACCCATGCATGCACCCATCCATCCACCCATGCATGCACCCATCCATCCATTCATACTTACCTAACCCACCATCCACCGGTGAGGAGGAGCAGCCCAGGAGAGGGGGTGAGGCCACACGGAGCAGAGGAGGCTGACTGGTGGGTGCAGCCCACCGGAAGAGGTGAGGGGGGGGCGACAGGAGGGGGACCGGGGAGGGGGTGACAGGACGGGGGAGGGGGCGACAGGCACGGGGGGGCTGGGATAAGCAGGGAGGGGGCTCACAGAGCTGATCGGCAGGTGCCTAATGGTCGTTGTGGCGATGTAGCAAAAACGTGGTCAGCAGCGGATTTTCTTCACCGCCGCATATGCCGGGTCTGCCGCATCCGGCATGACTGCACTGCCTGCACCCAAACGCAAGCCCCATAAACAATACATGGGGCTTGCTGCAAGGGTGACGCAAGTGCGGCTGTTAAGCGGCAGATGCAGTAAATCTGCCGGATCTGCCACAATTTGAAATAATAGCAGATGTGAAAGAGGTCTTAGTACACAAATCCTTTAATTACTACTTACATTATTTTTTTTTTACACAGACTGAGCCCTCCCTGCTGTGAAGCAGCCACCAGGAGGTCTGGCTGGAAGTGCATACACAGAGCACAGCCACAACCAGCAGCTGCAGCAGCAGGGCGGGAGTGGACATATCACTCACCTCACTGTCACACAGGCACATTCCCTCTGTGCTCTGTGTCGGCATTAGATGACGGTCCCTCTCCTCAGACTCCCTCTCTTCATGCAGGAAGTGGCCCAGGAGGTGGTGGACGGCAGTCGGCGGGTGAGACACAGACTCAGTCAGGAGGGCGGAGGAGTCTGCCCAGCCTCAATCGAGATCAGCTGCCTGCCTGGGTCTGGGAAGTCTGGGTCCTCCTGGAGCAGGAAGATTCAGCAAAGCCCGGCCGGGCCCGGCAGAATTAGCTGGGACTCAGGAGAAGAATGCTGCTGGGAGAGGCGGCTAGGACTATAGGAGTGGGAGCAGCATCTGCGGGGGGCTACCACTGGTACACACACCTTGTACGCACATGGCTCCACTCCATACACCTAGTACACACTCAGCTCTGCTCCATACACCTCATACACACGCGGCTCCACTCCGTGCACACGTGGATCTGCTACGTACACCTCGTACACACTTGGCCCTGCTCTGTACACCTCGTACACACGCGGCTCTGCTCCATACACCTCGTACACTCTCAGCTCTGCTACAGCCACACTGTAAATCCCTCCCAACCTCACACATAAACTTCACCTCATCCACTTCTTCACCTTTTCACTTCATCCTGCACGGTGAAGTCCAGTCACAGAGGAGCTGATCATGTGATCCCCGACTCCTCCCCTCCATTGATATTATCACAGGTCTTGTAAGCACAGGTGGGTTTACACTGCAGGGGGCGGCGTAACGCGGCGGCCAGGATATAGGAAAGGGAGAGGCATCAGCAGGGGGCTGCGCTACCACCAGGCGCCCCTGCGGATGCCGCACCCTGTCAACTAGCAGGGGTCATCGCCTCATGGATGCTGCAGCCCTACGTGCAGAGTGCGGTGCGGTGTGTGGTGGCGCCATGGCAGATTATAATGGGGCAATTTACATCCTGGGCTGTGGGCCCCCCCCACACCATTGGGCCTGGGGCTACAGCCCAGATTGGCCTCATTATTATCCGCCACTGGAGGTAACCTGCTATATTTGACACTGACCCCTTCTGAAATAGATTTTAGTATCCATATCTTCCTGGACCAGTGGATGTCAGCCACATACACAATATTTAATTTATATTGCACCTTCTCAAGTCTTATTTCTCCATCTATTACGCTAGTGAGTAGTGGCGTGTAAGACTTATTAAGCCGAAATATGTATTACCTGCCAGCAGCAGAATTTGACAATTGAAGTCATGCAATATTGGCATTATAGACACTGATTGGTGCTGAGATGTAGGGTCTTCGTTCTGTTGCTAAGCGGGGGACACACACTTACTGGCAAACATTGATTGTCTATTACAAGCACAGGCCATTAAAAGTTAATAAATACTGCATTCCAATGTATACGTCAACAAGCAAATATTACATGCCATACCAGCTGTACATGTTGTGTGTTTTTTCCCCATTTTTTCATTTAATTAGTTTCAAAGTTACATATTTTTCATTTGTGTGTATTCATATTCATATTGGCTTTTCAACAGGAAAAAAAAAATCATGAAAAAAAGGTGAAGACAAATACAGAAATAATGATTAAAGAAACCAAATACATTTAAGCTATACGCCCATCACATTAAAAAAAGAAAACAATAGGAACATTTTGTGTTAAGATAGCCTAAATTTTAGTTACTATGGTGTGCACATGGCTGAGCCTATATGGCTGAACTATAGTATGAGATATTGCCCATGTACAAGAGCAGATTTTAGGAAACAAACAGACTTGTTTCTCCTTGTCTGCATTAGCCCATTAACATGCCGTGCAGCAGATGAACATGGCTAGGTCAGAAATAAACAGAATATTGCAGTCTGTGACAGTAAAGCTGGAATATGCAATAAACATAAAAAACTACTAAAATATAGCAGAAAGTAGACAGTACAATATTTCTACAAGTTTGAAAAGCCAGCAATAAAAGGAGTCTACACAGATGATGCGAGTATCATGAATAGTAAAACAGCAATTACCTGTCATGTTTTATTCGTGCCAGTAAAGGTTCCAGCCATCCTACCGTACATTCACAATGAGCATCTAGAAATGTGATGACCTGTCCTTTGGAGGCAGCTGCCCCTCGCAGCCGGGCTCTGATCAGCCCTGAGCGCTGTTCCATACGAAGGACATGTACTGGTACTTTTAATTTTCTGACATATATTTCTAGTGGTCTTTTCAAGAAATCTGCAAAATAATGTGAACAGTTTCTGATTGAAACATAAGACAACATTAAATGTAAGAACAGCGGCACTGTAGACAACACACATACAGCCTAAATAATGAGACACTGCTTTTATAGGATTAAAACCAACTTGTAATGTAAAATAAAGTCACCACCCTTAATTGCTGTATTACTGCAGTCCAGCGACCTGTATGTAAGCCACCAACTCATGGGAAAATGTCAGTTTCTTTACCATCAGCACAGATGAAAAGGTCAACAGAAGTCTAGGATCATTGAAAAACACATACAGCACACTGATGGCATCCGTGTGACACGTACCAGAATAAAATGCATTCAAGAAATGAGTTATTTTTGAGTGTTACAGATGTGCAAAGATGATAGATAGATAGATAGATAGATAGATAGATAGATAGATAGATAGATAGATAGATAGATAGATAGTGATGGCTAAGGCTGATTACCATCATTTTTGTGAAATGCGGCAGAATGGCAGATTTACTCTGCATCTGACACGCAACAGTCGGCTTGCGGCAAGCCCCCATTCATTCTCTAAGGGACTTGCAGAGGTGTGGCAAGTGCGGTTTTTGCCGGGATTCGGATAGCTGTGTTTTTTGACTTGTCGCAAGTGCGGATGTGGCAAAAACCGCACTTGCCACAAGTACATAGAGAATGATGAGAGCTTGCCGCAAGCTGGCTGTTACGCGTAAGATGCGGTAAATCTGCAGGATCTGCCGTAAATCAGCAAAACGCTGATGTGAAAGAAGCCCAAGGTGCTTTACATCTGCATTGTATTGTAATTTGCGGCGGTTCTAGAGATAGCGCCGCATCTGCCGCGTAACAGCCGACTTGCAGCATTGACCCAGCAAACCCCATTCATTCATTCTCTTTGGGGCTTGTGATTGGTGCGGCAAGTGTGGTTTGCAGGATCCAGCACTTGTGGCTACTAGGAGTGTTTTGTTTGTAGTGTCGCAAGTGTCGGATTCGGCAATATCACACTTGCCGCACCTGACCGCAAGCCCCAAAGAAATGCATGGGGTTTGTCAGATTGCTGCAGATTACACTACAACACAGATGTGAAGCAGCCTAATAGAGATAGATAATAGAGTACAGCTATTTAACCAAATTAATTATTCAATGAAAAATTGATGTGGTGCCCCCCACATTTTTGATAACAAGCAAAGGTAAAGCAGCAAAAGTCCTTAGTTATTGGCCCTTCCCAGCCTGGTATTTTTAGGCAGGGAAAGGCCCCAGAACACTCCAGCCTGACAGTATCATTTCACAGTTGTCTCCTTTACCCTTGATGGTTATCAAGAATAAGGGGCACCCCACGTAGTTTTTTTTCTTCATATACTTATACACAAGCTATCTAACTACCTATTATTTACATATGCATAAAATTTCAGTGTCATGGGTTTTTCCTTGTAAGTGGCACACGGATGGCACACACATACACATTGATGACCACACGAATTGTAAAAACAAACCTACTAAGGTGAAGCAAAGTCACGTACAGCACATGCCCTGCCAGCAACTTAATTTTCGGGTTAATAGGTGCCACCAAAAAATAGGAAAATACAGCTCTTACACAGGCCTGGGCAGGTGCGATCTATGGATAAAGTAGGACACATCATCCATATCTATTAAAACTGGACGGCAACTACAGGCACTGAAAAGGTGACAAGAAAAGAAAAACCCTCCCATTGGAATGGAGCACTCTGTATTCCAGAAGCATAAAAAAAGGACTTTTTGGCACATGCAGGGGGACTTAGGGCAGATAAGTGTGGTGGCTTTAGTTTAGAGTTATGCACTGTATCAATAACGATGACGACATGCAGAGTCCATGCATATTGAAGAGTCCATATTAAAGGCCTGTAAGCAGTCAGTGTGGTGACATGGGAACTAGTTTATAAGGAATTATTCTTCCCTTGTAACAATGGGGAGAATACGACCATGAAATGCCATGACCTGGAAAGCTACAATTTTTCCTCACGGATCCCGCATGATCGAACAGAGATAAAATAAGTGCTAATAGCAGTCTTTGGACACTAAAATATGGACGTGTATACACAGAGCCAGGTTCAAAAGTGAAGACACTTAAAGGGCTTTCTCTAGGATGACAATTCTGCAGTCAGCAGACTAACGAATCATTATAGTGTGATGTGTACACTGTCATGTTTCCCTTTATCCAAAGGAGGACAGTGTTGATCTGATCCGCGCTGCTCATACGATGGAAAAAAAAAAAATCAGAAATGTCAGGTAATGATGGCCTTATTCCAACGTGTTTCAGAGCGATATCCCTGCTCGTTTCCTTCATAAGAGCAGCGTGGATCAGCTAAACACTGTCCCCCTTTGGTTTCACCCTTTATCACCACTGTGTACACGTGGAGTGTGGATCTTGCAGCAGCCATACCATACGCTTACACCGGTTGTGGGTCACACAACCATTCCAGGTGAGCAGTTACATCTGTCTGCTACACAAAAGTGTTGGAAGATAAGACCCTAGTGCACATCTTTCCTTTTTAAAGCTTATCTAGGATTCCCCTTATGTCCCATGTGAGTTGAGGCGGGTGCACATGATTGCATGAATGTGATAAGAATACTTGCAGTCAAGTGCCGATTAATCTCATATCTAGGGAGAGAATCTGAATGAGACTGGTAAGTGTGTGACCAAAAGCATGCAAATGGCACTGTCACGTGAATGTCCACTTGTATAGAGCATGCAGTCAAATTGTGACAGTGGAAGCATTACACGCTACTACAATTCAACAGTCACATAAAGAGCCTACAGACTTCTTGTTTTAGACCAGAAAATGTAATATTCCTCAGCAATTACTAGTGCATCTCAATTAATTAGAATATCTTTAAAAATCAATGGAATATTGCCATGTGTCAGGGAGTTTCCGGGAGCCCTAAATCATGTTGACTAATAAATCAATTTTATATGCACCCTTTGATGTCTCGTGGAATATGGCAGCGTGATTTTAAATCCTTCATCCCCCCTACTTTAATTTTCTGAGATAATGACCTTTGGGTTTTCACTGGCTGTAAGCCATAATCATCAACATTAACAAATAAACACTTGAAATAGATTATTCTGTAATAACTCTCTATATGATATACGGTATGTGTTTCACTTTTTGTATTGAATTACTGAAATAGATTAACTTTTTGATGATATTCTAATTCACTGAGATGCATATATGCATATATGACAGCTTTATCATCCATTGACATTGGCTGTTAATGTCACTGCCATTGGAGACTATTTTAGGACCATTATGGTATATACTTTTGTTGTTGGTTAATTCTTCCATAACAGAAGCTTACATTCTATGGCACCACAATAAGAGCCATTATCAATGGAGGGAGGCCAAGCAGTAGCTTTAGTGTAGTCTATTACAAATCTGACGGCCCCATGACACTGCCAGGAAAGTGTGCAGGAATAAGAAAGAACTGACAAACAATGCCATGAAAAAGGAGGCATGAGATATTATTTCTGACATTGAAACAGATGAAAAGTTTCCCATTTCTGTGATTCTAATGGCCAATATTTATGGCTTTGTTCATGCTACTATGTGGAGAGATCCAAGCAGATATAAAGGCAGGATAAGCCAATGTGACAGAGGCCATACACAGATTTAGTTTGGAAACAGTTCATACTTTGCATGAATGGAATCCTAATTTGACAGGCTTTATCTAGGGAAATGAGCTGCCACATTAATTATTCTTTCACTTGGAATAGATGCATATCTACACTGTATTAAATCTGAGGATCCGCTAAATATTTCACTGCTTAATAATGTCAATTTAGAAAGTAAAGTAAAGAGACTTTGGCAAACAGGTGACTTCTGTGCACCACTTGTGTGGCCCATGAAATGCCTGGACTACTTGATTTATGTGCTAAACAGTAAACATAAGAATGTAAAAAACTACACACATTCATAGAAAGGCACATAGGCAGCATGGACCAGAATTATACCAACAAATACTGATGGCATCCACTGGTCCAGTTACAGCAAAGAGAACGTTTCTAGTACAACATACAGTAATACCGTACTCTAAATAATCACTCAATAAGTGCATGGCAACAAAAGGAAATTTGACGATTAAAAGGAAATCTGTCACCATGTGTGCTACCTCATCAGAGACCCAGATTCCAGGGATGTGTCACTTGGCTGTCATCATGATAACATCACTGTTTTATCAGTTGTAGATCTACCAGTGCTGAGGACATGGAAACAGGTTTGCTACTCCTCGAATGTTTTTATCAAAACTACAGCAAGCAGCACAGTAAATGACATTTCTGGAATCAGAATCTCTGCCTCTACATTATGTTATCTCATATTGATAAACTCCCTGAACACCAAGTTCCATGATGAGTGTTTGGTGGATATTTTATACTGCGTATTTTTGCCACGAAAAAATTGTGACGTCTTACAGTTCTAGCAAAGTGGACAGAATTAATAAAAATCCCCAACTTTAACCTAGTACAAAGCCCTACATTAGACTGCTCTTCACCCTCCCCGCAGACTTCAGTAGCCAATTCCTTTATACTACATTTAATGGATCAGCTTTTCTCTATGCAACCCATGGAGAGTTTTGAATTCTACAGCTAGAGAATACACATGCCATTCTCAAACATATCAGTCTTTTCCTCATATCGATTTTTTCCTGGTCTCCACACAACTATTCGCCCAATATCACAACTCTCACATTCACCAGTCTATGGTGTAAACTGAGATGGGGGGTCTCAAGTCTCCATTTTCCCCCACACACAGGCTCTTATGCCCCGCTGGGCATCATCATTCCTTCTCTTCTTGCCAGTTCTGACATTCCCGCTTCCTCCTCATAGTATGACGCGGAGCCGGAATGTCAAGTCTGGTCCTGCACAATGTGCGGGTGTATGGGCTGTAAGGTCTGGCTCCGGCACATGCGCAGTGCGCATATTGAAGCCGGGCTGCACACCTGATAAGCCCCCACAATGCGCCGGACCGGAACGGACATCTGGCTCCACGTCATACTATGAAGAGGTGGGAATTTCAACAAAGGGGGCGAGAAGAGAAGGAATGATGACGCCCAGCGGGCGTGATAAGTGCCTGCAAGTGGGGGAGAATGGAGACCCGGAGACCGCCCATCTCAGTCTACGCCGTAGACTGGAACCCTCATTAACATAGGAATATGTAGTTATTCTCTAAAGCTTTATAGCGCTGTTTTAGCTCAGAGAGGGATGGTTAGGGATAAGCTAGCAAGGTGCAGGTGGTAGGATAGGGAGTAAAACGAGTTGACAGGTTCCCTTTAACAAACTCAAGCCTTCAGACTTTACATTGGAGATTTCCATCCTACCTGGCGAGTCGGCAGATTTTAAACCTCATCTTAGAAAACATTTCCAATATTAAACACTATAATTTAGCTTCTCTGCTTCAGGTGGCTGTGGACTGGTTGGGGGGTGGCTGGAACTTCCTGCTACACCCATCATGACTTGGAACGCTGCTTTATACCAGGCAAGCTCTCCCTGTTCTTACATCTGCCATACACTTGAGCTGTCGGTTGAGGTAAAGACAAACCCTCTTCTGATTTCCACATGAAAGGCATAGCAGAAGGTACGCCGGCATTTCCAGCTTTCTCCTCATACATTGCTTCTTGTCCCCACTTACTGATATCCCTCCCAACTTGGTCACTCTCTCACTGTCTTCCAACATTGGCCCTCGCAAACATATGTTACAGGGCCACCCTCACTAAATTTAGGTTTACAGGTCCTGTGAACAATTGATTTGAGGGCTGTAGAATGACATGGAGGAGGAGGACGAGGACAAGAGTAGGCAGAAACTGGAATTCAAGTAGATGAAAACCATAATGAAGTTGGGTCAACTATTCTTGGCATGGGTAGGATGTGTGATATCCCAGGCTGTCACTCTGTCCCATCTTCCACCAGGTTCACCCAGTGTGCCGTCAGAGGAAATTATCGTCCTTGACTGTCAACAATAACATCTCCACAGTCTGTTGCTACGTGCACCATCTCGGTTATGGTGTTGCTGACAGCATGGTTGATATAGTTTAACACATGCTTCTGTAAAGTGGAGTCGGAACATTGGGTACAATAGTGGTGCACTGGCCAGGAAACCGGCCACAGCCAAGAGATCACAGAAAGACTACATTCCCACAAGCCTAAAGGGAAACATCTGCACTGTTAGCAATTAGCAATGTGACCGGTTAATATTTTTTGCCTGTGGGGCAGTGTTTGTGTATTCATGCTACCTTTCCAAGATCTCGGTCAACAGCACGCTTTGCTGGGACAAAAAAAGTGGACATGGTTCATGTTTATTGCTGTGTCTGTGCAACCGCAGTTTGTGGGCAGGTGGTGTGAGCGCCTGCTTCATGGACAGCAGATTGTAAAGGACCCTTCCCAAAGTATATAAGAGGGCCCTCACTAATGTATAAAGGAGGAACCCTCCCTAATGTATAAAGGAGGGCCTTTGAAAACGTATATTACAGGACCACCTGAGGACTCTGAGGTCAAAGATCAATATACCTTTTTGACTATATGTAAATAAAAAAACTTTTTAATTGCAAACAATACTCTATATTGTCCTCCAATATAAAAATGCAATTTCAGAGTATGCAAAAAACACTCCGGAAGGGTGAGACTGCTCACTAGGGGTTTAATATTTAGAGCCATATAAGGATTTTATATTTATTATATGTTTTGCTGTGTTTTTCACAGATGATCCAATGGCCATGGAATTCAGGTCACTGCATGGCGTGATCAAGTGGAGAATGTTTTCAAAAACAGTGACCCCTGCCTCAATATATGAGACACAAGGGAAATTTTGGGGCACGTGGATGGAATGGATGAACTTCCAATAAACAACAAAATACAAGTTTTTGCTTGGGGGAGAGGGAGAACTGGATATGACACCGCTCCACCGCCTCATGACCTCACCTAATTTCCTCTTTTCCCTATTCACTTTTCACCCCTCTCCCCTTTCTTTTTAATCTTTCTATTCTGCACTTGAGACTCTCTCAGTTCTTTCCTCAACTAATCTCTATCTCTTTTCTAAAACTCCTTTTACTCAAAAGGGTTTACAAGAGTAATTGATGAACGATATCTTTAAGAAAAGTTGGGCCCGAGACTTGGCCATTCTACACTTAATGTAGTCTGATCTTCTTTTCTTTAGTGCCACTAATTAATTTACATTTCTCATATATACAGTAGTGTCGCGGCAGATATCCTATTCTACGCTTAACGACCGAAGTCACACTGAGTTGCAAAGGAAAAAAAAAAGAAAAATCTTTGATGTTGTACTGCATTTGTGTATTGCAGACTGCAAAAATAAGGTTGGAATATTTGAAATGTGTGTAACTAATGCAAACACATTTATTCTTACCCATGTACATTTCATTTGATGTGTGATATGTCTATTAACTTCAGTTGTTCTTGTTAAATAAAGAATTATAAAAAACAAAAAAAAAACAAAAAATACAACAGTGACCCACTCTCTGTTGGGGTGGACGAGGATCAATCGCTCTCAGCCGTGACATCAGAATATAAGAACCTCTTACGCAAAAGAGTCAGTACATGGTGGAATCGTGCCTTTTTGTCTAAGTACATTGGTGGGGATCTCATCCCCAGAGGATTGCGAGTCCAAGTGTTTCCATCTTTTGAGGTGGAGGATGAAGACTTCAAGACCACATGGGTGACAGTGGCAGATACGTGCTCTAGGGGCTTTATGAGCCTCTTGGTCGAGGTCAATACTTCCACTCTAACAGATCTGGAGTTTAAATTGGAGACACTTGAGACCATAATCAAGGAGAAAGTCTCACCAGAGATGCATACCAGATTTAATGATGAGATCACCAAAAATCTAACAAAATGGGAAAAGGGAGCGAGGGAATTTAAAATAAATTTAAAAGAGACTTCCAGGACAAGGAGGATGACAAGGTGTATAAGTGGAAAAATGTTCAGATGCGGAGGAGATCTGGTTCTAGACGTGGTTCAAGATCAAGATCATCCTCGCGGCAAAGAAGTAGATCCAATCAAAGTGGAGCAAATCCTGATTCTGGAGAGAAAGTATCAGGGGGTGGAGGTAGAGCAGGAGGGACGGGACAGACTCGTCAGCAACCACCTAGAGCGAGTAAGAATACTTCCAACAAAATGCAGGTGATTAAGCTATCCACTTACTCACTCTCGGAGGTGCAGAAAGAGGTCCTATCCTTGGGTTTAACCTTTGCCCCAACCAATCAATTTCATTTTTTCTCCGCAGTAAAGGACGTGAACCTCTTTGCACGCAGGATGATACTGAATAAATTACATTTCAAAGAATCACAACTGGACCCCCTTACACCTGTTGAAACTGATGCCTTGTCTGCCATGGAAGAGCTCACGACAAACACCAAGTAGAACAGGTATGTTTCCAAAGGCCCTCCTGCCCAAATCAAAAATGTTTCCCCCCTTGTCCATCTGTCCGGCAGTAGACGTGTTCACACGTCTGGTGACGGACCTCAGGACAGTCTCATGACGTCGAAGATTTGATAATGTGACTCGTAGGCAGCGAGATGCCCTGATGGAGTTAAAAGAAATTAAAGATGTTGTCATTAAACCGGTGGACAAGGGGGGGAAATATTGTGATTTGCCCATATTCTTAACATGAGAAGGAGGCTTTAAGACAGCGGAGAGACAAAAATAGCTATAAGAAACTCCCTCACAACCCGCTTCCAAAATGTATTATCGAACTGGTAAGGCTGCGTTCACACATCGCGTATTTTGCGCGTATTTTTACGCGCGTATTTGCTCCAAAAACGCATGTGCGTCTGCGTTTTACAGCAAAGTGAATGGACATTCACTTTGTGCCTTGCAGACATCGCGTAATTAAACGCAGCGTTTTTGGAGCAAAAAACGCGCACGTAAAAAGAATGAACATGTCAATTCTTTGCGTTTTTTTTACGAGCGCGTTTCCATAGGCCCCATTATAAAAACGCGCGTCTAAATGCGCGATTGAAGTAGAAGCGAGTTGTTCTCTCACGTATTCTTATCGCGTTTTTAAACGCGCGTTTTTCCCTTGAAAAGACGCGCGTAAAAAAACGCGATAAAATACGCGAATGTGTGAACGCAGCCTAAGCATACTGGATGCGGCCGTGGCAAATGGGGTCCTCACAAAAAAGTTGCGTGATGATCTCTTGGTGCCCTTGTCCCCTTATACCCACGTTTTACCTGTTGCCCAAGGTCCACAAAGATGTCCTCAACCCCCCGGGACGTCCTATAGTGTCTGGGATTGGAGGGCTCAACGAACCAATTTGTAAGTTCGTTGGTTTCCATCTGAAGCCATTTGTTGAAACCTTGCCCTCATTCCTGAAAGACACGATGGACGTCATGAATTGGGTTGATGGCATCTCTGTGGAACTGAATATGCTGATGGTCACCGCTGACGTCGAGTCCCTATACACGTGTATTGATCACTAACACGGGTTAGATGTGGTCCGTTTCTTCTTGGGGGCTGGTGACATGGATGGTGAGGTTGCTGCACTGGTTCTGGAGCTGCTTCGCTGTGGCCTCACTCACAACTTTTTCATTTTTAAGGACATCACCTACTTGCAGGAGCGCGGCACTGCATTGGGTGCGGCCTGCGCGCCCGCATACGCCAATCTCTTCCTGAGATACTGGAACAAGAAATATTTGGCAATGCGGGCGTGGGGGGCTGTGCCCATGTGCAGTGCTGTATGCGTTACATTGATGACGTCCTTTTCCTGTGGAGGGGCACTGCGGAGCAGCTCTAGACACTTATGGGTGAATTAAATCGGAACCAGTATAACATCAGACTTACGTATAAATCTAGTTCGCGGAGAATTGACTTCCTGTATATCATGATGGAGGTGGACTGATGTCCATAAAAAAGCAACCTCCGTGAACGCATTATTGCATGCAACCTCGGTACATAATACCACAACCATCCGCGCAATTCCAACAGGCCAGTTCCTAAGAATGAGACGGATATGCTCAACAGAGGAGGAATTCGAACGACAAGCGGTTGACCTGAAGTTTAGTGATCGTGGATACTCCAACAGGGTGATTAAGCGTTAGTATCGTAGGGTGCGGGGCACCCAGAGGACAGTCTACTTGGGCATGCCCCAAAAAAAAATCGGAGGCACATCCACAGACACGATTTGTGGGCACATTCAACCATGAATGGGGCACTATACGCTCCATTTTTCAAAAACATTGGCCCAGTTTGCATACTGACCCTGTGTTACGCAGATGTATCTCGGACAGGCCTTTGATGACACTTCGAAGGGCCAGGAATCTGAAGGATATCCTTGTGGACAGCCACTATGTACCGCATATTGAATCCCCCTTTGGCTCCCAGGGTCCTGTGCCGGGCTGCTACCCATGTGGCCACTGCCTCTCATGCGCAAATATCGAGCGTTCTACCCACTTTCACTCTTCCGAAGGTACCTGCATATTTGGGATTAGGCACAGAATAATATGTAGTACTACATATGTGGTGTACTTTGCGGTCTTGTGCATGCTCAAAAGTATATGTGGGTCTTACATCACGGGAATTAAAAGTGAGGGAGCACGTTCGAGATATTATTGCAGTAGGAGATGCGGAAGAGGATACGGTCTTGAAGACGTTGCCAAAACACTTTAAAGAACATCACGGATGCAGCCCGGCATCCCTAAGAGTCAGGGGAATCGATGTGGTGCATGGGAGGTCCCGGGGAGGGGACCTAAAGAAAATCCTGGCCCAACGAGAAGCCAAATGGATAGTTGTCCTAGATATCCTAACGTCACAGGGTCTGAACGAGGTACTATCATACGCACCCTTTTTATGACCGATGGATCCTTGACCCACCTTAACAATTCTTTTAATCCGTTCTTTACCTTCTTTTTTCTCTGGTTATTACATAACCTTCTAGGATAATTCTTTCAGCTGACAGTTTGGATAAACTGCCCATACTGCACTACTGCGCCCTGAAGAACCATGGCCATTTAGATGGACATTATAATATTAAATCCCTGGAGAATCCACCTATCACCGATACGGAATTGAAATGTATGTATCTAAGAAGTTGTCTAATGTTGTTTTTGGTGAAGTCTGGGAATTATTAAGCAATTTGTCCATTTACATCCAGTCTGGCAAGAGATAACAACTAAGTGTGCAGCCCTCCGCCTCGCCCTGCCTGGTTGTCCGGTGGCAGGCTACCGCGCATGTCCAGTCATCATGGCGACGCGTCCCCGGCCGGGAGAATGCGCGGTGATGCCGCAATCAGATTGGACGGCGGAACTTGATGGCGGATTGACTACGCATGCGCCTGACGTCACAAACCCGGAAGTCCAGGTGAACGCCTGCGCTGGCGCTGGGTATAAAAGGTGGAAGGGAAGTGGGGCATGGCGCAGACTGTCAGACCACAGATGACAATCCCCCCGAAGAAGCCAGAGGAGTAACACACGTGTAGGGGCATGCAAGGACCTTTCCTTCCTCCCTGGGAGCTTCTCCTTGCGTGCTTTTAGCACACGTACTGTAACTAACGCTGTTGTTCTTGTGTTGAAGAGGGTTGTCTTTTAACATATACTAGACACATGATGACTTTTGTATGGAATACTGTAAATTGTCCCGTTGCATCTGTGGGTGAGATTTATGATTAAACTGGGTCCCCCAAAAACATATGAAACAGTATACTGTTGGATTGTATTCGGTGTACAACCTATACTATATAAGTGTCAGTCAATCTGTGTTAAGTGGATTTTTTGCACTTTATACCCTTTTTCTAGTTTTGGATATGGATTAGTTATATCAGTTGTATATATGGACAGTGTTATTTCTGTGAAAACTGATTTATGGGGAATCCCCCTGGTGTCTTTTCTGTCTTGTCTTGTCATATGTTTTTGACTATATGTAAATAAAAAAACTTTTTAATTGCAAACAATACACACTATGTTGTCCTCCAATATAAAAATGCAATTTCAGAGTATGCAAAAAAAGGAAGAGTGAGACTGCTCACTAAGGGTTATTTATTTAGAGCTATATATGAATTTTATATTTATTATACCTACTGGTACGTTGTAGCTGGCCTTGTAAAATGCTGGGGAACAGCAAACTAAAAATGATGTATGACAGAAGGATTTACAAAATGTGTGGGTCAGGGCCCTCCCAATTGTAAAATGCGAATAAAAGCTACAACAGTACGTTTGAGCAAACGTTAAAAGAGATATTTTTTTTGTTTCTCTGGTTTATTTAGCCTTGTATACAAGTGATTATGCATGAAAAACTGGCGTAATCCTGCAACAAAGTCATTCCCTCAAACCATATGCGAGTCAGAAATGCATACAGGTATATTCTCCAGGCTCTTACCATTCTGTTTCATCACTTTCCCACCCATTTCAGCCTTTTCCTTGGGCCCCCACACCCCTTTATAATGTCCAAAAGAAAAATATTCACGTTTCCCGCTGACTTACATTGTACTCGATATTCGGAAGGAATTTGCGATTATTAGAAAGTACCGTATATACTCGCGTATAAGCCGAGTTTTTCAGCCCAAAAATTGGGCTGAAAAGTCCCCCCTCGGCTTATACGCGAGTGTACCAACCAACATGGGGCCGCCCGCCTGCCCCCCCATCAGTATCCAGGGCCCCCCCCCCCTTGCTCCGCAAACCTGTAAGGTAAAATCATTATACTTATCACTGTCCTGTCGCCGCCGTCCCCGCCGCTGGCGACATCGCGCTGCTCCGTCTTCATCCGTCTTCTTCCGACTTCCTGTCGGCGCAGGCAATGAAGTCATTGCCTGCGCCGACCAGAGGAAGCCGGAAGACGCTGGATGAAGACGGAGGAGCGCAATGACGGCAGCAGCGGGGACGGCGGCGACAGGACAGTGATAAGTATAATGATTTTACTTTACAGGTTTGCGGAGCAAGGGGGGGGGCCCTGGATACTGATGGGGGGGCTGTATACCTCTGGGGCTGCGTGTATACTACCACTGGGCTGCTGTATATACCTCTGGGGCTGCGTGTTTACTACCACTGGGGCTGCTGTATATACCTCTGGGGCTGCTGTATATACCTCTGGGGCTGCTGTATACTACCACTGGGGCTGCTATATATACCTCTGGGGCTGCTGTATATACCTCTGGGGCTGCTGTATACTACCACTGGGAAGGCTGCTGTAACACTGCTGGGGCCTGTATATACCACTGGGGAGACTGCTGTATACCACACTGCTGGGGGCTGTATACTACCACTGGGGAGGCCTGTATACCACTGGGGGGGCCTGTATACCACACTGCTGGGGGCTGTATACCTGTGCTGGGGTCCACCCTCGGCTTATACACGAGTCAATAGGTTTTCCCAGATTTTGGGGGCAAAAGTAGGGGGGTCGGCTTATACACTGGTCGGCTTATACATGAGTATATACGGTTCTCGTAACGAGTATAGCGAATACTAATATTACGGTACTCGCTCATCACTAGTTGCACACCATTTGGAATAAATAACTGCAATCAATTACATCCTATAACCATCAACAGGTTTCTTACATCTCTCAGCTGGAATTATGGACCATTCTTCTTTTGCAAACTCTTCCTGGTCTGTCATACAAAGGGCGCCTTTTCCCTACAACAATTGTAAGGTTTCTTCATAGATGTTCAATGGGATTTCGATCCAGGCTCATTCCTGGAGTTTCAGAACTCTCCAGGCACCTGGTTTCCATACATTTCTGAGTGCTTCTTGAAGTATGTTTGGGGTCATTGTCCTGCTGGAAAGGTCCATAACCTAGGGCACAAACCCAATTTTTTGACACTGGAGGTTACACTGCAATCCAAAATCCTTTGATAATCTTTAGATTTTATGCTGCCTTGGGCACACAGAAACAAAAAAACTACTCCAAAACCTTTGAACCTCCACCAAATTTGGACTATAGAAATTGTGTTTTTTACTTTGTGGGCCTCATTCCAGGTTCAGTAAACAGTATAATGATGTGTTTTACCATACAGCTCTAACTTGGTGCCATATGTCCACAAGGTGCTTTCCTAGAAGGATTTTGGCTTACTCACATTTTGGCAAACTGTAGTTTAGCTATTTTTTGTATCTGTCTCAGCAGTTGGGTCCCCTCAATCTCCTACCATAGCGTTTCACTTCATTCCAATGTCGGTGGATAGTTTGCCCTACACTGTTGTACAATGAACCTGCAGGGCAGCTTGAATTTGTTTGGAATGTAATAGGGGCTCCTTACCCACCATCCAGACTATTCTATAGGATTAGCTACAGTGTCATGGATTGTAAATTTCTTTATGTTGTGCACCATGGACAAAGGAACATTAAAATCTTTGGAGATGAACTTCTAACCTTGATATCATTGATTTTTTTTTTTAACAATTTTGGTTCATATGTCTTAAGGGATTTTCTCTTTCTGTTCTGCATTGCAACCTTTCATCAATTTTTCACGTCGAAATAAGCTACAGGGCCATGAGTTGTAAACGCCTTGATTATGTTGCTCACCGTGCACAAAAGGAAAACGAATCCCTGAGGTCTTGCTATTTTTAACCAGTTTTAGTTCTAAAGTCCATCATTATGCAAAATTGAGTCAACGTCTCCCCTTTTTATCGGATTTCAGGTGTGATTTTCATATTGTCCACACCTGTTACTTGCCACAGGTGACTTTGAATGAGCAGCAAATGGTTAAAACAAAATAGTTGACCAACAATTTTGGAAAGTTGCCAGACTGCTATCCAGCCCACTTGTGGAGTTTCGTGTGAAATTATGTCTATTTTGCTTTTTTTCCCTCAGTTTTTTTTTTAGTGTTGTTCCAATATGCACACAGAAAATAAATGTGTGTATGATAAATCATGTGTAATTGCAATAATTTTCTGGGACAAATGCTTCATTTTCTGGAACAATTTCAAGAGTGTCAACACTTTCGGCCATTACTGTACCTAATAGGTGCAGACAGACTGAAGAAAATGTGCAACATCAAAGACTCACTATGGGAATGTAGCCTTAAGGTGTCCAGCAGCTAAAGCCTGTAAACACTAATGGGACAGATGGAATACATGTTATAGTCCTTTATAAGCAGTATTCCTATATTTCCAGAGGAGTAGGTACAAGGTCGACCTGATTTGTGTGTACAATTGCTGTCCACATACTTTTGGCTAAGTAATCTGCACCATAGTTAGGCTATACAGGTACTGTTAACAAAGCTTGATGTGGAATACAGAACTTATAATATTTAAGCTAAAAAAAATTCCATTTTTTTTTAAATCATTCTCCAATATTTTTAAAGTTCAGATTGAACAAATATATCAGTTTAGTGTTAGAGCGACCAGAGAATATGCTGGATAACACTCACTTTTAATGAGTGTGCAGAACTAAACCACCCAAAACAATCCTGAAGCCAAGGCTTCTCCGCCAGCTCTGCGTTCAACGGCATAAACAAATGATCAGGCAGCAGCACTTTGTTGTCTGACACCTTCCTACGCAGCTGAAATAAGGCAACATTTGGCACTGGCATATTGAGTATACATCACTGTATGCACACAGGGGCACGGCACTTTGTAGAAAACATAGTCATTAGTAAGAGGAAAAAAAAACGCTTCTTTTCTATTTGGTTGGGGAAGTAGGATTCTTAGTGAACATTGTGTTTGGAGGTACTGTGCTACTGGAGACAGGTTCTTACAGACAGATCAGGAATAAAAACATCCCTCAGAGATCCTTCCGGCAGGAAATCTACAGATTGCTGGACGGTGAGAAAGAGGTTTCCATTTAATAATGCAGATTTTAAAAGGATGAAGGTCACTGAATGGTTGCAATGGCATAGTCCTCATTGGAGCTGGGATGTATGAATAGCAGGTGTGCTCCCGATGTACACCACTACATGCACCAGAAAAGTATCCCTTTAGCCCCTGTTAGGACGTACTGTAAAAGATAAGGTGTAGTATGTATAGCTATCTGTTATTCTGTGTACAATGGGGGTGGTGTCTGTACAGTGGTATATGTTGCATCCCTCGGTTGGAGCTAAACATTTAATACCACACACTGTAAAGATATATATTAGTCAAGGCTAGATGTGTTGGCACCCTTGAAATTATTCCAGAATATGAAACATTTCTCACAGAAAAATATTGCACTTACATGTTTTGTCATACACTTGTTTATTTCCTTTATTAGAATGCCACAAAAAAAGAACAAATTGTACATAATTTCACACAAAACCCCCCAAAAATGAGATGGTCAAAACTGTTGATATCTTTCCAAAATTATGTGTAAACAATTTTATTTCAAGCATGTGATGCTTCTTCTAACTCACCGTTGACAAGTAACGTGTGGGCAAAATGATCATCACACCTAAAAACAGATAAAAAGGAGAGAAGATGATTCAATCTTTGTATTGTGCGTCCTTGTGTGCCACACTAGGCATGAAGAAGAGAACTGTCTGGGGTCTTGTAACCTTAAGATTGTTGATTATATACAGTACAGACCAAAAGTTTGGACACACCTTCTCATTCAAAGATTTTCTGTATTTTCATGACTAAGAAAATTGTAGATTCACACTGAAGGCATCAAAACTATGAATTAACACATGTGGAATAATATACTTAACAAAAAAGTGTGAAACTGAAAATATATATTATATTATAGGATCTTCAAAATAGCCACCTTTTGCTTTGATTACTGCTTTGCACACTCTTGGCATTCTCTTGATGAGCTTCAAAGCACCCCCACACCATCACTGCTCCTCCTCCATGCTTCACGGTGGGAACCAGGCATGTAGAGTCCATCTGTTCACCTTTTCTGCGTCGCACAAAGACACGGTGGTTGGAACGAATTATCTCAAATTTGGACTCATCAGACCAAAGCACAGTTCTCCACTGGTCTAATATGAATTCCTTGTGTTCTTTAGCCCAAACAAGTCTCTTCTGCTTGTTGCCTGTCCTTAGCAGTGGTTTCCTTGCAGCTATTTTACCATGAAGGCCTGCTGCACAAAGTCTCCTCTTAACAGTTGTTGTAGAGATGTGTCTGCTGCTAGAACTCTGTGTGGCATTGACCTGGTCTCTAATCTGAGCTGCTGTTAACATGCGATTTCTGAGGATGGTGACTCGGATGAACTTATCCTCCGCAGCAGAGGTGACTCTTGGCCTTCCTTTTCTGGGGCGGTTCTCATGTGAGCCAGTTTCTTTGTAGCATGGTTTTTGCAACTGCACTTGGGGACACTTTCTAAGTTTTCCCAATTTTTCTAATTAACTGACCTTCATTTCTTAAAGTAATGATGGCCACTCGTTTTTCTTTACTTAGCTGCTTTTTTCTTGCCATAATACAAATTCTAACAGTTTATTCAGTAGGACTATCAGCTGTGTATCCACCAGACTTCTGCACAACACAACTGATGGTCTGAACCCCATTTATAAGACAAGAAATCCCACTTATTAAACCTGACAGGGCACACCTGTGAAGTGAAAACCATTTCCGGTGACTACCTCTTGAAGCTCATCAAGAGAATGCCAAGAGTGTGCAAAGCAGTAATCAAAGCAAAAGGTGGCTACTTTGAAGAACCTACAATATAAGACATATTTTCAGTTGTTTCACACTTTTTTGTTAAGCTCTGCTAGTGCAGGCTTTACCCTCCCCCCTCTCTATCACTCACAGAATGCAAATCATTAGTCCTGCCTTCAGCTGCACATCACAGCAGCACAGACAGAGAGAGGGCTGGATCATTCAGGCTGCAAAACAACATGCCCTAAGGGCTAAAGTATATGGCCCCTGCTAATTATAATCACTAATGAGTATTAAAACGTTTTTATGGGGGCGTGGCCTGACCATGGCTGAGTGAAGACGTGTCTTTGCTGAGCTCTGCAGACCCGGGACTCTATTACCCAGCTTTTACCCACCACCGGCCCTAATATGTCCAGGAGAAAGAAGGTGGACGACTCCGCATCTAATATAGCCCCACAGAAAAGACAGGAGACCCGCGGGGACATCTCCAGGCTGTTCCAGGCTGCAGGAGGCAAAACGGCGCGCTCGCCAGTAATGGCGTCGGGAGCGGCACAGAAGCAGACCCCGCCGCCTCAGCAACCACTGCAGCAGAGGAGCCCGCGGAGCTCGAGTGCTGGGTGCCAGTACAAGGAGGCGAAACAGAGCAAAGGAGAGGCGGTAAGACGACCAGTGCCCCAGCAGATTCAGACAGGCAGCACGCAGGCTGCAGACATGAGAGAGGAAGATGGCGCGGAGTTAGAGAAGCGGGCCCCCTCTGATGAATCCCACATGTTGGTGCCCTCCCCCACACTGCAGAATGTCCCTCAGTCTGAGCTACAGACAATCAGAAACATGATTGCTGCACTCCCATCAAAATTAGATATGGATAATATCGTAGCCCGCATGGAGGCTTCACAGGAGAGAGCGCTTGGCCCTATTAGAGAGGACATTGATATCCTTAAGCAAAAAACTTCTCAAACAGAGGGATCCCTGGTCACCATAGATGACAGAGTCACTGCTTTGGAAAAGGAGATGTCACGATCCCATGCTTACACAGTTGCCTTCATCATACAGTCAGACGATCAGGAAAACAGAGAAAGGCGTAACAATATAAGGCTAAAGGGGATTCCTGAGTCTGTGCTGACACCTGAACTTCTAGATACTGTTATAGGCATCTTCAATACAGTCTTGCAGCAGCCTCCTGACTCGACGTTTAAAGTCGACAGGATCCATAGGGTCTCCAGACCGACACCTATTGATCCATCCAACCCAAGGGATGTTCTGTGTAGGCTGCATAACTATACGGACAAAGACGCCATAGCTAGGGCGGCCTGGCAATATGGCAATGTAGGGCTGGAGGATGCCACCATTAGACTGTTTCCAGACGTTTCCAGTCTCACACTATACCTGAGACGACAACTCCGTCCTTTGCTCCTTAAGGTGAAAGAAGCGGGAGCTACGTATAGATGGGGTCATCCCTTTCACTTGATTGTGAGGAAAGAGAAGAGGGTGTTCTACCTGTGGCGGAGAGAGGAACTGGACGATCTTTTTACCTTTCTACGCATTCCGCCCATTCAGATCCCTGACTGGCTTTCACTGGAAGGCCTCCAGAAGTTTACTGCACTGAGACGTGTGACCCACAATACACTTCAGGAGACCTACGTGGTAAGAACAAGGAGCCCAGACGTAGCCCTCGACCGTCATCCCAGGGGTCTGGATCCTCAAGTCCGAGACGACAGAGGAGAAGATCCTATGAGGATTTGCCAACATGAGAGATCTGGACACCTCTCCTGGAGCTGATTGAGATGCATGGGGTGTTTTTGTCTTGATTTGTCCGGGTTCTTACCCAGAAAAATTCCGGACGGGTCCGCCGGGCAACACTTGTTATACACAGATAATGTATTTGGATATGTAACGAATTTACTGACTTTTTTGTCTTAATTTTTCCTTGCTGACTTCACAGGAAGTCGATGATGTGGAGTGCAGAGATGACCTTGGTGATATATAGGAGTCCTGGGTCTGCGGATCGTAGCTCTTTGGTCAGTTACGGTCCCTACGACTCTCTCTCATTTTCTTTTCCTTTTTCCTGAGAGGGAGTTGATTTGCTGGCTTGACCGGCTTAGACTAGAATAGTCTTTTTCTCACTCTTAGCCTTTATCTTTTATTCTTCTACACCCCCCTCCCCTCTTACCTCCCCCTCTCTCCTGAATCCCTGACCCCTTCTCCCCGGAGGTCCCAGGTCTGTGGAAGTGAAGATGTCACATAGCACCCTATCTGCTATTCAAATTAGCACGCTGAATGTGCAAGGTCTACATGATGCAGGGAAAAGATCTATTCTGTTTAACTATCTGAAAACTAACAAAATACATATTGCTTTTCTTCAGGAGACTCATATGTGTGAGGACAAGCCTTATAAGCTATCCAGTCACTGGTTTCCTTCGTCATACCACAGCTTATCTAATAACTCACAGTCCTCTGGCTCCAGTATCGTGATATCGAGATCAATACCATGGGAATTTCTGGACTCCTACAGTGGTGAAAACGGAAGACTCCTTATGGTTAAAGGTAAGATCGCCTCCAGAACATATACATTTGCCTCGCTATACCTCCCTAACTCTGGTCAGATTACAATGCTCCTGCAGTTCTTAGAAAAAATTGAGGTCTTCGCAGAGGGAACACTGGTCCTAGGGGGAGATTTCAATGTTACACTCGACCCAGACCTAGACACGTCTCGGGGTAGGTCTAGCCTATCTAAGGTAGCTATTAGAAGGTTGAACAGAGCGCTTCATGACCATCAATTGCTAGATGCTTGGCGGCTTTTGTTCCCTACCTCTAAAGATTACACCTTCTACTCTCCTATACATGATGTGTACTCTAGACTCGACTTCTTTCTTCTAAGACAGTCTGATCTGACACAGCTAATAGATGCTTCTATTGAACCGATTTCCTTTTCAGACCATGCCTTGGTCAAGGTCTCCCTTATGCTCCACTCCCCGATTCCAAGACAGTGGCAATGGAGGCTAAACGCGTCTTTATTAGACGACACAGTGGTCCTGGCAGACGTAGCTAAAACACTGAAGGACTACTTTGATATGAACATTTCTGCAGACGTGACACCTGGGGGGGTGTGGGAGGCTCACAAGTGTGTAGTTCGAGGTACTTTAATACAACATGGAGCCCGATTAAAAAAAAAATAGAGGTGCTGAAATTCAGGATCTTATGACTAAACTGAGAGATCTTGAAACTAGGCACAAACGTCACTCCTTCCCCGATTTGAAGAGAGAACTATTAGATGTTAGAGAGAAGCTACGCACAACCTTACTATATAAGGCAAAAGGAGTTCTTACTAGATGCCGTAGACATTTTTATGAATACGGCAATAAGTCAGGTAGAGCTTTGGCAAGGGCCTCTAGAATCTGCAGAGCCACTACATACGTCCCTGAGATGTCACACCCTGGCACCTCGAAACGCTCAAAGTTTCCCCAAGATATCGCTGAGGCATTTAAACATTATTATACCACTTTATACAACTTAGACACGAATAAAACGCCGGTAGCATTGACCACTCTTACTTCACGTATACGGAAATATATTGAATCCTCGGCTATGCCGAAATTGGCGGATTCAGTTTCGCAATCCCTGGAGATGCCTATCTCAGACCAAGAGATTGAAGAGGCGCTGTCATCATCTAAATCGGGGAAAGCCCCTGGCCCAGACGGGTTTACGATTGTCTATTATAAAAAATTGAAGGACTCTCTGATACCACACCTGAAAACCTTCTTTAATGCCTTGGCGACAGCTACACCACCCAAAGATGCCCTGAGAGCTAATATAACAGTGATCCACAAACCAGGGAAAGACCCTCTGCTATGTTCCAGTTATCGCCCGATATCCTTGTTGAACGTGGATATTAAGCTCTTTGCTAAAATTCTAGCGGCAAGACTCTCCCCGTTCATTCCGGACTTGATTCACCCGGACCAGACGGGATTTGTCACGGGTCGTGAGGCCAGGGACAACACCACTAAAGCCATAGACTTAATTTATACAGCCAAGATATCTAAAACACCGTTGATGTTGTTATCTACAGATGCAGAAAAAGCATTTGATCGCATTCATTGGACTTTTATTAAAGAGACATTGTCTCACATAGGTTTGGGAGCTAAGATGCTTGGCTGGGTGTTGTCTCTGTACTCCGTCCCGTCGGCAAGAGTGAGGGTCAATGGGATCCTCTCGGAGTCATTTGATATTAACAATGGCACGCGACAGGGATGCCCGTTGTCCCCACTAATTTTTATTATGACTCTGGAGCCTTTACTGCGTCGTGTCCGGATGAATAGGGATATTTCAGGCATGCAGGTAAATTCGGGTGTATATAAAATTGCGGCATATGCAGACGATCTCTTGTTCTTCTTAACAAATCCAGAGATTTCTCTTCCCATCTTATTGAAAGAATTAGAGACTTATAATACTCTCTCCAACTTTAAAATAAACAGATCAAAATCTGAGGCACTAAACGTGTTGCTTCCCCCGAACCAAATAAATAGAATACAGAACGCCTTTCCATTTCATTGGTCTCTTAAAAATCTCCGTTACTTAGGGGTACAGATTACTCCAGATGTTCAAGATCTGTATAGTGCAAATTTTCCATCACTCCTGCGGTCAATTAAAGCAGATTGTGAGAGATGGCTATTGTCTACTTTCACATGGTCTGGTAGATGCCAGCTTTTTAAAATGAATATTCTTCCAAGGATATTATATTACCTACAGACACTACCTATTACCATTCCATTATCCTTTTTCACGACAATTGCACGATTGCAGACGAAATTCATCTGGAGTAATTCGAAACCACGTCTAGCGAGATCAATCCTGCATAGACGGAAAAAAGATGGAGGAGTAAATCTACCAAATATCAAATTATACCATATAGCCTCCCACCTCACGCGGGTAATAGATTGGTGTAGACAAGGTGCAAATAAATTGTGGGTACAAATCGAACAAGATTCTACTTCTTTCAGACTTCAAACATTACCCTGGGTGTCACTTCGGAAAGAAGAAGCATTGTATGATCACCCGACAATTGGGCCCACCCTCAAGATTTGTGATCACACATTAGTTAGATCTTTAATGATTCCATGTGCCTCTGTCTTGAGTCCGATCCTTAGTCACCCGGACTTTAAACCAAGTCTGGAAGATCCGGTGTTCCAACGCTGGATTAAGGCGGGGCTGGATAGGATGGAAAAATGGAGTGAGGGAGAAACATGGCCAACCATCGAACAACTTAATTCAATTACGTATCCGACGACTTTGGGTTTCTGGAGATGCGTACAACTTGGGCATTACCTTCATGGACTTCCTCCTAAGAGGTCATATATACGGCCTAAGACGCTGTTTGAATCTCTATGCTCTACCACAGTTGACTGCAGGCATGCCTTATCACAGACATACGCGTGTTTGATATCTCCTCCGGACCTCCCGACTCCCCATTTTATGCTGCGATGGGAGACTGATTTAGGTCTCAAACTGTCAACAGAACAGAGAGCTGCTATCTATACTTTAGCTCACTCTACTTCAATAAGCTCAAAACTGCAGGAAGCAAACTATAAATTACTGACGAGATGGTACAGAGTCCCAACCCATTTGCATAGACTCTTTCCTTCCATAGACCCGAAGTGTTGGAGGTGTGGCGAGGCGGATGGTACACTACTTCATGTGTTTTGGGAATGTGCGAAGCTCCAACCATTCTGGACAGAGGTGATAAGGATCATAAGGCAAGTTACGGGATTCTCGGATGACCTAGGTCCGGCCCTCTTCATGTTACACCACTGTGGGATTCCTCCAAATAAATATAAACGTACACTGCTGAGATTTCTAGTCATGGCAGCGAGATCTTGCATCCCGATGCTCTGGAAAAAGGAGACGTGTCCTTCTGTGACCATGTGGATTGAGAAGGTGAATGACCTCATGCATATCGAGGATCTGACATCAGCTATACATGACTCATATGAGAAGTTTAGAAACACGTGGTTTAACTGGATGACTTTCCAACAATCCGAATTGTATAAAACTCACAGAGGTTCACGGGGAACTGACTCCTAGAGACTGGATGGCTAGGAGATGCGATGGAGAGTTTCTCTGGTTTCAATGGAGGCGGAAACTTCCTGGGAACCCTACCTTCCCCTTCCTTTCCGCCCTCCCCCTAATCCCTCCCCCCCTATCCTATCCCTGTGCTGGTCTAGACTTTTCTTTCTCTCTGTGCTTTCTATCTTTCTTCTTTACGTTTTATTTCTCTCTATTATTAGAAATGGACGGGTGCCTATGAAGTAGGTAAAGCTTGATTTATAACTTTAAATGGCAAACAGCTCTGACATGTTATACCAGATGGGTTGATTCTCTTGCCAGGGTTAGTTCTAGTATTGTTATAGTGAATTAAACAAGCTCTTCAAGCTTAAAGTATTCTCAGTTACCGTCATACGATTTTATCAAAGAGATGTATATTTGGTATGATCAGTTTTTGTACCTGCAAGATGACTGAAGTTGTAAGTTTGTTTTCCCTTGTCTAACTTTAAAACAAAAATAAAGAATTATAAAAAAAAAAAAACGTTTTTATGTACTTTCACAGGATGCTTTTAGGAGACAAAAGGAGTGTGAGATTAGTGATAGGATGGTGCAGGGACATGTAGCTTAGAAGGCGTTTTGGAGGTGACAGGATCCCCTTTAAACTTGTCCTGCAGGCTCAGGATGCATCAGTATTAGCAAACCATCTGTCCAGGACAACCACTGCTGACACAGACCTAAAACGTTAGCCCAGAGTTTGCCAAAATGTACTTGACTCAGCTAAAATCCTTCTAGGAAAGCATCTTGTGGACAGATAAGACCAAGATAGAGCATTTTGCTAAAGTTACATCGTTTCACTATTTACCGAACACTGAATGAGGCCTACAAAGAAAATAAGAGTACCTACAGTTAAATATGGTGGAAGTTTAAAATTACTTTGGGGTTGTTTTGGTGTCTCTGGGTGCCTTGACTGTATGCATGAAATCTGAACATCACCAAAGGATGGCAATGGGAGGCAATGTAGTGCTCTGGTGCCCAATGTCAGAAAGCTGGGTTTTGTGTCCTAGGTGATGGGCATTCTAGAAGGACTATGACCCCAAACAAAAACTTCAGGAAGCGATGAGCAATGAGTCTAGACCTAAATTTAATTGAACATCTGTGGAGAGATCTTAAAACTGCTGTTGGGATAAAAAATCCTTCAAATATGAGAGATCTAGAAAAGTGTGCGAAAGAAGAGTGGTCCAAAATTCCAGCTGAGAGGTGAAAGAAGCTTGTTGATGTTTATAGGAAGTGCTTAGTGCAGTTATTTATTCCAAAGGGTGTACAACCACACTTTAAGTTGAAGGTGCCAACAATTTCGTCTTGCATTTATTTATTTTTTTTAGTCTTGTCTGAAATGACTGTCCAATTTGCCTTTTTGTGTTTTTTGTGTGGTTCCAATACACACAGAGGAAATAAACATGTGTATGACAAAAAAATGTGTAATTGCAATCATTTTCTGTGAGAAACATTTAATTTTCTGAAAGAGTTTCAAGGGTGTCAACACTTTCAGCCATGACTATATATAGCAGGGTTACTGCAGGATGGAACTGCTGTCCACCATCCCATTCTCCAATCCTCTGTCTATGACATGCAGGAACACTGTCATAACACGGAAAGAAAACAAAAAAGAAAAAAAAAGTCTATAGCTGTTTGCCTGTGGTTCGTGACCATGGGAACTTGAACAGCTGCACCACATGAATTGTCACATCACCAGAATATGTCAAAGCACAAATAAGAAGCAGGGCTGTGGAGTCGGATTAAGAGAAATTGAGGAGTCGGGGTTAAAAGTTTGGCTTCCTACTTGACAGCCAGGGCTGTGGAATCGAATTCGGTGTCCATTTTGGTGGAGTTGGAGTTGAATTGAATTCAGGGAAGTTGAGGAGTTGGGAGGTTTGGCTTACTCACTCCACAACCCTGATAAGATGTGCTTACGTTCACCAATTTTAGCCTTCCTAAGGTAATACTTTTATTTCAGCATAATAAATAGTGAAATCCGCAAATAAATAAATAAATAAATAATATTTAAAAATAATTCTAGATTTATGTTGTTTTTGTTCATGCTTAGTAATGAAATCAATATTAAAGGGAACCTGTAACCCCTTTTGGCCGTTCTAAGCATTGCCCAGCACTTAAACATCATGTAATTGGAGTTCTGGTGACCCATTTATACCCCAGACCAGCCCCTGATTACTTAAAAAAAATAAGGTTGATCGTGTCCCCCGCCATGTAGTAGCCAGTCTGGTGGGATGTGGCTCTCTTCAGTCCGGGCCGCCCCACCGCCTGTAATATGCCATCGCTCCAGGTTTCAGTGACGGCATTGCGTCTGTGCAGTGGTGCGGTTCAGTGCGCTGTATTAAGCCAAACAAAGTCTCGAAAGACTTTACAAATCTCGCCTGGGCCTAGAGACTTACATACAGTTTACGAGAATGCTTTACATAAGGCCTTACTGGTGAGGGATGCAGTTTATAAGCAAAAAAAACTGGTGACACGTTCACTTTAATTCAGTGCTGTGGAGTCAGAGTCGGTGTCCAGTGTGGTAGAGTTGGTATAAAATGGACTGACTCAGACTCCTAAAATATATAATAAATTGGGTACAGCAGTTCAATGTAGAATGTGCTGAATATTATTTCATAGGAATTTAAGAAAGTTATGAAATGCCCTATAAATGGCTGTTCGATTCTTGATCTAAGGCTACATTCACACAGACATTTTGCTGTATTTTTTGAGGATACGTTTTTCAGGTGCAAAAGCAGATCAGCTTTTTAAGAAAGTCTCACCTTAAAGGTTTTTACGCACTTGTGTTTTTTGAGCTAATAGAGAATGGTTGCAATAGCAAACTTAGATTAGAAAAAGGCCACACAAACTGACACGCTCATTCATTGTGAGGATCCATTTTTGAGTCCAAAAACGGATCCTCACAAAACATTGTGTCTGAATGTCGTATCTTGAAACCAATTGACTTTGCTGGGACGCCCAAAGTCACTGCAAAAAAACAGATCCGCAAAAAATGCAGCAAAAACACTGTGTGAATGTAACCTAAGGATCTAGGCTTTGTCTTAGCTGAGATAAGTCTGTACTGCACTTCAGCACCAGTGAAGCTCCTCCTCTACAGGCAAGGGTAAAAAGTATACACACTCAGAAAAAAGGAAGGCTTGCATTCATCTCAGAAGAATTGCTAGAGTGAACAGGATAACAAGATTAAGGTCATTACTTCTGAAAGCATATTTAAACTTTCAATAAACTGTGCATACATCAATAGTCCAATATACTGTATGTTCTCTCTGTATGCTTGTTTATTTATTTCTCAGAGCTAATGTACTTTTGGGAGCCTAGCTTCTATACAATAAACATACAATATACAGGGAAAATACAGCGACAGGATTGATGAGGACTCATATAGGTAAAGAAGCCAAAACATCAAGTTATTAGCTGTGTTATCAGTTTCTTTGTTCCTGGAGTATGATACACAACAAACTTGCTCCCTCCCTCCTTTCCTCTCCTCTAGACTGTGAAGCAATCTGATGTGAAACATTTTGTGACTCACGTTTTGAAGAGAGGTCTGGGCCCGCACCAACTTTTCCAGCGTTCCCCTTTTACTTTGGGGATCTCACTGCAGCATTAGCTGATCATGAATTCACGACCTGGAGGGGGGTGGAGGATGAGCTTCCTGTTGTAACACTTGCCTCGTCTCGGTGCTTGCTGCCAGCAGGTGCGTCACAGCTTATTCAATCAAATAGAGAAGAAATGGAGCCGCACTCAAGGCTTCTGGCAGTGGATATTTATTCAATCTTCATACAACAGGTTGTGCACAGCGGGTGGGAGGACGGGGGGGTACTACGTCGTTTCGTGCCCTGTCTTGGCGCTTCAGGGGGTACAATCCTCCTTTGGAGGAGCGCCAAGACAGAGCGCGAAACGACGTAGTACCCCCCCCTGTCCTCCCACCCGCTGTGCACAACCTGTTGTATGAAGATTGAATAAATATCCACTGCCAGAAGCCTTGAGTGTGGCTCCATTTCTTCTCTATTTGATTGAAACATTTAGTGAGCTGTACCCTAAGAAAAGACTGAGATTGGAAATTCAAAGTAAAGCTAATAACATATTTTACAAACTTTATATTTGTCATCATCTGTACTATTGATTTATTCAAAGTTTGTTTTATTTCTATCTATAATTATACAGTGGGGAAATAACTATTTGATACACTGTTGATTCTGCATGTTTTCTCACCTACAAAGAATGGATGTCTGTAATTTTTCACTTAGGTACACTTCAACTGAGAGAGACAGAATCTACAGGAAACGTAAACCCTGTGTAATTCCAAACAAAGGATTCTGTACCAAATATTAAGTTCTGTTTTTCTAATGTAACAAATACATATTTCATGCAATAAAATGCTAATTATTTAAATCATATAATGTGATTTTCTGGATTTTTTTTAGATTTTGTCTTTCACAGGTGAAGTGTACCTACAATAACAATTACAGACCTCTCCATTATTTGTAGGTGGGAAAACTTGCAAAATTGTCAGTGTATCAAATACTTATTTTCCCCACTGTACATGGTTCCCTCTTCTTGCTGAAATTATAAAATACATGACTTTTTTATAGGACAAAATTATTTTGAGAGTGAATTTATATGATTACAAAATGTCTAAGAAGCTTCCTATGAAGTCAGCTGAATTTGAGCATTTAACAGTGACTGAAGATGAAAAAGATGACAGTCTATTTTGCCATCAAAGTTCAATATGTTTGTGACAACAAAGAAATTGTTACCAAGACACTGGCAGTAAAAGATACTAAGGCTGTGTGCCCACATGCCGGGTTAGGGCCGGTTTAGATGTGTAAACCGCCGGTCGGTTTACATAAGTTTTATGTAAATTTATGTTAA